>KZ061591.1:455906-493298 GCA_002091835.1 Anopheles maculatus | reverse complement strand
GCCAAGCCGGGTCCCCGTTCGATGTCCTTAAAAGCTTCCCCAAGCGGTGCACCGTTTCGATAGTACTCGATGCGCCCGCCATCCATATCGACACACACGCCAAATATATCACCCGAGCGCCAGAAAGGACCGTACTTTTGCGTGTAAACGTGCCAGATCCGCTGTTTGCTACCGTCCAATCCGTAGCTGTACCGTGTATCCCCGACACCGGTATCCTGCGTAAATTTGCAGTGTGCCGAACACCAGCCAATCTGCATGACGCCCTTGGACCGCAGCTGAACCTCATACATCCAGCGACCACTGTAAACGCAACAATTTGCTTTAACCGTCGAGAAAGCATTCTGGGACTGCAGGGTTAGCTTATCCTTCGACACCAGTATCGATCCGTCATCCGTCACGTCGAAAACGGTTCGCCTGGGACCAAGCCTTCCTTCGACCGGTTCGTACGGTGGGTGGGGATCGAACGGATGATCATTAAGCTTCTCGTCGAGCCACATTCCAATTTCAGCGATGAACCTATCGCGTACACACCCAAACAAACAAACATCAGGTATCAAATTACAACACTTATCGAACGAATCAGTATCAGCCAACTTACTCTGACAGCACGAACTGGCGCTCCTGGTCACAGTCCTTTTTACCCCCGATGGCCACCGTACAGTCGCCATCGAAAATGTTGGCCACAGTCGAAAGAAAATCCATCTCAAAAGCTGCCACTGTTTCCCTTCCTACCGCCGGTACACTATGCTACATTTTGGCAACACTATTGTTCCTTGACAGAAATCTACACGAAGGAGGAAACAGGTCAAGATGGGTTGCTAGGATCAGCACAAAGAAATCCGACGCTTCATTGTGTGTGCAGCACTCGGTGGCGTATCGATTTTATACTGTGTGGAAACACACGCGCGCACATACACACTGGGCGCCGCACCTTGCAGAGCATACTTACAACAGGATGGTGACAGGATGCTCCGATAGGGAATGTGGGGAAGGTAGCGGGATACCGATTCGATTGCGATCCGCGCCTTTGGCTTCCAGGATAAAAACAGAACCAGTGGATGACAGTTGAAATGACAGCGCACAGCTGTTTACGAATCCTGTACGCGAAGGAAACGGGCGTCGGGAACGAAAACAGCAAATGCAGTGGTGTGCGTGATATGGAAAGACCGTGTTGCCAACCGTGTGCAGCGGTTTCATCCTTTTCGGAACGTTAGATTTAAATTCAAATTATTCTACCACGTGGTTTTGGATGGTAAACGACAATTAAATTTGTTCTTTTTTAGGCAACATTGGCAATATTTTCACGAATTTCGATTTATAGAAAATATCGTTACTTTTATAATCGTCATATTTTCTAACAATATTACGCCAGATATTGATTGGTCTCGTCGAAAGAAAGGACTACTTTCTCCAAGGAGTTCCCTTCCACAGAGCATAATTCAACAGCCCTCGTCTAAGGGGCTTCTTGGGGCCTCTTGGGGTCTCGTCCAGGGTTCAGTGGAAAGCGCACAAGAAATTGCGCCTGCTAAGTGGCCTCGTCCGCCCGGTGGAGTATACGATAGCGGCGCCGATCTTCACACGGCAGGACCGGGGTTCGAATCACGGCGGACCGCCTCTCCGTACGCAGGACTGACTATCCAGCTACGGGTAATACTTAGTCACAGAAAGCTAGCAATAAGCTGGCAGGCCAAGACCTCACGAGGTCGTAGTGCCAAGGAAGAAGAAGAAGAAGAAGTGGCCTCGTCCAAGCAACCTCAATTACCAAACGACCTCGTCTACGACGAAATCTTGTCTTTCGTATCGTCGTCCACAGGGCGGTATCTCCCTAGTGGTCAAAGGGGCCACATACAGTCACAAAAAGGACACACATAGTCATTACATTTCATTTCTTTCGGATTAAGAACAAAAATAAGATAAAACCAGTGGACTTTACAGAAGCGACGAAATAGTGTCCACAGTACATAACAATCAACACAGAGAAATTGCACTACCAAAACGGTGTATATTTATATTACACAGGATAAACAAGAAGTAATCTAGTGTACTTGAAAACTCAAAGAGCTTTAGTAGATCTTATTCAGAGCTTGTAGGCTTCACGGCTCGTTTCCTTCCGATAGACCAGTTATCCTTTTGCAGCTGCCGGCCCTGTACTTAGCTGCCAGTATGTCCAGTGACTCTCCAAAGGTATCCGGAAGTAGTGTTGCAATAGAACCGACCGCAAGTCTCTTATCCTATCGAACCAGTTACGTGGACACATTGTTTACAATTTTCTTCTGATTTTCTTTGTGCTTTTCCGCCTTCAGCCGTAGATCCACGATGCTGGAGTTCTTGTCGTGTGCCACAGTAAACCCGGGCAACGTAGCAATGGCGGCTGCCGCTGCCAGTCCACCCGGTCTGTACTGTGACAGTGAGAAAAGACTTGCCGGCACGGAACCGGAAGTCAAAGCAGCTGCGTACTGTACAACGAGAAGGCAAAAAAAAGAGGGAACCATTAGAATTTAAAATGGCTGCCATGCTAACGTCTCGTTACCTGTTGTGCTGCGGCGGAAATGAACGCAGAATCGAAGGCAGAAAAGGCGGCCACAGGAAAGGGATGATTGACCGCCGCTGCTGCTACTGCTGCTGCTGACGCCGCGGTCGTTGAAGGAGGCAATCCAGTGCCACCAGTACCTCCGCCGGGTGGAACACCGTTTCCAGCTCGCAGGGACGGAACGTTGACGTACGGTGCTACGCGACACGGTTCGAGCGGTGTGGTGACCGGTGGGCTATGGCTCGAAAGGATAATACCTGTGGGACGAGCGGGGCGAACAGAGAAAAAAAGGTAGAAAAGTGTGATAAAAAAGTGTGCCGAAGGAATGGGTAAGATTTATGAGAAGAAAGTTTTGAATGATAGCCAACTAAATTCCGAACTTTCGGTCGTCGTTTCATCGACCAATGGGCCTACACTACTTGAGGCAAAAAGGGAATTGGAATAGAGATGAACGTGACGCAACGAGACGGAGAACGAACGTTTGCTTAATCACACAGAAAAAGGACACAATAAAAGTTTCTGAGGATTTTTTGTTCTTTTACCATTTTTAACGAGACTTTAAACGGAGTTTCAATAGTTGTGACAATAATTTAAAGTTTTTATTCGATGATGGTACGAAGTAGTATATTATGAGCAATTAGAATAAAACAAATCTAATTTGAGTTTCTTTTTAGCAATCACAAAATGCTCAAACTGTATAATGAAACAAATTAATTCAAAATCATTAAAATATATTCCTCTGCAGGAATTTATTTACACGCACATAAAACAGAATATTTAATATCTTAATTTGCGAAGAACTCTATAAAATATTTAAATCATTCCCTGATCTAACCTCTCACAGTTCCTAAAGCAGTAAGGCTCGCATGATTAAACTATACTTTAAAAATTTCTCCTCAAAAAAAAAACACGCACTCACACACAATTTCATTGTAATGAATCATAAATGCAATTATCATACGCTCGATACAATTTATATACGGCTTAAGATTGTGTTTGCCAATCGCATTCCCGCTTTAAACTCAGAGCAAAACAAGTTTCTCCCCTCATAGGGTGATCGGGGCGCAGTCGTCTGCACGGAGGCAGGTTTTATGATCATTTCTCGCCCCCTTAACTTTATCTTTCCACTTGATTTGGAAGCCCACAACGCAGGCAGGGGCAGTAAGGAGAGGCACAGATACGGGAGCTAATTCAATTATGTGATTACATTTGATGTAATCCCATAAATCCGAGACTATGGCACGGATGATGGTCCGGTTTCTGTGCGCCGGGCGCCAAGGCCAAACACGCAACAGTTCCATCATTCGGCAACAGGAACGGATCGACAGAAGGACTTCTTCGGCGAGTTGGTGAGCCCTGGGTTGTGCGAACTAACAGAGGGTGGCAAACGAAACCGGTCGTCAGACAGTTTATTAAATTATCATTTTGTGTTGTATTTATTGCCGACTTTGCACAAACTTCATCACGGATGGAGAGGGAGTAAGTGGAAGAGTGGAAAAGGCAAGGAATGGAGCAGGATGGTTTGATTTGAAAATAAAATCCTCTCACAGGGAAGGTGAAAAGATGTTGCCACAAAAAAAACACACACACACACACACAAATCCAATCTGACCGTATCGTTGCAGGTGGCGAAATCATCCTTTTTTAACTTGAAACGAACGGGAGCGAGTGAGAAAGAGCAAAAAAGGGATATCCGTACATAAACATCCAAAACGAGTCGATTGCAAATGCACATCACGTTGGCCGGGTAGTATTTGCTTAGAAACAGCCCCTGCTGCTACTACTACCACACTTTAGGCATGTGCATGTGTGTTGGTACTAGGCGATGTATTTTTGCCTTGTTGACAGATTCGGTTGCACGTTGTGCGGCCGTGTTTACATGCACGGTTTGGATCGAGTGCACCAAATTACACTAAAATGTCGCCGTTGCAGTGTAGTATGCACCAGCACCAACAACAAGCAGTGGTTTTGTCGAGTCAGTAAATCTAAGGTTCGCTTTGAACGTGCCTGCCGATGTAATTTGTCAACCCAAAACGTTGACACTAAAAACGGAAGCTCAGCAGCGCAGCCCAACTGCAGAAGCATCCCGTCGTCGGTAGTGCATAATTTAAATTTGCATGTATTATTTTCCGTTACGGGCGGTGTGTGTGTGTGTGTGCTGTTTACACTCTGTTTGTCTGCCAATTTAGCTGTGCAAACAACGGGGTCCCGAGTTCCACCGAATGGCAGCTTTTTTCGTGTGTGTGTGTCTCTCGCTCTCATCACAACCCGATGAACGCTAATTTGGAACGAAACGTAGAAAAGGCCGCGGTGACACGTGCCTTTCGTGGGTGTATGTGCGGTCAGGTTTTGCGATGCGAGCGAACATTTCGCTTACGAATGGCGGAAACAGACGTGATGGCCAACGTTTGTTTGATTACGGTAAAGCAAAGCTAAACCGAAAAGAACACAAGGACACGGGAATGGGTGCTTTTTTGTTGTTTGGGTGCCAATCGAGCAGGAGTTTTATTTTTTTTTAAACTCGATCGGAATTAGTAAAATGTGGAACACTGCACGAACAGTGCATGACTTAAAGGTTTACTGTTTTGTTTAAATTATTCTGGTTGGGAAGTCCTGTGACAAAGTCCTGTTTATGTGATGGAGGTGTTCTTCAATATCCTTAGTACATCTTCTTCTTCTTTCTTGGCGTAACGACCTCTTAAGGTCATGCCTGCCATTTCTGGCTTACTAGACTAATTGATACCGCATAGTTGGTTAGTCAATCCTCACTATGGGGGAACGGCCCAGATGAGACTTGAACCCCGGTCCTGCCGTGTGAAGACCGGCGCCGCTGTCGCATCACCACCGGGCCGCCCTTAGTACATCTTATAGTTTATTTTCTACTTAAAAACTTAAGTTAATTCTTGAGTAGATGATGATACTCAAAAAGTAGAGCAAGGGTATCAAGCATTTCACCAGTATTCGTGAGAGTAGTGACTCTGTTCTAGGTTATCTATCGCATTAATCTCCTGCTATTAATCGATATTAAAACCGATAGACCTATGTATAATATTTATAATACTTAGTTTTGTTCAGTAGTAACAGAACTTAAAGGAATTGTTAAGAAAGCTTTCAAAGATCCAACTAAAGCAAATAAGCTGTAATTTAATCAGAACTCCGTTTCTTATACTCTGTTATTTATAATTGCGAATCTAACTACAAGGAGAAGTAATGTGTAGTTAAAGTGCTACCGCAGGAATAACCTTGTAAGTTTGGGGTCTCCAGAGTGAATCATTTATTCTTCTGATTAATAATCGATTATTGTGTCTGAAGCTATCAGATTAATTACAATAGTTCGGTACATTTATTGATGGACATTCATGAGAGAATTAAGACAATAAAAAGGTTTTCATCTGAACTTCTTGACATAACGACCTTATAGATCATGCCGTCTAATCGAATAGCTTAATAGACTTATGGATATCAGGAATAATTAATCCTTGCTACGGAGGAATGGTCAGAAAGACAACCTCGATAGTAGTCTTGGTAGGCGATTGCCTCGATCACCGGACCTCTCAGATGCATATTTATTAAGAACGAATTATTGTGAGTTGTGCAATGAGGACCCTTGAACAATGAGACCTCTTAGACATCGAGGCCTGTTGGTCTATTGAACTTTTTCTAGACTATGCTTCTTGCCAACGAAATGTTGGAAGACTAGAGATTCCAGAATTGTGGCTGTTGATAAGCATTTTCTTGTTACTTGATTACAGATCCTTTAACCGTTGATGTAAGCTGGTATCCTTGTCGTTCGGAAAATTCATCCAGACGTTTACACCATTTAAGTTTCTTAAGATTTTCGTAACGCTTTACCGTAACGCATCCTTCTTTAACAAACGAAATTAATACACTTTGAGCGTCTTTTAAAGGCTTTAAAAAATCGTGAAATAGCCAAGTAATAATGTAAATTGAATTTCTATTCAGCCATGTAAACTGACAATACTTTTAACGATAATCAATGTCGTTAATTCTAAAGTATCTGATGCACCGAACCGCAACAAGGATTGCAATCTAACGCAAAAAAAATAAAAACAGATGCAATCGAATCGAACATATACAGCGAACAGCGTTACTTATCCCGTCACACTAAGGGCAAATGTGTGTTTGTGTGTATTTTCCAATCTGTTAGCTTGGAAGGTGTCGGGACTTGTGTGGTACCGGAAAGAAAGGACAACCACTCGAAGCAGAATCAAGAAGAAATACATCCAATTCGGTGTGTCTCGGGACGGTGTCCAAACCATTCCCAGGACACTTATTCCCAGAACAATAAATTACAGTCCTACCCCGTTTATCTCACTCTCTCGCTCTGGGTCTTCTGGATCTTCCTGTATTGGTTCCACTTTTCTGGACGAGTAAATCAAAGTAGATGTGTCGTTGTGCCGAGTGTGGTTACAGACAGTACAAGAGACTCTCTCTCTCTCTTTCTCTCTCACTGCTAACCATGGAAAAAAGGGGGAAAGAAATAATTGTTTGCAAGTTTAGGCGATTTGTTTCGATTGTGTTGCGGTCGTCCTCTTCGTCACCGGGTGAAATTTCACGCTCTTCAAAGAAGGGAGCGATGAAAACAATCGCTATACAAATCAGGGGTTAAACGATGGCCAGATTTCCATCCCCTCGAGGAAAGCGACCGATCCGACCGTGGATTTATCCGGCCCGTTTTTGTTTGTGTTTCTCTCCTTTCGCCCTGTAAGTCTATGATGGTTCGCGTACTGTTGGAACGGGAGACATCGTGTGGCGTACAGCGTAAAAGCCATGTTTATCCGATAATTGAGTGTTTATGCTGTGATTGAAGCGATGAATTCAATAACATTAATTGACTTTAGCACCCGCAGGAACACACCCGCGTGCCAGAACTAGTAGCTGTTGGTCCTATCCATCTGCACATCAACTTGATCCTTCTTCTATTCCCCCTTAAGATGGTACTGGTTGGAACTTTAAATTTAACTGGTGGCTTGAACTGAATAATTTGATTAAATCGCTACAATCTAATTAATGTTATTTTTTGGTTCGGGCGGCGAAACAACAGCGGATTGTGTACACAACCTTATGCTGTGCGGTTTGAGCTGTGAGCGAGTCCACCTTAAAAGGGGTCAGAGCAGCCAGAGCAGTGCAGTGTGCACATGCAAATTCGTATACATTTTTCATAAACGGCCGAATTAAATTAGAAGCAAATGGATGACAGTCTCGGGACGCATAAATAATGATCTGAGAGTGCACGAGAGAGAGAGAGAGAGCGAGAATGAAGAAAAGGAACAACATATGTGCGCAGACTCGGACAGTGGGTATGTGTGTGTCTGTCAGTGTTTTAGTGGTGTGATTGTGTCCGGTTCAACTCTCAATAAAGATGACCATCGACTACGTCCACTATGAACTTCAGGGGTTTAAGTAAATGTCATCGCAAATAACAAATCATCGAATAAGAAAGCTTCCCTGCTGTTTACAAATAAAAAATGCTTTCCAGTTTAATAAAATTTGACACTTTGTCCTTTCTTTGTGTTTTAGTGTGTGTGTGTGAAACGATTTAAGTAAAGCAAATTCTTTCCCCCTCATTGGCATCCTCACACACACACACACACACACACGAGAGCGAGAAACATAAACATAAATCAGTATAAATTATTTCAAATCGAATTCTCTTCCCAATTTTCCATCCCCCGTATACATTTATTTGTCCCTGCCTCGGGATGCTAAAATGTTCTTCTATTCAATAAATATAAACACTGATCATAAAAAAGTGGCAACACACACACACATACACCCTTTATTAATGCATCGAACAGACGATCGGGATTTGCGTACGGTTTGATGATAAATTTCCAATCGAACGAATGTGAGGCGTGCGGATGAAAATTAAAATTAAACCCCCTCCTTATACGGAAATGGCCCCTTATTGCCCTCGATATGGCCGATGATCGATTGTAAAAGGGTGGGTGAAGAGCAGAGGGTACGGACAATTGACAATTGCAATTGGTTGTGCGTCGAATGCATAATTTATAAGCTTATGCGCGTTTTGACCGAGAAGAAAGGAGGTCCAATTGGGCCTTAGTTAATGTGGACAATGTGTGGTGTTACTGGGCGATGAAGGTGCCATTTTGTTCGGTTTTTGGAAGGGTGAAAGGATTAAATTTACTAAGACTAATATAATTTAATTAATTTCTAACGTAGGAGCTTCGATCTCCCCGCTCGAACGAGTCCAACATACCTTTGTGCATTTGATTTTCATGCTTTCGACACTTGGCTCGCCTGTTTTGGAACCAAACCTGGAAGGAGAAAAGAGAGCAAAATTGACAAATGTGTAAACAAGCTATAAATTAGTTTAGATGAAACTGGCAGAAGAAAACACATACGTGAGCAAAAGAAAACTGCAACTGCAAGCGTTTATTCTTATGAATAATGGCAGCAGACCGGTTACTACTTACTGTCGAGAGAGAGAGAGAGAAAAGCGAACTTTTCTTTTAACTGTTTGCAAACAGAAACAGCACTTTATCCGGTTACTGTTGTGTCGAAAAATTCAATTAACGCCACCGCGGAACGGTTCCCCGATGGTCATCATAAATTTCGTGCTGCCACTCGTCCAATGCTGGCACCGGGGGCAGGCATGCAACGAGGCAAATTATGATTCCCGCCGGTCCATAACTCACGGCTAATTTAACGGCCATCTTGAACCGAAAATTGATATAAATAGGGACGCTGTGTGAGCCGAGTGGGAAAAGAAGGTATTTGCTTGAGATTGTTTTGTTTCTTCTGTCCGTTTTGCTTTTTGCTGTTGCAACTTTGTGTGTGTGTGTGATTCTGTCTGTGGCATGACGTCACACAGCACGTAATGGAAACTCCATTAGCTTGTGCGATTGGTGCGATCGAACTGGTCAAACGCAAAATCAACAGCTTCATCACAGTGCGCCATAAATAACGCATCACGTTTGTTGTCCATTTTCGCTGTGCTTCGTTCTTTTGTCAAAAAGGCACTCACACAAAAGGCGCTAAGCAGGTCCCGGAGCACCCACCCCCCCTCCCGAGGAGAAGAAAAAATCCAATCAATTAGTGGAAAATTAATGTCCGATTTACGCAACGAAACAAATTCGCCTGCTAATGGTGGTGCAAATTAATTTAATTAAATGCCACTTTCGTGTGTATGAAGGTCATTGGTAGAAGGAGGAGGGTTGGGGTATGGGAAAAGAAGCGAAGGAAAGAAATATATCTTCATCGATTGAACATTAGCTGCGTGAGTGGGATGATCGAGCACGGGAGCAAATAAATTGTTCCAATACTGAGAACTTCGCTAGTGAGCCGCACGATGGAGACGCCTGGCTGTTTGTGCAGGTGGGGGTCTCTTTGGATGGTGAATTGGAGGTTAATTAGGTTATTTTAGGAAATTTGTAATAGTACCTATTTCATAAAATTACCAGCATTTATTTAAGTTTGTTTCTTGGTAATGTGGAAGGGTAAAAGACTCGAGAAGGAGTCTTTTCCCTTTGAATCACTAACTGAAAAACGCCAAAATGTATGCAAAGTGCATCTTATTTCGCAAAGCTTGCACTGTGTGTTTTCGGTGTGGTTAAAAATGTCAGCAAACAAAATTATTCTTTAATATGAACTCTTCATTGAAAGACAGGGGTTCATCTAATCATTTTCGGTTTGCCAATCCGGCTTATATGGTGTCCCTTCGACTTGGAACATATTCATGGGTAACATTGTCCCTGGCAAAGCATGTCCCTTTGTCCGAATGTGTATTTTGTGTCAATTGTTTAAGTTCTATTCGGTGTAAAGGAACCATTCTAAGCAATAACAGACGTTGTATTTATTTTACCATAATTGACCACATGCAAAACACAGTGTCCATATTCTAGAGGGAACACAACATATTCTAGAGGGGCCTTCGCGAATCTTTAACATATTAAAGTAATCTAAATGTAAAACTATAAGTTCTCTTTATTTCTACAGTGCTTAACATTGCTATAAAAGCATTATTTGTTCTAAATCTCTCGCAAATTCGAATAGTTTTTATGACAAAATAGTCTTTATACAGTAACGGACAAAAATATAAGACCACCTAAGTTGGTAAAAGCGTAAGAATGACCTTATTATGATGGTAATATCTTTGGAAAATGATTCCCATTTCTTCGCTATCAGACGTATTCTCATTAAGTTTTTATCAAAGCAATATGGCCATATTTTGTAATGGTAGTAGCGAAGGCAGTAGCTAAAAAAATGGATATTAGGATGATCATGTTGTTCATCACTGTATATTGTGAGTGTCGTTATTTACAAATAAGATTAATTCTGTTTCTTGTCGATTTAATCTGATTTCATGCTGTTATGAATACAAAATTTTGCTTATTTAATTTTTGTAAAACAGCTCTTTATTAACTACAAATGTTTGGTAATTTTCCCTTAATTTACAGTTTAGAAAATTGTATTGTCCTGTTTTTTCCGTATTCAGAGTTACGCATGCTGAGTGATTAATATGGAATCGAATATGTAGAAGCCGAACGAAGCCTAAAGGTAGGCAATCAGCAAAACGTGTCACGAGTTAAAGCAGTAGGCTATGATTAGCAAGAAAAGTACTTATCAACCAGAATCGAAGAATATGTATGTTATCAATTGAATTTTAAATAATTTGATAATAAGTTATTAAACATAATTATTATAAGCAAATAAAACCATTTCCTACAGTTCTTCAAAATCTTCCAACGGAATTTATGCACAATAAAGATAGCATTATCATTTACCAGCTATCGGTCGTCGATAATTCAAATTATTTTAACACCCTTCCCTATTTCTTTTCCATATGCGCAACACCAATCCCATGCGAAGGATTCTTTCGGCCCCGAAAAAAAAGAAAAACCCCTTTTTCGGCGCTCTCTCTCTCTAAATGTCAGCATCCGAAAACGCCGGTAATCCTTTCAATTTGCCTAAGTGATTTTGCCAACCACGGGCGCGCGGGCGAATGAATTTTTATGGCGCACACTTACCTGCACCCTTGCCTCGCTCAGTCCCAACCGTTGGCTTAGCTCTTCCCGCATAAATGCATCCGGATAGTGCGTTTCCTCGAACAATCGTTCGAGCTCGTTCAGCTGTTCGAGCGTAAAGTTGGTGCGGGACCGGCGCTGTTTGTTGTTGGTCAGTGCCGATAGGGGACCGTGACCGTTTGTGACGTGAGACGCTTCGGACGGGAGTTTAAGCCGTTCCTCGTTCGGACGTTCTGTGCCGGGGGCTGGTGGTGCTGACTCGGATCGCGTACCATCCGTCGGATCGTCCTGGTCGGGTGTGATGGAATCGCGGGGAATTCGCGGTTCTGGGGAGAGAGATTGCGCGAAAGAAATAGATCGATTATTGTTCTGTGGAAATAATATCTCATCGCTTGCAGTAGGGTAAATGGGAATGATTAATGATGGTGAGCTGTTGAGCTGTACTGGTAAGAATCAGGACCCTTCGAAGGGATGATCATGAACTGTGGTCAGGACTTTGTCTACTGTTAGACACATCATTTATCATTCTTTTTTGTATGCAGAACGTTTAAAAACAATTATTCTATCGAAAGTATCGAAATCCTTTAAATAAAACCCTTATACGCTCACCCAATTGCATACATTTAGGCGCATTCGTTTGCTCGCCACTACATTGAGATAATAAAACCATATCAAAAACTTCTTAACCGCGAAACTGTTATTTGGCACTACTATTAGGTCACCCTTTCCAACCCGAAGAAAACCATCGATCCACATAAACAATGCTAAATTTAATCAAACCTTTCAACCTCCCTATTCTCGCAGCGCGCACCTCAATCACACCGGAAGGCCAAAAAGCCGGAGCAACACTTGAACTGTGGTGCTCTTTTCGCACCAGATTAAACTTCTCCATCCGAGGGTTCTTCTTCGCCTGTGTGCCTTCTGCCCTTGTGTGTTTATTCTTCACCCTCTGTCCCTTTTTGGTCGACGAGCTTTCCTTTTCCATCTCAAACGTCACAACGCACCTTCAACAATCGGTCCCGCTCTTACACGCGACCATCTCCGCTAACGCAACGCAATCTTTTATTCATGATTATTTGTAATGCAATTTATATCAATTTAACACAATAATAGTGTAAAGTTTGGTGTAACAGGGGGAAAGCAACTTTTCACCGACGGGAAAGATCAACTTCCCACCGCACACGGGGCACAGTCGATGAAGTACGGTCATTTTAAGGCAAAACTTTATAGCAAACTCTTCGTCCCGGGTAAAGTTTATTGGTGCGAAAGAAGACGGTACCCCGTTAGAAACATGGTGGGGATGTTTTTTTCGCAAGATGTTTTCCGTTTTCTGTTTCACTCTCCATTAAACGAGTACAGTGCGCGTTATCTTTTACCACTTAGGGTTTATTGCAATTTCTGTGTTTGTTGCTGCACCTCCTTGCAAGCCCCAAACAGGTGAGAGGACGTGATTTAGAGTGAAAAGTTCAAGTGTACCGTAGAAAGAAGTAGAAAAGCGAGCAAATAAAAGCAAACACTCACACAACAAGGTGCATAATGGAGCGCGTTATGTGCGCCGCCGGATTGTTATTACATTTCACACCCATGGAGAAAGCCGTGTTGTTGCTGATTTGCTGTTGGAAAATGATTATCTTCAAATCGTTGTGCCTCGTTTTTACTGGGTGGTGTTGATCGTAATGAGATTTTCTGTACGCGGGCGTGTGTGTGCAGCGTAAACAATTGTCTATGCATTTGCTGCAGCGCAATAATGTACAGTAAAGGTACATAAATTTTAATCTCCGCACCATGGGACATGGAAAAGTGTAATCGAGTTGTAATCGGGAAAGCATTGCTTTGTGTGGGCCCCACTAGGAGAAAGAATCAAATTGAATGTTAACGACACGATTAAACATGTTTAACATCGTTTTACTGTAATAAAAACGGTTTAAAATGAATAATAATCTACTTTAGGGCGTTTTAGAAAAAAAACGCCTGAAAGTATGCATCATTCTGTTTTCATTCACTCTTGATGATCTAACGGTCTAGAGTTATGCATTGTGCGTTACATTTTTAAACTCAATTCATTCTCTAGCCATATTTTCAATTTTGGAATAGTGTTTAATCATAAAACCATGAATCAATCAATAAATTCTAAAACTTGTTCTTCAGCGCCTTTCAGTTTTAATGGAATTATTAGTAAATCGCTTAAAGGCTCTATTGAGTATAACGCCTTAAAGTATGCAATAAAATCTTTCCGAACTGTCCCAATCATAACTAACAAAGCGCTGAAATGCTTAAGAAGTTACGCCCGAAAGTATTATTAAACGCTTTGGCAGATCTATGATCCTAAAGTTATATATTGTTAATACCTTTTCAACCATAAATTCCCATTTAGCATTGGCTTTCATTTATTTATCATTAGGCCTCTCTATTTAATTCAATGAAAGTTATAGAATAATGGATAAAGAATCTTTTAACTACTCGTCTAAGTAATAGCGCCAGAAAGTATGCAATAATACGATTAAACCCCTTTTAAATGTGTAAGTGCCTAAATTTATGCTTTGAACGTTTTAAAATGAAAATGTTTTCAATCTTAATTTCTAATTAAGCGTAGCTCCTAATGAGTAGAACGTAAAACAAATTAATCAAACAGTTACACCCTTCCAACACATCAGTCAACTCATTACGTTAAGATTTCTTGTAAAAACACACACTTTTCCAAGCTGAAGCTGCTCATAATCCAAAAAGTAATCCTTCGGGCTCGCAGCAAGGATTTTCTCCTCTCATCACTACTAATCACAAACCAGCACAGAAACCCCGGGGCAAGGTAAGGAAATCTTCAAGAAGCATACCATTTAATTAAGTCATCTTCCTTAACCGGTACAACCAATTAATTAATTAACACGCAAATGCGACCAGCTAGCAGTAGCAGTGGCAACCGGGTCGTGTAAATTTCCATTTTCCGATCCATCGTCTTCGCAAAAGCCTGCCCGGATGGATAATGAAATGTAAATAGGCTAGAAAACAAGACACGAGACAAGCAGCAGGAAAGGAAGGCCACAGAGACGGTAGGAGGCGGAGGCTTACTTTTTCCAGCTGGCTTTAGTGTTTTGGGTTTGGTGATGGAATACGATTCCGACAGTGGCGTTCTTTTTTCTGCGCTTTCGCAGTAGAACCGGCAGCTAAAAAAGGGTTTAGCGTGATCCTGGTCACGGCACCACTGAGCGCGCACCAACTGGCATCAAACGAACGGAGAATTAATGGTGCAAATATAAATGAATTGACAGTAAGACTTTACGAAAAGTTCGTTACGACGTTACCACGCCTCGCTGGGTCGAGCTTTCTACTGCACAGAATGCTAATTAATAGACACGACCCCTCTCCACCAACAGCAGGTCCCAGACCTCCAGGAAACGTTGAGATAGGAGGGATTAATGCGCAAGACTTTTACCCGGTTTCTCTTAAGGGGAGAAAAATATTACGGATCCAGCTTCCGGTGGCCTATTGCCTCGCGGAAAGGGGTTAATTTATTTGATTACTTTCTTATATTCCCTGCAGGGGATGGTTTGGTTGGAAGCAGTTCTTCCTTACCATATTAAAGGTGGTTGTTGAATAATTATCTGTCTCTTTTCGTACCTGTATCAGATTCCCCGTCGGTACCAGTGCCCGGTACTGCTGATGGGTGAACGGCCGGATAGTGGTGATTGTTGATGAGGTCAACACTTTGCTTGAGCAGCTCGGAGGCTGGTTTGGGACGTACGGTTGGCAGACCGGCGGGGTCGTACCCGTGAGCTACTTTCACCACCCGTGGCTCACTTTCCGAGCGCACCAGGTTTAAGGCAACGTCATCTTTGGTTGTTTCTGGCAATTGGAAGATGAGAAAGAGAGTTTTTAACCGATTCTAAGCATTCTTTTAGAATAAACGCGCCTAAATGTATACTTTCTTCTAAGCAAATTTGTTGTTTTTAATTCATTTATATATAAATAAGATTTACTAACAAAATAGCATACATTTAGGCCACTGTTGATAGACCACAAGTGTCCACATGTTTAAAACAATATAAGGTTTTGGTAATCAATATTGCAACGTACATTAAATAGAATGTGGAAGATTGTTTTGTGATGTCTCTTATTTGTTACCTATTACGAATTTTGTTGTTGTTGATTTGAAATAGTTATAATTATAAAAAAAATGCTTTTGCATCAAAATTGCATAAATTTTTTCACAAAATTGCACTCTATTTATTCACTAGCATTGCTAAAACATCAAGTTAATTATTCGTTTTAAGGATGCAATATTTTCTAGGCCACATCACAAGCATGCACACGTTTCAAACAATGCATGTTTGGAGTTAGCAACATTGCATCCTTAAATTGTTATAATTATTGTCATTTTACAAATTGTTTTTAAAATAAAGAAGGCTATTTTTTAAGCTTGGAAATCTTTGTATTTTTCAAAATTTGGTTCTTAAGGATATGTTTTATTTTTTATTAATATGACTATCAAGACGTGTGGATTTTATTTCAATTGCATACATTTAGGCTTCCATAACAGATCACTAATATAATTATTACGATGTCAAACATAAAAGTAACTGTATTAGCCTAATAAAGATGCATAGGTATTATGATTCCTTTGTAGCTATTTCGCGAGGTTGAGTCTTTTAAGCGCCTGCAGCGTATGCAACTGTTATTTTAAGTAGTAACTATCCAATTATAGTAACAGCGTGTTCGATTGTCTTATTGAAGATTGTAAGAAGTCGTATGAAAAGTTTACTCTAATCAATGAAGACATGTCGAATTACAAGTAATTTTGAGAAAGCAATAGCATACTTTTAGGCGCTTCTACAACGAACGAATTCCGTATTAGCGGTTTTTAAAATAACGGCTCACTCTAATTTCGTTATAAACTTTAACTTTAACAATTATTTTAATCCCTTAGCCTTAGTAAACGTTCTTACCTTCCTTCTTCTCATCCACCAGATCCGCAATAAGCCAATTGCGTGGTACGTGTCGTTTGTTGTTACTTTTCCCATTTGCAGTACCACCATCACTGCCACTTTTATTGTTCCCACCGGTTCCACTTTTCCCCTCTTCCTGCTTCTGTCCTCCCCGTACCACATGCACTTCACCACCGCGCACATCACACCCATCGTTCCCGGGTGTCTTCTTATTGTCAAACTTCCGTATAACACTAATCTCGTTACGATTCGTTACACCTTTCTCGTTATTGTTACTGCTCGGACCGGTGAGCAGCAGCAGCGATCGTCCTATCGTACTTTTGTTGCCATTTTTATCCGCTTCTATCGTTTCACATTCACCCGCTGCACTCATCACAACCGTTGGCTGTAAGGAAATGGCGTTCGGTGTTGGGTGCGTGTGTGATGGACGACCAGTTCCACTAGCAGCATTATGCTCGTCGTTATCACACCCACCCCCACTACTAGCCCCACTCCCGTTACTGTACGATAGGTCCGTAATTTCTATGTCGATCGTTTCCTCATCCTCGTTCGAAGGTTCTTCACGCCGTTCGTCCCTTTCGGTGGAGGAAAGACTCGCCCGCAAAGGATGTAACGTGTGCAATCGGTGATGGTGTGACACTTCGAGCGAATGGGAATGTATTTCGTCTTCCAGATCACCACCGAGACTGCTGCTAGTATTGGACAGTAGGTCCGAATCGGAACCGGTCCGCGTACCATAGTCGGGATGTGATATTGGACCAGCTGCGGCCGTCATGTTGAGCAGGTCCAGTACGCGGCTGTTGTTAAAATCGAACGATTTCGTCACAAAGTGAGCTAACTGCTCCATATTGCCGGCGGGTATCCGTGTGTCCGTTTCAATTCAAGGAATCCTACAATTTCAACTTGTTCCAAAATCCTCCACGAAGTTTGTTTGGTGGAATTCCTAGGGTTAGGTGCAGTGCTGAAAAGAAAGTAAATAAATAAATTAACAATTTATGTCTGCGGCTGGCTACGATTCAATCGATACAAAAAAGGCCCTTTAACTAGACAGAAAGGCACAACAAAAAACCAAATAAAAAGCCTGTACTTCCGCTTCCTCAAAGCTTAAATAACGAGCCGGATTGGGAAAAAATCGAACCTAACTTAATTATGTTTCTCGCCAGCGACGTCTGCTCGATTATCGAGGGTGAAATGATGTACATGATGCTAGGACTTTGTGGACTTAAAGCAGAAGGTAGCACAGGTACTAATGCCAAGGACGGCGTCCAGCCAATCGGTCAATTCACCGGGGAATCTTATGGATCGTATTGCTTCAAGTGCTTTGATCAATTATCGTCATCGATGGGGAACGATAACGCAAGTAAAACTCGCAATGGATAGGTTAAGGGAAGTTTTTTTTCCAGCCAGATTGCATACATTCAGGCGCATTTCTATTTCTACCTCAATTTGAAGCATATAAAAGTGGTATTTTATAATTCTAGAGTGTTTCTACTTGAAAAATAAACTTTTGTCTTGCATGTTGCATACATTCAGGCGCATTTCAAATTTTTCATAAATTTTAAACACATAACAGTGGTTTGTAATGATTGTAGGTGGTACTAAAAAAAAGTTTAGCGTAGAAATAGGGCAGAAAAATGCGAATGGATAGGTTAACTGAGCGTAACTAGCGATAGTTTTGCTAGATAAATTGATTATGCTGTGCAGATTGCATACTTTCTGCCGTATTTCTCTTTCTTCTTCAATTTTATGCAAATAAAAGATTTTTTTTAAATAAAATTTTGGTAGGAAATACATAAAAGATATTTCAAAGCGCCTAAATGTATGCAATTGTAGCCCCAAAGCATACTTTTCTTACTGTTTGTTTCGTTTGATTGTTGTTTTCTTAGTTATTAAATAAAAAACGAAGAAAAACTAAAATTGCACCCGGTTTCCATAGCTGATAACAATATTTACCTACTGTCACATATTAGTGTTGTTAGCAGAAAAGTACCAATCACACAAAAATACTATAATAATGATTTTTAAGCTATTTTTCTATTAAAGAAAATAGCGCCATTTAAGACTCATTTTAGTTCGATGCACTATTATTCACACATACACTTATTTCCCAAGCTTTTTAACACCGTTTTATTTCTCGTCTACATCCACAATAAATCACACTCCTTATGGTTGCACCACACATCCGCAAGATTGCTCACTATTTTCATGGACAAGATGGTGCCATTGCTTGGTGGCAATAATTTTTCTTCCAGTGCAATTGCACTGCACCACCAGATTGCCCGATTCTCGCCTGATGGTGTGTGTTATACTTTTCTCACAAATCTTCTGGTCCAGCTTTTTTGCTGTCTTCGCGCACACACGCTTACGAGGATAAGTTTTGCCGACTGTGATCACACGAGCAGCCAAAGCAGGTCCAACCGGAACGACCCCCGAACGAACAATAAACTGTTTTTCCGGGTGCATTCCATTCGGGGACCAAAAGGGAAATTGCTGAACAGTGTTTGACTTTCTTCTCACACACCTGCACGAGTGAGTGGGTGAGTGAGATGTGGCAGAGTGAGATGAACGTACGTTCGGTGTTGCGTGTGCGTCATGGCAACAGGACAAGCGAGGATGTTTATGTGCGTGCGTGTGTGTGTACGGGTGGTGGCGATCTGCTTTTAACACGTTCGCTCAATTGCATGTTTGTGCAATGATTATCGTAATAATAAAAAGTAATCAAATTGAGTGCGGTGTCGTCACACACACACACGCACGCACCCGCTCGACATCTTGTGAAGTGCGCCGCAAATGTGCCGTGACCGAGGCGGGCTCTCTCGCTGCGTGTGTACGTGTGTGTTTGTGGGCAGGCGTACTGCTGGCAAGAATCGTACCGTCTCTTCCAATCCCGGGCGCGCGCGATACGCTGCTTAATCGTCCGTGAGGGCTATATTTCGTCTTAATAGAGCGATTTTCTATCGATAGCGGTGGAAAGCGGTGGGAGTTTTCGGTCGCTTTAAGCGGTATTAAAACTGTAACAAGGTTGGCTTTGGGCGAAACGGTCGAGTCGGGTTTTGTGGGTGTGTAAGCGAACCGAGCTGGGCGCAAATTTAATCACTGTTGATAGGATAATTTTCATCATGAACTGTCTCGGTGGTGGTGTCTTGTTTGTCTTGTTGCGTGTACTTTGATCTGCAAAATGGCTTAACAAGTATTAAGTGCAGTTTGAGATTTACATTTCGAACTCGGACAGGTGTTAACTTCTGACTTCATTAGCCAGTCTATTATAGGTTAAGCGTCTGTAAAACATACATGCAATAATATTAACATTGTTTTATATAATTGTGTATTTTCTCTTTATCGTATTATCGTCTAAGTTTATTGAAATTTTATTAGTCTTTCACAGAATTCAGTTTTTAGTAATAAATTGCATTCATGATAGCTGTTTTTCTAGTTAAATTGTATCAAAATCGACAACATACATTTATTTTCCCACACAGTATAATAACAGGAACCGTACAGATTGAAAACACCACCGAAAATGGTTCAGTTTAACAGAAATTCTCTCCCCAAAACGACCAGGCGCCTCCATCCAGCATTTCCTTCTGCGCATGCTTCACGCTCACAACAAACTGTACTACTGACGCCATTACGAACGGATGTTACACCGCCTCTAATTGGTCCATTCCTTCCATCAAGGGGTGGAGCTACAATCCCGAACCATTTTCTCTTTCTCTCACGCACACAGCAACCGTAGGCCAACACCGGGCACGTGCCGCCCGAAACAATTATCCGTCGATTTCATTCCATCCGGGTAATGGGACGGGAGATGTGGCTTGGTGTGTCAGTGATAACAGTGATAATAATCGTCAAATGTTTGCACAACTTCCGGCACAACATCTCGAGACGAGAGGTGAGAGGTGATTTCTTTAAAACACTTCTACGTACTCTCCCTCTCGCTCTCTCTTGCTTTCTCTCACGCTGCTGCTGCCTTGATACTCCTTGAAGCATGGCACACTTTGGTAGAGTGTCGATGACAAAGCGATCGCAATTTACGCGACTTCCACTCATTCGATTACGGCTGTCCTTGTTCTTCCCCAGGACTCGCGCTAGCACTCGTTTTAATCCTCCGGGGAACGGCCGCCGTAACAAATTGGTGCGAGGCAAATAAAATGTTAAAAGATTTGTCCCTAATGGATTTCAAATGCCTTTTATGATTATTGATATTGTTATGGGTTGTCAGGGTGCGCAGGTTTCGGTTGTTTTGGGTTGTTTCGGGGTTTTTTATATGCGCTTTTTTTCTCTCAAGAAAGGAGATGTTTGGCCAGATGAAAATAATAAAAAAACGATGCTATAAAAACTCTTATTTATAAAGAGGATAATTTTGATGTTTGGTTGGTTTGTTCGTTTTCATATGTTTTAAGTAATGTTTTTTACCTATCTTATAAAATTTGTTGCTTAGTTTTGTATGTCTGTAATTTAAATTGTTCATGTAATTTATAGAGATTACGCTTTTTAGTTTTTGTTTTCTTATTATGATTCCATAGCCGTTTCATTTACTTTTATTATTATTGTTCATATATCATTATTTTCTTCTCTAATTTTATTATTTGATTTCTATTCTGTTTAGACATTTACGATTGTTTTCTTTTAAATATCTTATTTTCAAACATCCCACCCTGATTTTTGACCACAAACTAAGGTTAACTCTCCAGCTACATGATGTAAACAAGTCTAGTATATCATTAAATGTTCAACAAGACCTAGTAAATTGTTTAGTAAAAGATAATGAAATGTCATAAGTTGTTTTTGATTACTTTTCTATTGTTTGTCTTTCTTTGTTTGGATTTTAATTGTTTTTTTTTTAAATTAAATTAACTCTTGTATTAATGCTCGTGTTTGTATAATTAACATGATTATTATTTATTTCCATTTCTTTTTAATAAACCAAAGCATTTTGTTTTCAAAAAAAATTTTGTTGGTGTTAAAAGTTCATTGAAATAATTATTAATTTACATACATATAATAATTTTCTTAGTCTTATATCTTCATTTTAAAAGAGGATTAAAATTAATACTGAATATCACACAACACCAGACAAACTTAATCGCTTCCGATTCTCATTAATTCTTGCAATGTCCTTTTCCAGCTATAATCATCACTTACACACACACACACACACACATACCCACAATCATGTACACTTGCACATGGTCTTCGGCGCGGCAGCTCGAAACCAGCTGCAACAAAAAAGTAATAAACAACAATTACACTCTCAAGTACACCAAAAAACCGCAGCCAAATCGTTTAATGTAGCGAAATAAATTCATTCACAAGCGGCTGTGTGAGTGTGCACACCGCAAACGATTTTGCACACACACACAGGGTTGTGCCCCAAACTCCAAAACAAAGTTCGCGACATTTCGGTGCCAGCACAATTTGCATATACGCTCTGCTAAGGATTAAAATGTATCGAGACAATTATCATAAATTAAGGACAGTGCCGCGATGCAGAACCCCGTACAACCCGGTATAACGAGGGCGCTCCTAGTAGTCACCAACGGAACGGAACGATTTTGCTTTTTTGGCTTGGTATGCGCTCTTTGCATTTGTGTGCTATGGTGGCGATGTGTTTCGGTACAGCCGGACACAGAAATGTGCACAATCCGCGTTCGAGGTGATGATTATGGTCATTCGCGACAGTGCAAATCAATCTGTTGCAGGTGACTTTATTGGCAGGGACAATTTTTGGAGTAGTCGCGTTGCTTATTAAGTTATGCTTTTGCGCTTAGCTGCTTGCTGTTGATTAGACGTTCGACATGAAATCGGCTGTTAAAACTTGTTAAGGACAGTGTTCGGACAGAGCAAGGTGATTGATTAAATCTTCAGAACTGTTTCAAAACGTGGGCATTTGAATGATGTTTTCTTTGGAATGAAATTATATTTTCCGAATAAACTATCTTCACAAGCTTCCAATATTCCGATAAACTATTGCCATTAGCCATACTCAACTGCTTACCTTTCTACCGCTTATCGAAGAACCTTTTTTTAATGAAATTCAGTTAGATTCCAAGGCCTGTCCTATCAAGAACGCTTTCTTTGCTTATGAAGACGCCACCAAGAGACTTCCAAGGATCCAGGCTGGAGCATAGATATTGTTAAAGCAAGAGATCTTAGCGTCTTCGGTGGATAGAGTACAATGCCTTATCTATCAAGAGCGCTTTTTTCACTTATGAAGACGCCTCATCGTCCAAGATATTTCCAAGGATCCTAGATGGAGCGTAGGTTTCGTTAAAGCAAGAGATCTTATCGACTACAGTGCCTCGCCGTTCAAAGGACTTCGACGGTCAAGAAGTCTATCAGGATAGAGTACCTTTTTCGACGAATTGCAGTTAGATTCCAATGCCTTACCTATCAAGAGCGCTTTCTTCGCTTACGAAAACGCCTCCAACAGATTTTCAAGGATCCAAAGCTGGAGCGTACACATCGTTAAAGGAAGAGATCTTATCGTCTTCGATGCTTCGTCGTTCAAAGGACTTCGACGGTCAAGAAGTCTACCAGGATAGAGTATCTTTTTTGACAAATTGCAGTTAGATTCCTATGCCCTATCCATCAAGAGTGCTTTCTTGACTTATAAAGACGCCTCATCGTCCAAGAGATTTCCAAGGATCCAAGCTGGAACATAGACATTGTTAAAGCAAGAAATCTTATCGTCAACGATGTCTCGTAATCCAAGAGACTACGGCGTCCAAGAAGTCTACCAGGATGCCTAGTCTAGTAAGAGGATTTGTTATCTAAGGGATCCCAGTATTCAAGAGATCTCGCTGTCTAGGAGGATCCTACTAAGAGGCTTCGTTTTTCATGAAATATTCGACTATCAGGATGTCTAACCTATCAAGAGTTCCTTATCGACTCGTTTAAAAGGCAACTTCGTCCAATGAAGCTTAGCTCGACTATCGGTAGACTTCGTCTATCATGAAACCTTGACTAGTATCTTCCCTTCGAATGGTAATCCATTTCAATTTCGAACATTGTCATTTGGAACATCATGCGCTGCTTGGCATTACCGCATAGTAGTACCTATGTCCAATATTTACAACGTCCTTTTAGTTCCATTCGTGATCAAGAAAAGAACGATATACACTAATTGTAGAACGTTCGAAAGTTTACCTTGAAATAGAATAAGCAAAGATTACCAAACACAGTAGGCCGTGTAAGCAACCGCCCAATACGTGTGTCGATCAAAGTTAGCGACATAAGCAGATAGGGCGCCCGTATCGTCTCCGTTCTCCGACGCATCAAACGAAGTAATTCGCGTGTTGTTTTGTTAACCCCAGCAACTATCTCAAACCAGAATCATTCGGCCTTTCAAAAACTCACCATGGACGAAGCTTCCGAAGAAAGCCTGCAACAGTATTCCATATCCAGTGACTTCTTCCTGCAGCACATCGATTGTAGCCAGCTACAGTCGGCGTTTACTCCCCTCCGCAAGAGTACTCGATCGGCCCTGTGGCCCCTAATGGAGCGTAAAATAAAGGAGCGTGAAAACACCGACCTTCAGGTGCACATCGACGACACGCTTATTCACTGTCACCTGTTACCGTTACAGTGCTTTAGTGAGTACTTCGAGCGGGAGGTTCAATCAGGCCAAGCGGTTGTAAAACTTCCGGCCGACCAGGTACCGTCAGCCGCCTTTCAAATCGTGTACGACTGGATTCTCGACCCGAACCGTCAGCTCGAGTGGGAACATTTCGTGAGCGTCCTGTCGGCGGCCGAGTTTCTGCGTATTCCGGCCCTCGTTGAGCGTTGCTGGCAACATCTGGACAATCCAAAAGTGGTCGAAAATGTGGCGTTCTTTGTGTTTCTGCAGGCGCGCAAATTTCGTACGGTGCAGCTACAACCGATGATGCTGCGCCGGATCTGTCGCTTCTTCCTGAGCCTCGTCAGTACGCCGGAGTTTTGTGAACTTTCGCTCGATGAGTTGTCCGTACTGCTGGGGTCCAACATTATTGCGGTGTTTGATGAGACGGATGTGTTGTATGCGGCGTGCCAGTGGTTGCTGTACGATTGGAGCGCCCGGAAGGATAAGATCGAGAGTGTGATGCGGTTGGTACGGTTTGAGCGTATGCGGGCTGGCGATCTGGCACGGTTCTGTGTGTTTCGGGAGTGTGCCGAACTGCAGCCCATTCTGCGCCATCCCGCTACGAAGGAGTTTGTTGATAGGGCACTCGCATCGATCTGCTCACAGCGGCAGGGTGATGGTACGGCGAACGCAGGTCCTGATGGAAACAGCAGTTGGAATATTGCACCACGCTTACCCACGGAACGTGTCCGGTTGATTGCGGATACGGTGGAAACGCTTGCGTTTGTGGCCGGAGATACGAGTTACGATGGGTTCAACGAGTTCCTGTACGTACTGTGCTCTAAACCTGAGCTGTGGAAAACGTTCCGGCTGTCCGAGGATAATGTGGGTCTGCTGGAGGATATGTTTGGAGATTGTACGTTGGCGACGAATTGAACGTATGTTCAGGATTCGTAAGGGTCGAGAAGAAATTCTAGATGGTTTCAAAATTTAGAGTGAATCCAATGCTTTTTTGTTAATTTAGTTGTGTTTTGACAGTAACTATACTCTTCTACACTCTGTAAGAGAAGGAGTTAATAAAAATATAACTATGTAATTAATCCTTATTCCGAGGATCTCTGTGCGAGGTGGAAAGTTTCCCACCATCTTTAATTGTATCTGAAGCGCCGCACCACCGAGGTTAAGCCTCTTGCTTCGGACCAGCATAGTTTGGCACGAGACACGTAATCGCTTATTCTCTCATAGTCTCAATGAATTTGGATCAGTACAATGATCAGTCCAGGATTCTTTCTTGGCCTGCTCCTAGGGAGTATTAAGAATAATGTCTTTGTTCGTGCCGAACGGGTCGATGACGAGCACCTTCCTGGCACGGCAAGAGTCCGGCATCCTCATCACGTGCCCTAATCAGCTTAAGCAACCGTCAGGATGTCTGCATCGCCAAACAGCTCAGCTAGCTCGTGGTTCATTCTCCTTCTCCACACACCCTGCTCGCACACACCGCCAAAGATAGTCCGCAGCACCCGCCACTCGAAAATGGTGAGTGCATTAGCGTACTCCGCCAGCATAGTCCAGGACTCGTGCCCGAAGAGGACTATCGGCCATATATGGCGCATTTCGTGCGTTGTTGGAGTCTTCTGGATCTCAGGAGTTTGTGGAGCCCGTAGTAGGCACGATTCCCTTGAACAATGCGCCTTCGGAATTAGGTGCTTACGTTGTTATCCGAAGTAACGATCGTGCCAAGAAAACTCCTCTACTACCTGAAGATCGTCGCCGTCAACCAATACTCTGCTCTATCACGGTCAGAGCCTCCGGCAAGCAGGTACTTTGTCTTCGTCGCATTGATCCTCAATCCAATCCTATCCAGGATTATGTTCACGTATTTGTATTTAACTTGCCCTGTGTTAAGTGTTAGCTTAACTTCAGTTAGTCTATCTGATCTATTGTTTCTTTACGTGCCACGCTGATATCAGATGCCATTAAAACACTTGCTTCTTTGCGTGATAGTTCTTGAATTTTACAAAACACCAGTTGACATTCGGGCTGCAATACCCAAAAATAACTTGTTAATGTTCAAAGAACTATCACGCAGTACTCATCAATATCCAACTCTTTCACTTTGAAGCTTATATAGCCCACAAATCAGCGTTTGTAGATTCTTGACAAAGCTGTTCAACAAATCATCGTCACACACTAACGCAACAACAGCGCTTGGTAAAGAAAACAAAAGTAACCGGTGTTTCTTTATTGTTTCAGTGGTACTCATCATATTATTACTAGTTAATACATATTCACATACACGTGCCCCTTTGGGAAGAGAAATTACATATCGAGGATTTCTGCAGACGATGCGGATGAGAGATAAAGATAAATCAAACATTTGCGAATGCACATTTGCTAAACCAGCATTCAAACAAAAAACAAAAAAGCACTTTTGTTTGTTCACAATCCTTGTGTGTTCTTGTTGTTTGCTTTGTAGGTTTGGTGTTGGTTGTTGGTTTGTCGAAAGCGAAGCAAAACTCTCTCATAAAAATATACTTTAATCACTTTAATCAATTAAAAGTACACTGCGGGGATACTTGCACGTAACAACTTCCTCTTCCATTTTCGCTAATAGTAAACGTAAGTTAAAATATATTCCCCCACATTTTCGGCATCCTGTTGTCGGCTTACACTTCGCCACACATCTGCCAGGTGCTTCTTGCACAAACGGACACACACACACGCGCGTGTAGGGTGGAGGCTCATGCTTGTATATAATGCACGGAATGAAAAAAATAGCATACAACGACCAGCCGGGCCAGGACAGATTGTATGGTTCGATGGACCCATCCCAGACGATTTAATCTCCAGATTTTGTCCAATTCTGCATCGGTTGGTATATGTGCGGAGAAACAAAACAAAGAAACCAACCCGAGAAAGGCTCGAACTATTCGTCCCGTCGGCCGGTCGTTTCGGTTGTGGTCGCGTGCTTAGCCTACCGCAGACGTAATTAATTCTGCCACTTCCATATCGGTCGATCGTACTGTCAGCTGCATTGTGACACCGTCGGCCACCGCTAGCTTGGAACGGACAAACACCTCCACACCGCCACGGAACATTCCTGCGAAAAGCGAAGAGCGTATCATTAGCACGAGTGTGTGTGGTGGTTTCGAGTGCCTGTGCTTACCTGAACAAAGTAACGTATGCGTGTGTGCTCCGTCCGGCACGTTCTCGGAAAGGTTCGCGGGTGCTAAGCCGAGGAATTTGAGGATTGTGTTGACGGCATCCTGCAAACTGTTCACCGACGACAGCTCGAACGTGTCTTCCGCTTCGACCCATTCTGTGGAGCAGGTGCAATAGAAGAAAGATAAGCAAAAAGCTGCATCTTCAGCAGATGTGCGACAAACAAACCTTCTGTGTCGGCACTGTCCCACGCGGCAAGGAAGTTTAGTTTCTTTGTCTTTTGCATCTGATCCGCGACCGTGATTTCGATATCCTCTAGTATGTACTCGTCGTTGTAACCTTCGTCCGAGTCGGGCTGGCCGGTGGATGGATCGCAATCCTTCACCAGGAAACGTAACGTAGCACCCAGTGTGGCTGAAATTGGAAGAGAAATAAAGCGAATTTCAATAAGTATTTGCTGTACCATGGACGCTTGTGCTTTATGACTTGGGACTAGTGATGTGCGCTCCGGAGTGCACCCACGGTTCCGGAGCCGGCTCCGACTAAACGGCTCCGAAACCGGCTCCGGTTTTAGTCCGGAGCCGGCTCCGCACCCACGGCTCCGGAGCCGGCTCCGCACCCACGGCTCCGGAGCCGTTAGTTTGCCGTTAGGCCGTAAAGAGTCCATTTTTTTATGCCGTTATCACTATGCACTTTGCAAAATAATTATCGTAACAATATCGTAATACTTGCTTGATGCATATTATTTTTCTAATGATAACATTAAGAATCATTTAAATTGTCCCGTAAAATTAATTAAACAAAAGCAAATAAGAATGCATCGTTCCACCATGCTGTGACCGTCTAAATTAATTGATTGTTGTATTATTTTTAATCCAACTACGTGCGCACAGATGAAGAATTGTCTTGTAGAATGGGTTTTCTTCGTTTGTATGATTTTGCTACTTTATTGCGCGAGTCTCTGTAGCCAGTAGTTTGAAACCGTCTCAGGCGCCGTGGGTGCGGAACCGGCTCCGGAACAGTGTTTTTCCCGCTCGAGAACCTGCTCCGAACTAACGGCTCCGGAGCAGGCTCCTTACGGCCTAACGGTGAACTAACGGCTCCGGAGCCGGCTCCGAACTAACGGCTCCGGAGCCGGCTCCGAACCAATGGCTCCAGAGCCGGCTCCGAACTAACGGCTCCGGAGCCAGCTCCGAACCAACGGCTCCGGAGCCGGTTCCGGAAATTATTGGAACCGGTCGGAGCCGGCTCCGGCTTTGGAGCCGTTTTTCTCATCACTACTTGGGACCTAATTAAATGATCTTGTGCATTAACCGTTCACAACGCAACTGGCACTCACCAATCGAGCTCGGTACATCTTCCGGGAATTGCACGATAACGTAGGTAGATTCTTTATCGCCGTACGGTAGCTTCGCACACGGTATGACGGCACGCGACACGAACCCTTCCGGAAGCTCCAGATCGACGCGCACATTCTCCAGCAGCTGATCCGACAGCGTGTTGACACAATCGAACTAAAATGGGAGCAAAAACAAAAAAGTTGCATTGATTTGGGTTCATTTTTACGGCCCCAAAGAGGAGCAATTTCGTAAAGCGACCATACCTGGAACACCATGTGACGTGCGAAGCAGTGCTTGATGCAGGAAACCGTGTACTCGGTTTCGCTTTCGGTTAGCTGCACCGGAGCGCTAGATTTGTGCAGCGCGCCCATATGATGGATGCCCGGTATGGCGAGCAGCTTCTCCGTGTTAACCTCCTCGCGATTGACGCGTGCAATTTTTGGTGCCGCTGTGGAATCGGGGACAAATGTAATTGAAGTTTTCCTACCTTTTCGTACAGATTCTTACCTTTGTTCATGATCATGACCTCTTCGTTCACTTCCGGCTGGACGACCTGCGATTTCGGTACGATCGACAGATCGAACCGCTCCGTCAGTGGACCCTTCAGATGTTCGTTGAGCGATTTTTCCAACAGTGGCAACGATACGATCTCGTGGTCCGCAATGAAACGTTTGTTCAGATCCGGGTTCGATTGATTCAGAATAGTGTAGTAGTAGGTGGCCCGATCCCGCACCTCGTCGTCACAATCCATCTGGCACCGGTTCAACAGTACCAGCACGTTCGGCAACAGATCCGGACAGCAGGCACCGAACTGAGCGATCGCTGCAACGGCCGCCGCACGTACGGTCGCATTCTCCAGTATGACACGGTTGTAGATGAACCGGATGTAGCGTGAGGGACACTTCGAGTACGGACCTTCCTTGCCGAGCAGATGCAGAATCCGTACCGCCAGCGAGGTATGTTCACAATCTTCGATAAACTCACACAGATGGCCCAGGCCGGCCTCCTTCGCGTCCGGATTTTCCTCGATTATCAGGATGATCGTGTCCACGATGGACGTTTTATACTCCAGCCCACCTTCCTCCCGTAGCATCCCGCTCAAGAAGTTCATTGTGACCGCATGCTTACGCGGGAACTTTGTACACAGCGAACGAATCGCCTGCACAACGACGAGCTTGAATTCATCCGATATTTCCGCCACAAACGTTGCGATTTGTTTCATCAACCGTTCAACTGAACTTTCGGCACCCGTTTTCAGCAGTGTCGTGATCGCTAGCGTTGCCACCGAACGGTTCGAATCCGCAATCAACCCTTCCAGATCGAGATTGCACACGTTGACGGCCGGCGGATGCAACATGGCCACCTTATTCATCGTACGTACCGCCGCAAAGCGTAGCGTCGCCTTCGACGAGCCACAGAACAGCTGCAAAATGCTAACCGCCGTCGACAGTTCACGTGGATTCGTGCGCTTCAGGTTGACGACGGCGTGGGCGGCCTCGTACACCACCATTTCCGACTTGTTGCGCAAACAACACTCAACAAAGTTGAACAGCGGTGAATCTTCCGTCGCATTACCACTTGCATCTTCTTCCTCCATGATTTTACACGCGATACGTATCAAGAAGCACGTCGCGTACGGACTCCGCATGTGCTGGCGTGTGAGCTTGTTCACGAGCTTGGTCACCGCGAGTCGATCGGCCTTCCGGATGTGGTACAACAGCCCGAGCCCGTGATACTGCACCATAATGTTGTCACTGTTCAGCGCTTCCTGTGCCTCGTTTGCCCAGCGCTTTACCACCTCGCCGGCTGTGCTGGCCAGATGCAGCGAGCTAACGAGCGCACCACTCGACACCGGCGCGTTCCGATCGACGATGCACTGCTTCATGTAGCGTTCCACCGCCTGCAACATTGTGCTATCGGTAATGCTGCACAGTGCACGGATAGCGGGGGCACGATACAAATCCTCCTTGCCGGTCATATCCTTCGTCAGCGAGCTGGTCACAATAATCACATCGTCCGCAATCGGACTCAGCTCCTTGATGCCAAGATAAACCATGCGCCGCATCACGACATCCTTCGATTGGAACAGTTTCGTCATCGCGAAGAAACATTCCGTCGCTTCGCGAGTGCCCAGAACCTCGCCCTACGGGTACAGCAAAAAAAAAGCGTTTAAAACGTGTGCTTTGATGTTAGGTTTCCGGTAGCTGGAAGAGAACTTGCCTGATTGAGAAGGTACAGGATTTTGGTGAGAATGTGTGTACATTTCCGTGCGTTCACCGGTGTCTCGTTGAACATTCGCGTCTCCTGCAGCACCGACGTTTTCTCGAGGTTTTGCCATGGATTACCAGCTGCAGATCGATGGCGTGCCCGTGTGCGTTTTGTGCGCCACATAAAACCGAAACCAGCAGAAGCAGAAGAACCAAAAACTCAACCGATTACAACCCGCACTGCTTACCGTCGATGGTTGCTGTTGCCTAGAAAACAACTGAGATCACCAAACTACATACCGTCATCTTCCTCCTTGTTATCTCGCTTAAACGAGCTCATCCTAGTGGCCGGGGACCGGGTTCCGCTGTGCGTAAGTATTTGCGGCCTCACAATACCACAAGTTTGCACCGTGCCGTGTTGGATTTCGGGACGAATTTTACGCAAATCTTTAAACGGGAGCGTAGAAATAATGCAACACACACTTTATGCCGTCGAAATTTTCAACCACGTCACAATAATTGATGTAGTTTTCATTCTTTTTCTTTTTCGTTTTCGGTCATTCTGCTGTCAGTTGGGCCCTTGACAGTTCGGATGACGTTTCGAGTGGTTTGCAACTGTCAAAGGTAGCGGATGAGCATTATACCAGTTCAAAATAGCAAAAAGCCGTTGCAATGTCCCCTTTGTTGTAATATTATTTATTTTATGACTCAATGATGTTGGCTCAAACCTCTCTCTCTCCTTAGTCGTCTTTTACTTTTACTCTCACGCCATTCAGCGAGTTCTTCATCATAAGCACCTGCTACCAATAGAATCGTAACTGCTGCATGATGTTCCCAACGCAAGGTATCTGATGCCAACGGCATATCTGGAGAATCTGATTCTGAGCAGAGTTAATGTTTTAGCAGTGACAGACTATCACCTATTTGATAGCTTTCTCACGGGTTAAATCTTTTCAGAGGAATATTCGGGACAGTATCTTGTAGACATAATTCAGGATTTTGATATCTCGGAAGTTAAGTTTAGTCCAGCCTGTCGACTTTCTGTATCAACTGATAGTAGCAAGATTCTTCCGTCCCACCTTCAAGAGTTCGGATACCAGACGTTCAGGACAAAAAGTGCAGTTATCTTTGAACCTAAAAATCGTTTACCTTCAATAAGAAATAACTGTACAGGGTTTTCCAGGTCTTAAAACAAGTGCCCTGATATTTAACAACAATGTTCTGGTGGTTTTTTTTAAAGCGAATACTTGGTTGAAGTCCTGAAAAACACTATGCTGGTAATACCATCATTTAAACTGTAACAAAACAAACAAACACACACAAAGCTTCATGATGTATTTTTCTCACGAGAAAATATATTTGCTTTCTCGATGGATTTTTCGTGGATTTGTGTTTTAAATCGTCTTCTAATTTAACTCCATCTGGTTTCGCTCATTCATAATTCTTTTACAACTTTTTCGCATTTACTCCTTTTTGTTCAAATATTTACACGCCACATTTTCGATCCGGTAGTGGAACCTCATCCTACTTAATCAGTAAATGCGCACAGTATCATTCTACACGCACACGCGCACACAAACACACTCACTCACATGCCGTAAAATGATTACAGCTTTCAAAAAAAGCCACCACAGTTTCTGGTTTGCCGAAACCGAAGCGGTTAATACTCCCCGTTTGCATGTAGTTTTGTTCCACCATTTGTGTTTTTTTTTACACTACATCATAATGAATAATGGTTTTCGTCCTTTTTCTTTTTTCTCTGCTTGCGTTCAACAGTGTGTGGCGCTGTTTAATTTTTTAGTGGATGTTGCTGCTGATGCTGCTGCTAAATCTAGTACCATTCTTCGTTTTGCATTAAATATTTGCTTTAAAATTATTACACGTACAACACACACACACACAAACACGCACTCGTATGCGAAGTTTCGGAAGATGCCGCGTACCTTCTTCTACACTCTGCGCCTCTGTTCGTCCTACCTTCTGCTGCTTTACTACTAGCTGCACTTCTCTTCTGTAAGCTTCGAAACATTTGCATTTACTTCAGTCCGTTCCGGTATTATTACTTGAAGGATTATCCCTAGCAGAAGATAGAAGAACAAACCATCGTACGAGTTTACTATGTACAGTGCTATTATTACTACACCTACTTTTACCGCTACTACTGTAACCTACAACTAGTGGACAATCAAGCGATTGTATCAACCATTTTAACTTTCTGTGATGAGACCATACGTTGGCCACACGTACACACACACACACACGCGCACATTGGTAGTGCATACGTGTTTGTGTGTACCTTTCTTACTCGGGACATGGAGGGCATGGTCCGGTCGAGATTTCATCCCAAACAAACGTTGACCGTGTTGTTGAGCCGTGCACACAGATCTCGGCCCCCGTATTTCGTCTTACGTGCACAGACGTATAATTGCTGGCTGGTGTATAAACAATTAATATTCCGCTTGAAAAGAACAGCAGTAGTTGCTTTCTCTACTGTTCTCGGAACTGTAAGCTGTTGCTAGTGTCAGTGTTACCACTATCACACATCATTTAAACTAAGTAGATCGGTTCAGTAATAGACGCGAAACACGAGTTGAATTTAAATATATATGTATATGTTACAAAACATCGTTTTGTACACCACTCCAACCCAACGAACTACCGCGCCAACTGCGCCCTTTATCCCTTTTTTTTCTGTCTCTCTCTCGCTACTATAAACACTTAAGTTCAAATCCCAACCCGCCCTTGCACACACGCACACACACCCCACATAAAAAGTCTTTCCCGTTGCATTTTTTTTATCTTCTAACTTGTTCGCACGCATTTGCCGCCGCTGGCTCACATTCGTTTCATTGCAGAGTATAAATTAATATCTCCTATGGTTTGTTTTCCTCCTTTTTGTTTTTTTTGTTTCGTTTTCTTTTGTATTTTTTATCTTCCAAATTTTTTCATTGAGTTTTCACACATGATTTCACAAGAGTAACAACATGATAGGTAACGTCAGAACAGAATCAGGAAATTTCAAGGGCAATGCTGTCAGATAGCGTTACAATTGTAGCACAATAAATTAACACAATCATTAATGGAGTTTCAGTAAAGTGTGTAATTAAGGTGCATATACTGACACTTATTGTTGCATTTGAAAAATACCGAGTACCGTCTCCAAAACGCAACAGCAATGTGAAACCCTGTTGCACCCCTATGTACTATCACCGTTACCTAAAACATTGGCATTTTTGTAAAATCAACGAGAAAACCATGTAATTTTTTCTCCTACGGGAAGAAAATGCCTGATCCCAATTCCAACACTTCTAAACAGTTTGCCTTTTTTTCTAATCCTCTTTTGTGTTTAGTTTTTGTTTTGTTTTTATGTTTTTACAGCAAACTCTCTTCCAAACAGGTTCATAAATATTTCGATAAACTTTTTTTTTTATAAAATTACTCTTCTCTCAATAATTATTGCATGGTTGTATTTTGTTTTTCCTTTTTCTTCGTTTCGTTTCCGGGATACTAATTTCGTTTGTTTCGTGTGTGTGTATATGAGGAGAAAATTAAATAAGGGATCTTCTTTTGTTGTTTCGTTTTTGTCCGAAATTCTTCGCCTTTTTCCTTCTAAAATTCTTTGCAGTGTCTATAAACAACCATTTTTTTTTTTAATTTGTTTAGTTTTTTTAGTTTGTATTGCATGGATTTTAATGTGTTTCGTGACGTTTCTTTTTATAAATAGTTTTTAGTAACGGCATAATAACATGGAAATAATGAAAATTTGTAGCAGGAAAACAAAACAGAAGTCAAATGCATTCGATTATCCTGGCGCGGGTTTTGCGTTATAAACGTTTGTTTCTCTAATGGAATAGGAATGCGCGCACCCTTAATAGAAACTACTAACTGGATGTAAACTGATACTAACACAGAGAAAATAATCGATAGTGTACTTGTGGTAAGTAGAAAGAGCAGACGGGACAGAGAAACAGAGAACCTATATTACCTAAACTACACAAAAACAAAAGACACAAAGCTATTACGATGTAGAGAGGGGGAAAAGAGAAGGTAGAATCAATCCGTTCCATGTAACCGGGACTCGGGCGAGAGTGAATCTCTCAAACAGGATACACACACACATACAGGGAGGAGGTACTTGGTAACACAAACACGCACACGCAGAGGGGCGATCCGCAGTGGTCCGTGGTTGGTAGTGTAAGTAGGAGTAGGTAGATGAGTACGCCTCTTAATCGTAATCATCGTCACTGGCATCGCTTTCCTCGTCCTCCTCCGTGCTGGACACTTTCCGTTTCTTCTTCTTCGTGCTGGAGCGCCCACTGGCAGTCGATTTGCGTGTTGGAGCAGTCGCCGACGATAGCTGCTGCCGGTTCGATGCGGATTTCGGTGTTTTCGGCACATTGCTGACGACACCATGATTTGACGACGATCGATTGCTATAATCCTATAAAAGTTGTTTTTTTTGGGAGGGGGTTGCAAAAATGGCACGTGACATAATAGTTGTGTTAGAACCCGCCCTCACACACACACACACACACGATCTCTCCAAACACACGACTGCTTTAAACACTCACATTCTGTTGCGAAACCGACATGGGGCCACCACCGCCAGTACTATTGACGTTGTTCACGTGGCTGACGTTATTGCTTGTGCCATCTGTTGTGTTGTGATTGTGTTGGGTTGCTGCTGATGCTGATGCTGTCGAGGCCGGTGCTTGTTTGACCGGTGTGCCAGCGACCGAGTTGGGCTTTTCATCCTCATCCAGCAGGTCCGGATCGTCTGGATCTAGCCGCAGCATAAGCTGTTTGAACTATTTGTTTTGAGAAGCAGAAGGGAAAAGTGCAAATTTAAAAACGTGCCGCGGTTATTAAAACGAATGGGGGGGCGTATGCGCTGCTTACGTCTAAGTATCGTTGCACCAGCTCGATCCGTTCCTTTTCACCCTTGGCCTCACCGTCGGTGCGGTTCTCCTTCAGCAGCGTTATCGTTGCCTTCGGGTCGAACATTGAGTTGGATCTTCGCTGCATTGCTTTGTCGTAGATTTTGCCGGATTCCGATGGGGAGTATCGGGATATTTTGCTGCAATGAGAAAGACACGCTTTAGGGGGAACTGTTTGCAGCGCGGGTAACATTTTGAAGAGCTTTACCGAGTCAAAAAACGAACGAAAACTTCGAGCTATTGAGTCTACAACTTGGACACCCAAATCATAGCATTTTTGTTTCATTTTTGCGAGCAAATGCATCTTCCATACCTGGTGTATCGCTCTTTTTCGTACACTCACCTGTCCGTGATACCGTAAATGTCCTTCAGATGCTGTTTGAGTATTAAGAGAAGCATGCAACCTTGCGCGGACCGTATACAATTCTCCAGATCGGAAGTATCGTCCGGCAGCCGGTTCAATATTGCTTCTTGATCGTCATCGTCATCATCTTCAAGGGGGTTTTGTGCTGAGGAGAAAGAAAAAAGGACAAACATAAATGTCACCATACTTTCAATCCTGAAATCCTGGACACACAGAGGACTGAATCCAAAAATCGAATGCTTACCATTAGGTTCGGTATTTGCTTCGGTTCCCGGCAGTGGCTTCAAACCTTCCCGGAACGTCGCCAACAAGTTCGTGCCCGTCACCGAGATGAGCACATCGACATGGTGAATAATGTACAGCGGCTCATCCTGCACGACGTACGGGAAGTAGGCCAAATTGTCCGCTAGGTACAGCATTTGCCGCAAACTTATTTTGCCCTCGTCGAATTGCTTCGTAATCGATTGGATAAGGGCACGCCGCTGAGGTTTGGTGCCGCGCAGCAACGTATACAGGAAGCCGTTCATGGCCGACGGCGGTTCTTGCGGATCCCTTATCCGGTAGCCCCGCACAATGCTGGTTTCGTCTCGCCGCTGCAACAGTTCCTGCAGCTCGTACGACAACTGCATGCCGGCGTGAGATTTCATATTTACAAAGCCCGGGTACTGTTTGTCGATTTCCTGCAAATGTCTGTCCGCACTGTGTGCCACCTGTAATGAAACGTACGAACGACGCGCGGGTTATTAATGTGCGGCGAAAAAACAGGACACTAATGACAGGTGCGGTGGTTGCTATTACATCTTTTTCCGGATCGGTACTTAAGCATATTAGGTAAGGAACTATTTGTACTGGGTGGACCAAGCCTTGCCGCAGGACTATCTCGACGACCCGCATCGCCCATGTCCGCACACCGTAGTCCCGGTGCAGAAAGCTGCGCAGTATCTCCTTCAGATAAATCTGTATCACGCGGCTCGCCATGCCCGACGACACATCGCCCATCTCTTTCAGATCTTCTGTTTTCGATTGTTTTGACCCTGGAAAAACGGAACACATGGTACCATCATAAAATGAGGTGTAAAATGTGCACACTTGTCCCACCACTTACATTCTTTATCGTTCCGAACCATCTGATTCTCGGCCTCGGTCAGATACATGAGAATATTCTTCAGCACCGTTATTTTCATGTCCGTCAGCACTTTGTCCTGCGTTAGCAGATAGTTGTAGTAATCGCGCAGCTCGACCTTCATCAGATATTCGTAGTTTTTCACACAGAAGTTACCCATCGACGTGAGCGCTTCCTTGCACATTTCACTATGATCGCACGAAAGGAAAAATGCTAACGT
>KZ061591.1:444892-455487 GCA_002091835.1 Anopheles maculatus | reverse complement strand
CCCCTATGTACTATCACCGTTACCTAAAACATTGGCATTTTTGTAAAATCAACGAGAAAACCCTGTAATTTTTTCTCCTACGGGAAGAAAATGCCTGATCCCAATTCCAACACTTCTAAACAGTTCGCCTTTTTTCTAATCCTCTTTTGTGTTTAGTTTTTGTTTTGTTTTTATGTTTTTACAGCAAACTCTCTTCCAAACAGGTTCATAAATATTTCGATAAACTTTTTTTTTTATAAAATTACTCTTCTCTCAATAATTATTGCATGGTTGTATTTTGTTTTTCCTTTTTCTTCGTTTCGTTTCCGGGATACTAATTTCGTTTGTTTCGTGTGTGTGTATATGAGGAGAAAATTAAATAAGGGATCTTCTTTTGTTGTTTCGTTTTTGTCCGAAATTCTTCGCCTTTTTCCTTCTAAAATTCTTTGCAGTGTCTATAAACAACCATTTTTTTTAATTTGCTGAGTTTTTTTTAGTTTGTATTGCATGGATTTTAATGTGTTTCGTGACGTTTCTTTTTATAAATAGTTTTTAGTAACGGCATAATAACATGGAAATAATGAAAATTTGTAGCAGGAAAACAAAACAGAAGTCAAATGCATTCGATTATCCTGGCGCGGGTTCTGCTATAAACGTTTGTTTCTCTAATGGAATAGGAATGCGCGCACCCTTAATAGAAACTACTAACTGGATGTAAACTGATACTAACACAGAGAAAATAATCGATAGTGTACTTGTGGTAAGTAGAAAGAGCAGACGGGACCAGAGAAACAGAGAACCTATGTACCTAAACTACACAAAAACAAAAGACACAAAGCTATTACGATGTAGAGAGGGGGAAAAGAGAAGGTAGAATCAATCCGTTCCATGTAACCGGGACTCGGGCGAGAGTGAATCTCTCAAACAGGATACACACACACATACAGGGAGGAGGTACTTGGTAACACAAACACGCACACGCAGAGGGGCGATCCGCAGTGGTCCGTGGTTGGTAGTGTAAGTAGGAGTAGGTAGATGAGTACGCCTCTTAATCGTAATCATCGTCACTGGCATCGCTTTCCTCGTCCTCCTCCGTGCTGGACACTTTCCGTTTCTTCTTCTTCGTGCTGGAGCGCCCACTGGCAGTCGATTTGCGTGTTGGAGCAGTCGCCGACGATAGCTGCTGCCGGTTCGATGCGGATTTCGGTGTTTTCGGCACATTGCTGACGACACCATGATTTGACGACGATCGATTGCTATAATCCTATAAAAGTTGTTTTTTTTGGGAGGGGGTTGCAAAAATGGCACGTGACATAATAGTTGTGTTAGAACCCGCCCTCACACACACACACACACACGATCTCTCCAAACACACGACTGCTTTAAACACTCACATTCTGTTGCGAAACCGACATGGGGCCACCACCGCCAGTACTATTCACGTTGTTCACGTGGCTGACGTTATTGCTTGTGCCATCTGTTGTGTTGTGATTGTGTTGGGTTGCTGCTGATGCTGATGCTGTCGAGGCCGGTGCTTGTTTGACCGGTGTGCCAGCGACCGAGTTGGGCTTTTCATCCTCATCCAGCAGGTCCGGATCGTCTGGATCTAGCCGCAGCATAAGCTGTTTGAACTATTTGTTTTGAGAAGCAGAAGGGAAAAGTGCAAATTTAAAAACGTGCCGCGGTTATTAAAACGAATGGGGGGGCGTATGCGCTGCTTACGTCTAAGTATCGTTGCACCAGCTCGATCCGTTCCTTTTCACCCTTGGCCTCACCGTCGGTGCGGTTCTCCTTCAGCAGCGTTATCGTTGCCTTCGGGTCGAACATTGAGTTGGATCTTCGCTGCATTGCTTTGTCGTAGATTTTGCCGGATTCCGATGGGGAGTATCGGGATATTTTGCTGCAATGAGAAAGACACGCTTTAGGGGGAACTGTTTGCAGCGCGGGTAACATTTTGAAGAGCTTTACCGAGTCAAAAAACGAACGAAAACTTCGAGCTATTGAGTCTACAACTTGGACACCCAAATCATAGCATTTTTGTTTCATTTTTGCGAGCAAATGCATCTTCCATACCTGGTGTATCGCTCTTTTTCGTACACTCACCTGTCCGTGATACCGTAAATGTCCTTCAGATGCTGTTTGAGTATTAAGAGAAGCATGCAACCTTGCGCGGACCGTATACAATTCTCCAGATCGGAAGTATCGTCCGGCAGCCGGTTCAATATTGCTTCTTGATCGTCATCGTCATCATCTTCAAGGGGGTTTTGTGCTGAGGAGAAAGAAAAAAGGACAAACATAAATGTCACCATACTTTCAATCCTGAAATCCTGGACACACAGAGGACTGAATCCAAAAATCGAATGCTTACCATTAGGTTCGGTATTTGCTTCGGTTCCCGGCAGTGGCTTCAAACCTTCCCGGAACGTCGCCAACAAGTTCGTGCCCGTCACCGAGATGAGCACATCGACATGGTGAATAATGTACAGCGGCTCATCCTGCACGACGTACGGGAAGTAGGCCAAATTGTCCGCTAGGTACAGCATTTGCCGCAAACTTATTTTGCCCTCGTCGAATTGCTTCGTAATCGATTGGATAAGGGCACGCCGCTGAGGTTTGGTGCCGCGCAGCAACGTATACAGGAAGCCGTTCATGGCCGACGGCGGTTCTTGCGGATCCCTTATCCGGTAGCCCCGCACAATGCTGGTTTCGTCTCGCCGCTGCAACAGTTCCTGCAGCTCGTACGACAACTGCATGCCGGCGTGAGATTTCATATTTACAAAGCCCGGGTACTGTTTGTCGATTTCCTGCAAATGTCTGTCCGCACTGTGTGCCACCTGTAATGAAACGTACGAACGACGCGCGGGTTATTAATGTGCGGCGAAAAAAACAGGACACCAGTGAAGGTGCGGTGGTTGCTATTACATCTTTTTCCGGATCGGTACTTAAGCATATTAGGTAAGGAACTATTTGTACTGGGTGGACCAAGCCTTGCCGCAGGACTATCTCGACGACCCGCATCGCCCATGTCCGCACACCGTAGTCCCGGTGCAGAAAGCTGCGCAGTATCTCCTTCAGATAAATCTGTATCACGCGGCTCGCCATGCCCGACGACACATCGCCCATCTCTTTCAGATCTTCTGTTTTCGATTGTTTTGACCCTGGAAAAACGGAACACATGGTACCATCATAAAATGAGGTGTAAAATGTGCACACTTGTCCCACCACTTACATTCTTTATCGTTCCGAACCATCTGATTCTCGGCCTCGGTCAGATACATGAGAATATTCTTCAGCACCGTTATTTTCATGTCCGTCAGCACTTTGTCCTGCGTTAGCAGATAGTTGTAGTAATCGCGCAGCTCGACCTTCATCAGATATTCGTAGTTTTTCACACAGAAGTTACCCATCGACGTGAGCGCTTCCTTGCACATTTCACTATGATCGCACGAAAGGAAAAATGCTAACGTGGCGAACACATCCTCACATATGTTTGCTGGTAGATTGGAACCTGCACACAAAAAAAAGACACAAACGCATGGCTATTAGTAGTGGTATGCTGCATGGGCTGCAGTATTTGTGTTCACTTACCTTGATTCGGCTCACCGTACACTTCCGGCAGCCGAAAGTCAAAGTACCGCATTATTAATCCTACCGTAAATATGCTCCGCCGAAACTGTGGCCGAAAGTACTGTTCGATGGGTATAGACGAATCGGACGCAAGCTTGTCCTTGATCAACAGTAGACAGTTGTTGTACAATCTGCAAACAAAATGACGCATTATTAAGCACGATACTTCACACAAGGAACGAGAGCGACAAACTTACTTTGCAAAGCAGTCCCGGATCAGCTTGTAGTTCTTGGTGATTTTGTTTACAACCGTCGACAGGCAGGAAACACAGCTCAGCACGATCGCGCGACTTTGCGAAACGATCAGCATCATCAGATGGGACTCAAGATCCGCTAGAAAAACCTCACTCGGATGATCCATTAGGGGAACCACCTGTTGTTGTCGTACAAGCAAAGAATGATATTAATGCCTTTGTTTAAGGAGCTTTTTTGCGCATTCTCACACACCTGCTCAAGGATTTCCGCTATCGAGCTAATGAATTTCGAGATAATCTGGTTCTGGCAGCGCATATTCAGATATGGTTCGAGCGAGATCGCATGGTTAACCAGCAGCTGGGGCTGTATTTTGGCGAACAGATGCAGCGCCGTAATGCAACCGACCAGTCGCGTGTTTTCTGCCCCCTCGAGACGCATCGTCGCCTCCACCAGTCCGTCCACAATCTGTTGGCAGGCTTTGATTAAGCTTTTGGGAATCTCTTTCTTCAGCTTCGAATCATCTTTGCTCTCTTTTGGTTCGAATATCTGCAAGCGGGCAAAAATGAAAAAGATGACGTTAGTTTTTCATATTTCAGAGTTATTTTAACGTTTTTAAATTTACGCGTACCGTTTTCAATAAGGCGTCAAAACCTTGCGTCCCCGTTTCGTGTGACGAACAGACGACATCTATAATCTGGGTAATTTTCCTATCCATTGCAGCCTGTTGGAAAACACGAGAAAGAGAGAGAGAGAGAGAGAGAGACGGGAAAGACGGAGAGAGAGTTAAAATAGAAGTCAAGAATGCGTAAAGTCATGAATCTTTGAAGGCCGGTCCACACTGTAGAACAGTTGTTATGGTATACGCGTGTAACACAACAAATCAGCCCCGTATATCACAACAAAATACAAACCCAGAACTATCGCGTTTTGTTATGGCATAACAAATGTTATGCTCGAATTTATTTATGATTCGAGCAGTCTAGCACTTTTCTTTTTGAGTTTTCCCGTTCCTATTCAGTTTTTCAGATAGCAAACTAAGTGTTGGCGCGTTTATCGACATAATACTTTAAAAATCATAACACAAAACACGCACATTCGGTAAGAACGAGAGGTGGTGCGTCCACACTTGTTGCGGCAGATTTATCTGTCAAAATGCATATTTGAGCACTGTTATGTTATGTTATGCCTTAGATGTGGACCCTCCTTGAGGATTAAGTCTAAAATCTGTCAAATCGTCGTATTGTGAACATAAAATGTACATAAATGGTACATCCACCCTGGTTACTATCCATTTTCAACTCTTAGGAGAGTTTTATGATAAGTTTTAGATCAAATTCATAATATATTTGGCGAACAGTTATTGCTTTTGCTTTTGCACACACGTACCTTATCATTATCATTGCACGGCGTAAACCACATCGTCATAAACACGTCCATCACCAGCTTCTGGATGCCTTCCTCATCGTTCACCCGCCGGATCATTTTCACACAAATGTCCGGTATCTTGTCGTGCGCCGGATACTCTATGCAGATGTCTCGAAGGATTTTAATTACCCGCTTCCGTACCGAAACGCCCGTATCCTGCAAGAAATAAAACGGAAAGGAGAATCCATATTGAATCGTGTTTCTCACTGTGGCCGCCTTCCCTCCCTTTTGCCATTCGCTTACCAGTATTCGCTGTGAAATCATTTCGTAATACTGATCGATAAGTTCGTGATCGGACAGGATGTACTTCCCGACCAGATCGACCGCCGCCTCACGCACCGAAATGGCCGTATCGAGCAGCTTCTGCTGCACACCCATCTGCATATCCTTCCGGGCGAGCACCATCTGATCGACCTCGACAATGTTCGCGAGACACTTCATCGCGCGGGTCCGTATCGCGACCACCGGTTCCCGCACGACCAGAATGATCTTCTGCAGGTACTTGTCGTAGCTTTGCGAGAACGATCGCTTGCTGGCGAGATACTGCGCGATCAGGTTCGCGTTGCTGTAGTCGATGTAGGTTCGGATCTCGTAATTGCCACCGATCGGTGCGCCCGACCGGCTGCTAGCGTTCCGCCCACCGAACGGTGCCACCTGGCTAAGATAGTACTGTTTCCGTGTGTCCAGCATGCGGAAGATTTCACTGTTTAGCTCCTGATCGATCTGACCCTCCCGGATGTTGCCTCCTGCGTTCCCGTCTGCCTCGTCCGAATCATCCGCATCGGACCCACCGTCCGAATCGCTCTGATAGCGTTTCCGCTTTTTCGCACTACCGGCACCACCCTTCTTCCGCGACGCATAACCCTTCTCACCCTCGGCAATCTTTTTCTTGCGCTGCATCAAATCCCGATACCACTGCGTGAGGTAGAAGTGACGCGCATGGTTCCACACCACATTCCCTTCGTGTGCGTTCACCGCCAGAAAGTCGAGCAGTATCTTCTGCAGAAACTCGGTCCGTTCCTCCTCTTCGTCCAGCTGAAACTTGCTGTTGCGCATCGGCTCATCGCCCTCCTTTTCCTGCTCGATCTTGATGTACCGGATGAGCGTATCCATTGTCTTTACCTTGCAGCGCGATTCAACCGTATCCTTCCGTAGGCGGGCCGCCACAATACCGAGATATTCGAGCGACACGACCCGGATCGACTGTTCCACACCCTTGTCGGACATTTTCTTCACCAGCATCGTGCCGAGCAGGCTGAGCAACAGTTCGGCGGCGGGCCACTCCGGTTTGTTTACCGTCGTGAGCAGATCGTGGATAAAGTTCTCGAACAGTGGACGGAAATCGGTTTCGTTCGAGCGGCTTTTGCATTTGTCCAGAAACGTGGTCAGAAAGTTGCCGCCAATGCTGAGCGCCGTGTTGTACTTGCCGAAGATGAACAGGTCCGTGCTTTTGCCACCACCGCTGCTGCCGGTACCGCTGCCCACCGCCGTATCCGTGGTGAGCGTGTCGGGCAGTATGACGGAAGACTGTATCAGCTGCAACACCAGCGCCGTCATCATCTGTATGTTACCCCCATTGTTGACCAGCTTGTACGGGCGCAAATTGCGCTTCGAGTGGGGCAACCGATCGAACGACGTCAGTATGTCCGACACAATGTTCCGCCGATGGTGTGCGTACTTTTCGTTCTGAAAGATTGTCGTCACCAGATCGAGACACACGAACTGGAGCGTTTCAATGTTGTCCACAAAGAACGGTTCCACCCCGAGCGACGACGCGTGTATGACGATCGTGTCGACAAAGTGGAACGATTCGAACATCGTCACGAGCTGCTTCGACAGTTCCACCGTTTTCGTGTACAGCATCGTGATGCCCTTCTGCTGGTACGTAACGGCCTTCTTCTTCTTATTACCCTCGCCCGCTTTCCGCTTCGTTTCCACCGAATAAACCGGATCGTACGAAGGAAAAATCGTTTCCCGCAGCTGAAACTGCACAAACTTTATGATCGCATCGATGTTGTCCTCCTGCAGGAATTTCGTGTTTTTGCTCGTGTACAGACAGCAGATCAGCAGCGCCGCCTCGACCGCGTTCAGTATCTTCTCGATGCATTCGTCCCCGACCAGATCGTCCTGCAGCTCGGAACCGCTCAAATTCTTGGCCGAATGAATCGAACGCATCGCGTACGTAATGAGCAGTGTCAGCTTCGTTTCCGGTATGGCGTCGATCGCATTCCGTACCTTTAGCTTGGCCGCTTCCGCACTAATACTATTCAACAGCCCGGTCGGTATACACTCGTACTGCTCGTCGCCCTCCTCCATCGTGGGCGTTTCCGTCTCGTCGAGTTGGTCGAAAATTTTGTTCATCAGCGACACGAACCGCTGGTACGTGTTGGTCGCCATCAGCTCTTCCTTGCTAAGCTTTTTCACTACCGGCGCTACAGCGGCCCGTTCCACACGCCTTAGCTTCGGTTTGCTTAGATAATCTTCCGGATTTTCCTCCACCTTTTCCACCGCTTTCCGCTTTGACGGAGGCCCGATACGGACCGCCGACTCTTCCTCCTTCATTTTGCTGAATATTTGATCGAACGACTTTTTCTCCAGGCCCATACGGGCTGCCATTTTCGGCTCTTCGGCAACGAACTTTTTCAGCCCCTCGGCAGCGACCAGCATTTTGGTGTGCCGTTCAGTTAACCGTTCCGAGCCGACGATTACCTTCGGGAGCTTCAGTGTTTCCACCTCGCTGAGCGGTATTAGCCGGAACAGGTGTTTGGAATCGATTGGCGGCGGTTTGTTGATGGTCGGGGCGGGTTTGGTCGGTGCTGCTGGTGTGGTACTGCCGCCGGTGGTGCTCGATTGTGACGAAGCAGCAGCGGGACGATTCTGTGAGGCAGTGGATGCGTTGCTTATCAACGCACCGCTCACACCGATCGGACGTATGGCAGGTGTGATGGTGCCGGTAGCGGTTTGTGGACCACCACCACCGCCGCCAGCTCCCGGTGGTCTGGGTTTATTTGGCCCCAGCAGTGGCGTCGGGTATCGATGCGCTGTGGTTTGTGCCTGCTGCGGACCTTTCATGGCGTGATGCTGTTGCGCGATATTTAGCGATGTGGCGGTTGTGTTGACCGTGTCGGGTGCCGTGCTGCCCTGTGCCGGGGACGGTCGGCCTCGAGCGTCCAGGTTTTTGCTCTGCTGCTGTTGCTGCAAATATTCGTTGTTCCGGGGTGCCGTTTCGGGAAGCTTTTGGCTGTTGGGGAATTGGGGCTGTTGCGACTGTTGCTGCTGCTGCTGCTGCTGGTACAGGGTTTGCTGATGATTCATTCCGCCGGACGAGGTGACCACGGCTGGGGTGCCATTGTTGAGATGAGATTGCTGATGCTGCTGCTGCGATTGAGATTGCGATAGTAGAGCGTTGTGGTTGGGCAGATGTTGCTGCGGCGACTGTTGCTGGTATTGGTGCTGCTGCTGTTGGGTTGAGGCACTGTGTATATTATTATTCGTTTGATTTATCACATTTAGGTGCTGCAAAGAGAGAGAGAGAGCGAGACAAAGAGGAATTTAATATTTAACAAAACAATCGTTTCCAAGCTGTTCAATGCAAACACATACCTGTTGTTGTTGTGGGATTAAGTGATTTTGTTGCAACATGGTCGCCGCCTGATTACTACCGGCCGGTGCTGAACCACCACCACCGGCTGTGTAGGACTGCTGGATCACACTTTGATGCGGATCCACCAATGCCGGCAAGGTTTGCTCCTGCCCGATGTTGGATGCATGGGAAACGATCACATTTTGATTGTGTTGTTGCTGCTGCTGTTGCTGTTGGAAGAGTTGCTGTTGCTGCAGTTGGCTGTTTTCTGCAGAATTGGACGAGTATGGAACAGTTGGTACATTAATCACCTGTTGCTGTAGCTGCACACCGCCACTGCCGACGATCGGTGGCTGTCCGATCATGACTGGCGTTGGCGGCTGGGTGGAAAGGGTGGGAAAGGAGTTTTGCTGCTGACCGCGAATGATGGTGGCTTGCGGCGAAGGGATGATGTGATTGGGGTCGGCAAACTGAAACTGTTGCTGCAGCAGCTGAGTTTGTTGGGGCAGTAACTGTTGCTGCTGCTGCTGCTGCTGTATGTTTGGGACAGTCTGCTGTGCAGAGTGAAGTTGCTGCAGCTGCTGGATGTCATGTTGTGTTTGAAACACCGATTGCATCTGTTCGATTGGTACTTGTTGCTGATTCGTATACGCTTGTTGTAATTGCACCAGATTTGTGTAACTTTCGTTGGGGAGGTTGTAAAACTGTGTCTGTGATGTTGGAGCTGCACACACGTACGAAAATAAAATACACACACACACACACGCAAAACAATCAAAAATTACGATGAAAAAAGAAGAAGAAAAATAAAGCAAAATCAGCAATGATAAACAATTCTAAGATGGAGGATAAGAGTTACTATACCAAACTATACCGAAACAATATTATATACAACATACACGTATCAACTTTACAACACGGTGATGAGTTATAATACAATATTAAAAGTTAAAATAAATATACAAGACGAATTACTTACAGCATAACGTTTTAAATAACATTACAATACTTGTTAATATGAGTACAACAATGAATCACATTCGATAAGGTGCGCAATTGGTTATTGCTTTAGCGCGATTTATATTCATCCTGCAGACAGCAGACTTTCCCCCCAGCAAGGCAGCAACAATAGCTTTTGGTATGTTATGGGTTAGATTGATAACGATTAATGCGTCCATCTACACCTCCAACTGGTTCAGCAATGTATTATTATACACAGGGTGAATTATTTGTTTAGCTTGTTGTATGATACAGTTTGTGTAACTTAGCTTAAGTTAGAATTAGCAGACAGGTTAGTATTAGTGCCGGTTCGGTAAGGATTCAGCGGTCCCCCCCTTCACTTACTTATTTTCTGCTGCTGTGCCACCAACTGCTGTTGCTGATTTCCCGCCCCTAGCGCAACAGCACTGCTGAACATTTGGTGGATTTGTGGATTGTAGGGGCTCTTGAAAACGTTCGGCCGGCTGGCATGGATCGCCTGCAGCAGTGACGGCCCATCGAGCGGTGCACCACCATTGGCCGGGGCAGCCGGTTGCGGATACTGATCCTTCAGCTCTATACTGTCCGAATTGGTCTGTTCGATGGCGGTGACGAGCTGTGCGGTTAGTGCATCATCCCGTGTGGCGAGCAGATTGTTCGCTTCCTCGGCCACACGCGGGTGAAACAGAAGCGAACGGTTTAGCGAACCGGACACAGACAACGAATCGGAGATGGGAAGTTCGCTCAGCACTAAAAGGAAGACAAAGTAACGCTTTGGTAAGGATGCACAACTTTCGTAACACTGTGC
>KZ061591.1:366182-425084 GCA_002091835.1 Anopheles maculatus | reverse complement strand
TGCAATATTGGCGATATTCGGATGGTTAATGGAGCGTGGTTTACGGTTTGAGTGGATTGGTGTGGGAACGGTTTTCATTTGGCTACTTTGAGTACCTTGAGGGGCATTATTTGCAGGTTGGGTTGGCGAATATTGTTTAATAATTTGAGTGAAATTAATATTTCGATCAGAGTGGCTACAGGTACTTGTGGAGTTTATTAATACGTACGTACGTTGCAATGAAACTGAGGCTTTGAGTATCAAAATATTAAAGAATTGATTATTTTTGATAGAAAATATATGGTGCTTGGAGTACAAGGATACCTTCCACAAACTATAAAAGTTGTAAATGGTTAAAATGGAAACGAAAAATAATTGTAAACAAATAAAAAGCTTTATTATACATATATGAAAATAAACAATGCTAACCAAAGAATTTATTGTTGATGTCTTCAATCGTACTCATTGTTTAAATAATGTGGACATTTGTTTTATGGACTGAAACATGCTTTCCACTCTTATGGTGCCTTATTCTTTTAGTTCCAAGAAAGCCTAATTTTTATCTAAGAAATCTGCTCATATTTTAAATTAAATCTGCTGAATATCTGATTGAATAGTTTGTTTAATTTCTGTTACAGATATTTAGATAATAATTGAATATTTAAATCGATGTGAAATAATTTACATAAGGGTTCGAAATATGGCTAGATATTTAAAGTCATATATACGATTCGATTAAGTTATTAAATAACAATTCAAGAAAACCTCTTTGCTAATATTTTATGATGTTTAAGGCAAATCAAACATCCGTTGAGATTATCACATTAAACAACAAAATCCCTAAAGACCTCCCCAGTCAATAACGTTCCATCACCCTACACCGCAAGCCAAGGTAATTCCATTGTGGTCGTGCTTTTTCCCACCAACTCTACCACCCACTAGCGCTAGCACCATTCACATGTCACTCTCGGGAACTCTACCCCCTGACGAAAATGACATCAAACACAGCATCGCAGCAAGGAACCGCCTCCTTGGAAAACGGAACGTTTGCGGGTTTGGAAAACACGATTTCCGCCTTTCCGGTTTTGTTCGGATGCGGATTGTTATTTCCTGCATGATTTTTCGTCACTTTCCCGGGCGGGGGCTGGTAATTATTTTCTGCTCTGTACCGTTCCGTACCGTGCACAAAGATATTCTCGAGGGAGTAGAGCAAAAAAAAACAAAAACAACTAGAAGAGACGAGACGAGGCTCGATATGGTCGATGTCACCAATTGGTACGGTGTCACCAAGAGACGGCGTCACAAAAACTAAACGGTTGGAATTGGATTGCCCATTTCGGTCGATTTGTTTGGGTTGTGTGGCTGGGTGCGTGTGCGTGTGTGAGGGTCGTGTATGTAAACTAGGGGGTAAACTGGGCAGGAGGGTTGGGTAGGTTGTTTGATTGGTGTTGGCTTTGACATGGCATGCTTTTGAATTGTAATGATGTGGTGGTCCCACCAACCACAACTGAGGCCGATTGGTGTGGAATGCTTGCTCATAAACGTTATAAAGATTGCTTATCATTACTTATCGAATAACTGCAAAAAGTATAAAAAAATACTGTTAAAAAATAAATAAATGAAAATAAAAGAAAAATGAATTACGAAAAAACACGTCAGTAGCAAAAAAAAATTACAATTAAAAGGAAACAATAGCTAAACGAAATTAAAATTGACGAGTGTACAAAATTATACTCTGAAAAAATAAAAATAAAATCTAAAAACTAAAAACTAAAACAGAAAAATCAAAAGAAAAGAATGTCTTGAGTTGTTATAACAAAGAAACAATGAAAAAAGTGAAACAAATATTAAAACTAGAATAGTAATCAATACATTTATCAATTACAAAGAAACATTGACTTAAGCGAATACGGTGTTGCAAACAACGGACCAAAAATAAATAGAAAATAAAGATTACAGTTGTTATAACAATGAAAAAAAATATTAAAGTAGTCTATAAATATTACAACTGAAATAAAAAGCAAAAAAGCAAATAAAGTGAAAAAAAAACATGGAGCTAATACTAAAAAACAAAAAGTTTAAGGAATGTTACAAAAGCAGTAAAAACAAAATGAAAAAAATAAATAAAACAATACATTGATAAAGTAAAACAGAAAAATAAAAACCTACAACTCAAAATAGACCAGAAAAGCATCATAAAACAATGCTTCCAGTCGGTATGAAAACAAAATCCAAACAAAACACAAGCCTAATGGATGTAAACACCACAATCCCCAGAATATGGCACATGGAAATCATTTGCAAGAGGGTACGTTACCCTTCAACGGTAGCAGCAGCAGCAGCAGCAACCAGAGTCCTCCTTGTAATACAACAATATTAATCGGTCCATATCGGTGGTAAACCATTATCACAGTCGAAGCGCAAAAAACAAACATGCTCAGTTCAGTTGTTCCCCCTTTTTTGCTTTAAGGAAAACCCAGAACTAAGGACTATATTTGCTGGCAGAACATTGTCATCCGTTTTTATTTTCCCCCCGAGCTGACAGCAATATGTTTGTTGTTCCAAATTAAAACCAAACACCGCTTATGGTGGGTTGTGCTCTAAGCACGGAGCATCCTGAAAAAAAAATGGGAATCAACAGCGCATTTAGCTCCCGTGGGAGTTTGGTGTGGAGTCCTTTACACGGGGATATTCTAACTCCCTGGATAGTGAGTGAGAGATTCGAAACAAAGCGTCAACGAAAACGCTCGTTCTAATATTTGTGAAGAGACAGAGAGAGAGAGAGAGCGAGCGACCGATTGTTGATACGTAAGTGGGATGATCCGGCGATCCTTCTTAAGCGCTGCTCCTTGTTATCACCGTCATAATCAGTGTCCTGTGTCACCGGATACACACGCACACAGTATGTTTTGTGCACGAGGTTTTGATCCGGCTTATCGACCACTGTTATGCTACTCACAGCCACAGTCTACCGTAGCGCTGGTTCCCTTATTGTCCGATGTTGGGAAAATATTTACCCCCCAACAAACGGTGCAATATTTGCAAACTGTACGTGTGTCGCACGTACGCGAGGACTGCCTGCATATGAATGTGCCCACAGTGTCCACGGCTTTGTTTTTGGGCGAGTCGGCAGAACCTTGGGTCACTAAACTTTTAACCGAATAAAACAATCTGACCATTACTTTTCATTAGCGAAGCATTAGGGTCGGCTACCTAATCCCGGGTGGAGTTTGGAACTGGCCGCACCCAAAGTGGAAGTAGCATCATCTCGCACGCAAATCCCTTTCATCCCCTGAATCGGACCAGCTTATCCATCCACGCTGAGAGAAACGGCTGACGGCTCACCTGAAGATGAGAAGGTTGGAGATGATGCAGCTCGGTGCTCGGTCCGTAACGAAATAATCAAAAGTAAATCGATGTGGGCAGATAATCTGTTTTACGGGAGCACCCCTGTTCCTGTGTGGGTCGCCGTCGAAACCAGGCTAATCCGTTCGAAAACATCCTTAATCCGGTTCGGGGCGGCCAAGATGAATGATCCGTGCCGTGAAGCTGATGGTGGGATCGGTGCCGACGTTCTGCTACCTGCCGTCCCTGAAGGACGTCCTTGTCCTAGCGACACCGCACACCGGAATCTTGTAGAGCATAAATTGAAAAATGAGATGAGATGAACAAGGCAAGGAGATGCAAAGAATCTTCTTATTTAATTGGGTATTGTTAGTTTAGCAAATTAGAGCAATTAGAGGCATCGGACGGAAGGATCGGACTGAGATCGGGCGGGCGAAGCTATAGGATTCCGTGATTTGTGGATGGGATGAAACTGCATTTACGGATCAGTCTATGTGTGTGTGTGTGTGGGAAGATGCGCATCACTTGGACGGTGAGAACGGTACACACTAGCTGCTCTGGAGGCTGCTGTATGTGAAGGAATGCGCGTGAGAATGAGAATAATTGAAGGGAAATAGTTGTGATTACTGTTTACTGCAAATTAATAACATCCATTAGTGATTTAAATACAACGTTATGGCTCGTACTCTTGAGCTACGGAACAAAGAGAACGAGTTCTTCACCTCTATTCGTCAGGACCTTTAGAATATCCCTCCGGGGACGTTAACAAAACGACCAAAATGGCACGTTCGCGTACACTCCGTGCAATTTCCATAATGAAAAATGCATTCCCTCTCTCTGTGTGTGTTCGCTAGCCCAAAACGTCGTGTGAGGTGGTACACCCCGTCACTCGAATACCCTGCGCGACAATTAATCGCGAAACAATATGCACGCGTGGCAGTAACAACATGCACATTTCGTACACATCCAAGGTGCATGCCGGGTGAGAACAATTTGCAGCATAACAACAGCGACCGCACACAACGGGTTTGATGATGGTGAGCGAAACGTGTCCTGATGGCGGTAACCGTCTGTCAACCGTCGTGTGAGTGATCGGAAGTGGGAATTCGGTGCATCGTGCTGTTGCACCGGTGGTGTGCAACCTGCAGCCTATTGTCTTTTGGGTGGTGGCGATGTTAAGCGAGGACGAAGAATGGATGCACACAGGGGAACAATTAAGAGGCATAGTAGGTGCGTGTGCGACAATCGAGTGAGGAGTGGGAATTGAAGACATTTGGCGTAATCAGAATAAAGGCTTTCGTATATAAATATCAATATTTGTTTCAGATTCATTAGGATATAAAAAACCTGAGTATTGGTAGTTCTCAAGAATAAGGATGCTAATTTGGAGGTCACTTTAGCTATAGGCGGACCGCCTCCCCGTACGCAGGACTGACTATCCAGCTACGGGTATAACTAAGTCACAGAGAGCTAGCAATTGCTAGCAGGCCAAGACCTACAGAGGTTGTAGTGCCAGAGAAGAAGAAGAAGAAGAAGTAGGTGCGTGTGCGACAATCGAGTGTGGAGTGGGAATTGAAGACATTTGGCGTAATCAGAATAAAGGCTTTCGTATATAAATATCAATATTTGTTTCAGATTCATTAGGATATAAAAAACCTGAGTATTGGTAGTTCTCAAGAATAAGGATGCTAATTTGGAGGTCACTTTAGCTATAAAAATGCCTTTTTTTTAAAGCAATTACCAGGACTTGCTATGTAGGTCCTTCAAACTCATCTTCTTGTGTGCATGTCCATCTTCCAGATATTGGCTAGAGCATCTTCTTTGAAGTAGGGATCTGTCATAAATCAGGGCAGATGGCAGAGTAGATAAAACACCCAACTAAATGGAGCTTATTTTGCTATCATCTATGGTTTTATAATCTCAAGACCTTGTCGGCGGGCCTTGTAAAGTTGTCGTATTCTTTACGTAGAACAACTATCTTGATAGTCAAAGATGAGAAGGTACATACTGTTCTAAGAGTCAGCATTATTTTACGTGTTTAAAGCAAGTTCTCTGCCTAATATTTTGAAACTGAGTTGAACTCGTAAGCGCTGGAAGACAAGACAAGCCTCCGAACAAGCAGCAATTCCGTGAGTTGTAAATTAAACTGAAGAGTGACTTTTATACACTTACTCTATCCAGATTCTAACTCGAGATCACATCAAGACTCTATAGTAGATAGTTTTGAAAATTAAGAGCGCAAAGAGTCCTCAATTTGGAAGAATTTAGACCATTCCTGTCTCCTATATCTGTTGCTTATTGATTCGTCGCCATGATCAAAACTTATAAGCTACTCTCCTGTATACTATTTACGTCATCCACGTGTCCATTCTTTTACAATCTAGTATCATCTAGCTTTTATCTTAACCGGAGATATAAAGTTAAAAAAATTGTGACCATGACGGATTACCAATATAGATCAGAGTTCCGCTCTTTGTGGAATTGATACAGCCGCAACTAATCGATAACTTCGTCTACCGATCTTGATGCCCATCACGACCATACCTCACCAACTTCATGCTAGCCCTGCGGCAAACTTATTGGATGCTGATCAATGACCGCGTGTGTGAAAACCGGGCCTGTGGCATCAGGTTCATCCCAAAACCAACCCTCACCACAATCGGATAATAACCTCATTAAAGGATTACTCTCGGCAGGCACTTCTCGCCCATGCCGGCGAGAGCTGCGGTCAGCTTCCCAAGAGCCAACCGAACAGATCCGATTCCGCATTTGACGGCTTCCGAAAGCACACGGGCACGGGCCACCGGAGAAAACATCGATTCGGTATGGTAAAACACAGGTAGCGTCGCTTTGAACTGCGGCCCGACAAACGGCAGTGGCACGGCGCAGATGTTGAGCTCATTAGCCGGCTAGCTGGGATAGCTTTCCCGCATGGATTCAGGATTAGGCGAGGTGGCCCGGGAGAACTGTTACACCGTGCGGACACAAAAGAGCTGAGTAGGATCTCTCCCGCCGGCCGGTGTAGTGTGGTGTTCGAGCAACAATCTCCCGCAGTGGTTGTGGTGAAAATATTTACCACCGGTGAAAGGAAAATGCCCGATAATTTATGATAAATATTGGCAAATATTGTGGTGCCGTGGTCGCTGCACACGCAGTGTTGGCGAGTGTATGGAGATTGTGAGCTTCTGAGCTTCGGAGTAGTGATGAAAGCAGTTGAAAGCATCTTTTATGCTTGGGCGTGCAGCCGTAGCTTCATTGTTTCGTGTATGCTTGTGGCTGAAACTGTGAAACAATCTCTCGATGGTATTGTTTTATTGAATGCGATCGGTGTTTTGGTGAGCATTAATGTGAGAAAACGATTAAGCAGTTTCTTCGGAGGGTAGGATTACGGGTTGAACGATATGTTTGTGTTGTGATTGTTTAGCAGAGTTGCTTTTGTGGCAAGGGAATGCATGTTCGCCTAGAATTTTTACCAATTTTAGAGTATTTGTATTATTTCCTTAATCTCAATCAGGAATTCTGATTTGTACCTCTTAATATGTTATAGAAATAGTCCAGAAAAATCGCTATTCGTCTCTGCCGACTTTTTACTCTATTGAAGAGTCTTGCAGCCTAAAGGTATGCAACCTTCATAGCGTAAAACATTACTCAGTTAATTACGTACTTTCAGGACCAGCAATCAGTTTGTTTATCGTTTGGAAACTAAAGAAACTTCCCCGCGAATGCAAAAGCAGTCATCAGCAACAAAGCCCGTAAATCCTTACACCACTTGAATTGGCCCGTGAGCACCATCGCGAAGGTGATAAATTACAAAATTAGTACCCTTCAGCTTGACATTCCCTATCAAAGCTTTCGCCGGTAATGAAAAGAACAAATTGCACATTTTCTTTACCTTTTCCGTACCGGGAATGGCAGATATTGGGGAAGTTATCCACACCCACACCCAACCGTCCATCCGGTTCGACTTTCAGCAGCTATTTTTCTTCGCCCACCGCTTCCGGTCGTAACAAACAAAAAAAGGGGACACAAGTGTTACTGCCTCTAGCTCGGAAGTGGGTCGTTTTTTCGACTTTTTCGGCCCACCGTTTTGCGTCGTTGTCTGTCGAGTGTAAAGAGAAAAGAGATGCCCCGACAGATAAGTCACGCGAGCTGGCTTGATCACGTACGTAGCCGCTTATCGGACGGGATTGATCGAGCTGGAAAATCTATGCTAGCGCGTAAAATGCGCACCGGGCACGTTCTTATCGCGCTGTGGTGTTTGGCAGCGTCGAAGGGCGAAAAAAAGCGATACGATGGAAATGGATAGGTTTTACACTTAAGTAGTAGTGTTTGAAGAACTTTTTCTTTGTTTGTTTCAAGTGAGATGTCTTTTGGATTGAGTTTTAGCAAGTGATATACATATTTTTTAAAATTTTGGATTCATATAACTACCTTTCTGGTACTTAGTTTTTCGTAGAAGGTAATATATCTTTTTTAGTTATGTTTATGTTTATAGTTTTTTATATATACAGTTTTTTATGTTTTTGGTAATTTTGTTTTTAATTTATGAAATTATTTTTAGTAAATCCATTTTATTTAACATTAAACAAATTATTTCAATATTTTTATAATACAAAACTAAAGAACTAATGTAGAGAACATAATTCTTTTTCACCAACAACAATAACAAAGTTTTAAAAACAAACAACATAAGATATAAAATCGAAAATCGACACATGGAACAAATAGAATATAAATAAAAGAAACAGAAAAACATGAAAATTATAAGAGCAACGAGATAAGCTTTAAAAATCAAAGAAGAAAGGTATCAAAGTTTGTAAAAGTGGTGGTGGAGTGGTGGAGAGAGCAAATTAAGGAAATTAAGAAAATTCGAAATTAAACTAAATATGCTAATATATAAAAAAACATATAGAAAATGTAAAAGATAACAAAAACGAAAAGGGTATGGAAACTTTAGTAATTTTAAAAAGAAAAGTCCAGAAAATAAAAGAAAAAACTGCAAAAACACTTGAGTATGATGTTTTGAAATGTTTTTTATGATTTTTTACAAAATTAGTGAAAGATAATAGTGAACAATAACCAAAGGAAATGAAAGTGAAAATGAAACATTAAACAAACACAAAATATATTAAATTCCTAAACATAAAACAAATAGGTAACAATAAACCTGATATATGCAATAAAAATAAATCTATTACGTAGCTGAAACAAATCGTTCCTTCTTTTTCCCGATTTCTTCACGCTAGCTGCCACTTGAAAGGCTTCGGTACGGAGCAAACCCGGGGAACGGGAATCGCACTCTTCAGCGATGCTCACCTCCGATGATGATAATTTGCATAGTAGATTGGATCATGAGATTAGCCCGTCTCGTACTCGAGGGTGTGTGTGTGTGTTGTTTCGTTCGATGCCTGGCGATGGTGGCCCCCTGTTACAAAGACGCATGGAAGGTGTTGTGTGTAGTTTTCACCACAGAGCACCACGGAGCAGCCCGGGGACCGGCGTTTTGGAGTTGCGATAAGTCGTGACATTTTAATAGAATGATCACTCGCGATAACGAGCGTATAATTTCTTAATCAACTTGTGTGTGTGTGTGTGTGTTGTTGTTGCTGAAAAAAGGGACTGTTGGAAGTTGAGTTTTGCTATAAGGCGTCGTCGAACACGTGCACCGGTTTGTTGGACCACCGGAAGTACCCAGTGGACAGATGTTACGACGCACCAAGACAACGCGCCTGAGCATGCCCACGTGTGCAATCGGTAAGGTCCACCTAAAAGAAAAAGGAAAGGAATTTGAAACTGGTTTCTCTTTATGGATAGAAAAAAAAATGCACCGGAAGTACGGGAAACCTTGGCCGAATCATTTGCTTGCTGCGTGTTGTAAGATGATTTGCATATAGGTCTAATTTTTTTGTTTGCATCTGAGTACTAAAGGATAAAGGGATGGGCACACACTTGGCAGGTACTTGGCAGGAATGTTGACGATACGCACACTCGCGTCACTCGTAGCGGTGTGGCGCATGTGGGCAGGAACGCGACTTTCGACGGAACACGTGTCCCAACTTGTCCCAGGTGGAAGCGCCAAAGGACCAATCTATGAGTGCAATTAGTATGAGCATATGGCCCGGCTTTTCGGGGTGTGTGCTTTTGCTGTCAGAGTGTTGACAGTCGGGAGATCAGTTTCGAGTGAGTTGTTTGAGCATCTGTGTAGAGATCATTTGCATGTATGTTCGAGTAAAGGTTAAAAGGACTCATATGAATTTTTAAGTTGGAATGTTCTTTTAATACTTAAAAATAGAATTTATGCATAAATAAACGATGTCTTCGGGAAGGTAATTATTTACCTCTTGATTTAATAAGCAATAAATGTTCACTAAAAGACAAAACGCTAAAGATAGAAGGGTTAAATTGAAAATCCGCCTTAAGGTATGCAATCTGCATGTGAAGAAATTCCTTTTAGTGCAATTTTTGTCACTAATAACAGCTAGTTTGATGCTATTTTTCACTTTTAAGATAAAAATTCCTCTCATCTTCTCAACTGGCTGCCTTTTCCCATTCCTAGCAATGACCTAACACAATTCACAATGCCACCGGCACGAGCCAACTGTCAGCGAATTGGCGTGAGCATTGAACAATATGCCGTGCGCTACCTTAACACACACACACGTACGCACTGAAAGCAAAGCAGGGAGGAATAAGAGAATAATAAAGAGCAAAAAATCTATATCACATCCAGAAAAGAAGCCTAGCTGCCGAATAATTAACCGGAAATCGCAACACGCGTCCGTGCGCCTTTAAGATTTGCCTTCAGCTGCTATCAAAACCGGAGACGTTCTGTGTGCCTGCGCCGAGCAAGACGGCTCGCTGTTGTTTTGTACGCTGTCAGGCTGGTCGCGCGCGCACTTACAAGGACACCCCAGCAATCGGTCGGACGGTTTTGGTCGGCACCACTTCACAATAGCACCTGGGCTGGGCGGGCAACTTCATACCGAAACTCGCTCGAGATCACGGGGAAGGGGCGAGGTAAACCCCGGTACACGAGCCGGGGTTACTTCCGGTGGAAGCAGCTTCGTGCCCTACAACACAATACACGGCCGAGACAAGGGGGATCGGTGGTTTGTTTTGTTGAATTGGTAGGAAATCGCACAATCGAAGGAAAAATGAGCCTCGTCAACATCCGAGAAGGAGTAGGTAGGCGGTGCACTTCAACCCCTCACCCCTCGGCTGTCCCTGTCCCGTGCGATTTTCCAAACAACCCACCGTGGAAGGTGCAATGTCTTGTTGCATCGTTATGTGACGCTGAAGACGGTGAAGAAATTCCGTCCATTCGGAATTGTTTGGATTGTCGTGTACGCGCTCTTATTAAAATATCAAATTATGCCCCTAAGGGCATACTGGCAGAAATGCGACCACACTGCAGTTGACAGTGATGCAATTGGACAGGCGCTAAGTGATCGTTAGGGAACGGAGAAAATAAGGAGCAACGAGCGAACGAACGTGCAGCTTGACAGGGCAACCGTATGCTCTTTGTTGAGCGTAACAATCGTATGTTGATAGCATGGATCGGGATGCGTGAAGAGGTCAAAGCGTACACAGAAATTGTACCATTAAGTGAGCGGTTCTACTGTGAGGGTGATTCAATGAGGCCAGATTCTGATATATTGCCTTTACCAGCTTCAAAGATGAATGTACCAATATTTCTTATCCGAAACACTGCGTGGAGTAACACCTACAAGCATACTACTTATATGTGCGTACAGATGAAAAAATATGAGAAAAATTAAGTAAAACAAATGAAAACTACGGAAAGATTTGTTAAAGGGTAGTTTAAAAAGTAAATACAAAACAAAATAACGAGAGAAGAAACTAATACGAAAAAAACATAGGAATAAAACAAATAACTGTACCATCAAATTTTGGGAAGATAACACATAAGAAAGAACAAAATAAAAAAAAGAATCAATAACAAAAGCAGACATCGTAGAAGCCAACAAACATTGAAATTAATTTTAGACTAACATAAAAAAGTATATGTCTTAAAAATGAAGAAATTCAATAGATTAATAAATATACTAACAGAATAAGAAGATAAAAATGACAAAACAAAAACAAAACATTTGTTAGATACAAGTAATAAGAAATTATTGCAGTCTTGTTATTTGTTATTTGTTTTATTTTGTCATGTTTGATCTTTTTTCGTTTTTTACTCAGTTAAATGTAGTTCTTCTATTTTGTTTTCATTTCTTACTGTTCGGTTTTGCTTATTACTTTACCCTTGTGGAAACTTCAGTTATAAACGGTTTATTGATTAATCTGTTTTACTTTTCTGCTTTTATTAAAGTGTTTTCAAACTTATTTTGAATGTATACGCGTTTTGATGACGTTATATTTTTTTCTCGCTAGAAATTCTCTTAAACATTTTTATACTGTTTAGTTCATTTGTTACATAAATTCCATTTCCAGATTTTATCACATTTTCCATAAATTTTTTTTTTTTTTATTTTAGAGTTTTTACACTCCTGATTGCCTAAAATAATCGCTCATTTAATATGAATCCTTTGATGGACTAGATTCTTCTGCCTGTAAAATTGACTTTAACACTTTGATGCCATTGTGGACACACTCACACACGCATGATGCATAACATGGTCAACAACATATCCTTTTGTTTTGCACAAAGCTCGCAAATCCCTGAAAGCTGTTGAGACACGACAACCTGCCAAGAGGACATCCTTCTCACGAGTAAAATAGAACCATCGTCTCGAGCAACACATCCTTCCGGGCAAGGAATGTTTGTTTGCAGATATTTCGATTGTGCCGATTGTACTTCTAGACTCCCGATTCTCAGACTCCCCCCAAACACACACACACACACACATACAATTTCGTTGAGTAAAAATCTCGGAACCAATTCAAACAGCAAAACAAAAACTGTTGCCATGTTGCTGGAGAATGTTTGACTGTTAGGCCCGAATGCCCGAAGTTCATCGGCACGGGCAAGTAAGTGTGCAATTGAATTTGTACTTGGCTGCTGCACCGATGGTGGTCACACCCAGCCATTGGTGAGGGAGTTTGTTGGCACCACACTCGAAAAGGATTGTGCTGTGATGCCTCCGGCAAAGCAGCTAAGAGTCACCACCTATGCCCGCCAGACAGTCGTGACTTCTTGAACACATCCATTGTGGGTTACACAGAGCGACGGAGCACAAAACTTAGGCACGTCCGCAATGTCTGGGTGCTCGTGGGTCATGAAGTTGAAGAATTCCATCCCTGCACAAATGCACAATTCTCGAACGGACGCTCGCTTTGCTAGGGGGGGGGGAAAAAAAGAAAGGGAAGTACAGTGTGTCCCTGCGGCATGAGCATATCAACTTCAAGTAGCGCAGCTCAACCTAGGGTAGGCCTAGCTGTAGGCCCGAGAAGCACCGGTACTACGGTGAACTTCTTCCGTACGCTTCCTTGTCCGGTGAATTCTTCATTAATTTTGCATCGTTTCGTTGATTGTTTTGCCAGATCTGGTCAGAGCGTCATCAGTGTGCGCGTCCTTTTGGCAGCCCGGGCTGAGAAGAAGCCCTTGTGTGCCTTGTGTACCGTGGTCGGGGGCACGAGAAAGGATTGGGCTGGATAAGAATTCTTCGCCCGTGGTACGCTGTACCGAGCCAACATCCGGCTGTAGACGTGCGTCTGATGTAATTCTATCCCGGCCGCGTCTCAAGGGCACACGGCTCGGCAAGGCCAGAAGAAGAAGATGAAGACGAAGCAGAAGGTGGAATATGAGATCACGACGATGAAGTGACAGGGTTTTTGCTGTGCTGCCGTGTTTGATAGAGTTTGAACTGAGCAATCGGACGTCATTGTTGGCTGTGTGAGCAACACAGCAAACGTCTGCCGGTTGCATCTTGTGCAGCAGTCTCCGGAGTGATGCTGCTTCATTAATGGCCGGGGCTCAGGCAAGGAACAATAAGAGACAGGTGCTTCCTTCCGTAATGCTTCAGCTCATGTAACGCCGGGACGGAACGGATCGGAAGTGTATGTGGCACACGCCAGGTGATTTTTGCTTATTATTGTGCCCGTACCGAAACGGAATCGACTGAGGGGGAGTTCCAGGTTCAACTACTTGTGCGTTTAACGAGGTTAGGGTTGGACGGATTTGGGACGAATCTTGAAGGCATTGTTGGATTGTAGAGACAAAATAAATGATAGTTACGAAATGATGCATAAGTTGTGTGACATTTCGAAATTAGTTGATACATAATGTTTTCTTTTGTGTGACAACAATACAAACCAATATGTACTAAGCTAGCTATATATTCTTCTTTAAAAAAATTAAATGGAATTCGCACTATTTCTACCAACAACTACCTCTCTTTATATTCCCCTTTATATAGAGAGAACAAAGATTAGTGACAGATAATTGAACCTTCACTTAGTATAAAGAAGAGTGCGTTCCTCCCGACCGTGACAGGACTCGAACCTGCAATCTTCGGATCCGAAGTCCGACGCCTTCTCCATTAGGCCACACGGTCGCATATACGAGTGGCCCGTTATCTTCCATACAGCTCGTAACGTAATCCGTCGTTTCAGCGCCGATGCGTGCGTATGCTTTGTTTATTTTTTGCGATGTTTTTTCACACTACTTTCTTGGGGCCCTCTCGTGCGCACTATTTCTTCACGCATCGGCGAGCATCTTGTGCCGTTGCCGTTTGTCGTGCTGTGTTGTGTTGTATCTGCCCCGTCCGCACGTTGCGTTTGATTGTGAAATTATCGCACTGGTTTGATTCGTTGACTTGTGGTTGCGCTCGGTTCGTCTGCTTGTTGTTGCTGGAAGCGGATCGGATGAAGCTGGATAAACCCCTTGTGTCTATTTATAGGCCGGTGTGTGGTGGTAGGCCAGTGCACCATCATCGAAGCTGATTTACGTTTGAATGCAAATTGCATGCTTAAATAATTAAACAAAACTGTGTAGAGTTTTTTTTTTTCGTTTATTTATAGAGGCTTTGGGTCTCATAAAACTGTGTAGAGTGCGTTTGGTACTGTAATCATTATTTATAAATGTTTTTTAATTGAAAATTTTTTTACAATATTTTCTTAACATCTTTTTAAAAGATGATTTTTATAGAAAATATATTTTAAGTAATTTTTTTTCAATTTCTTAGTTTTACAATGTCAAAAAGGAATTTTTTCTTCTGTTTTGACTCAACAAACAATTCTAACTTGCTTGACTTGAGTTTACGTGTAGTCGAATGGTCAGCTCACATGTACAGGAAAATGGTTCGCATGGGATTCGATAGCCAATCCTACCGTTTGAAACAGTTAATAAAATAAACTCGATTAATTTTCGGTTCCAAATCAATATTTAGAACATAACTATTATGATTTTTCTTTCTATTTATATGAATTATGTTTCTATTTAAATAATTGATTTGCTAACATTTATACTTGTAAATGAATCTTATATTATTAACTTATATTATTAGAAAATATAATTCAAAAATCACTAATAAAATTTCATTTTATTCGTTTACTCGTGTTATCTGGCATAATTTGTAGAAACCATTAACATAACCTTAATAAAACGATTGACAATGTTTTGCCTTGTTAACCGGAAAATTATTATAAAAATAAACGATTTATAATAAACCTCTTATTTTAAAAAAACAGGGTAACTATCGCACTGTGCGTGTTGTAGATCTTAATTCAGGCCGTAAAAATAGCTTAATGTTAACTATCTACAACGAGCTAGGAAGTTATTTATTCTAAGAATAAATGGGACTTAAATATATCTTAAAATATAAAGATTCGTCGTACCCAAAAATTTTGTTTGACAATAAACTATTTATTCGCAGTATTAAATGCAAAAAATCACACATAAATCGTATTTTAAGTTTAGCTAGTTCAAACAAATAACTATTCAGATACTCTTCCTTTCAAGACACGTGATGCGTTATAATGGAAATTTCGAAATAATGAAAAAACAATTGTCATAAACATGAAATTCTTATGCTATCTGTTTGGGGACAAGCTGCAGTAGTTATTTGTAAATAAAATGAAATCGATTCTCGTTGCATGATTGATTAATTGAATTCAAATTTATATAAGCGCCTAATATTAGGCAACATGCGTGACATGAATGTAGTACGTATAACAAGGATCAGCATGACGATAACATATTGGATATAACAACGGACAAATTTAATATTCTTACGTGTAATTTTATGAAAATTGATTTTGAAACTACAAAAACAACACTAAAGCTTACAATAAAATAAAGTAATCACAAAAAACCTTCTTTCTTATGAGCAATTGTCGAACGAGTAAGATATTGATTTCAATCTTTCACCTGTCAATAGAATAAATTTGCTTAACGACTACTCATTTGGATGGTTCGTTAATAGAAGGAGCTTGGTACACAAAAAAAAAGCTTCTACAAAGCTACACCACCCACCAACAGCCCACCAACAGGCGCATCTTTCCGGTGGGCGCACAAAAGATTGTTCATATATTTTTACGCTTCACCGTGTTTTCGTGTTTCGCGTGGTGCAAGCTTTTAGAACCCGCTGTTACTGTCACTTTCCCTGGACAGTTTTCCTTCGCAAAAAGGGAAGCCCTGAAGAAATGCCTCGGTCTGGATGTTGAGTGTGCCTTTTTTTGTTGCACTGTTGCCTCTCGACCGGGTTTTGATTCTATTTACTGTTTGCTTAATTCTCCGTCCCAGCTCAACTACATTCCTGCACTATCTGGCCATTTTGCTCCATACGCTTTCCTCCGTATAAAAGAAGGGTGTGTGTGTGTGGGTTTTCGGGTAACAGGATCCGGATTTGTCAAGCCGGTGGTGACGGTGGTCTTTTCAAATTAAAATAGCGAGCAAGAGCGAAGAAAAAAAAGGACACAGAGCCAACGTCACAGCTACTCAAGTGTACGATAATGAGCTAACAAGAATATAGCAACCGTACTGCTGCTACTCGTGAACCGAGGACCTCCAACAACGGGGAGTAATGGAGACGATCCACCTTACACCGATCCCTGTACATATCGCTGGTCCTTAGGTTTGTGCGCCTGTGTGTGTGTGTGTGCAGGGTAACCTAGCAGTTCTTTCGCAGCCACGCGAACAACACACTGCCCGGTCTGTTTGCTCATCCACTCAGTAGGTCGGTTTTTCGACAGGACCTGGTGGAGTGAAAAGAGCAGAACGCGGTCGGCTCGGTTGTCCTTTTTCGACTGCTCCCTGGACGAAAGCGCGTGCGTCAGGATACGGGACCGACCAACCCGAAGACGGCGACGACAACGACGATGAGCATCGAGGATTCGGGATCAGTGTGATCAGTGGGCGAAAAATAACGGGGCGTCACCGAAAAAAGGACCTTCGGATTGCTCATGAAAAATACGTCAACGATGATGATGGTGATGATGATGGCTATGATGAGGATACCGTAGGTTGAAGAAGAGAGGTCATCACGAAGTGTACAACATTGGCCGTGTCTTCTTCACCACATATACATACAGCCACACTCAAAGATGGCAATAGGGAGAAGGACACAAGAAAGAACGCAGGGCTAGGAGGGAATCACGGAGTGGATGACAGGATACAATGATTCTAGTGCGTCCTCTTCTCTGTGCGCGCGTGTGTGTGTGTGTGTTTGTGTACATAGAATGTCCTTTTCCACACCCTGGCAGCGGTTAGAGCAGTAGCGTGTCCCTCTCTCTGTGTGGCACCTCTTTTTGGCGAGATGCCTTTTTTGTGTGCGGAGGGATTCGTGCGCGTGTATGTGTATGCCGGCTCTGCGCAGGCTGCAAATGTCGGCGAATGAGCGGTCGGACGGACGAACGGTACGCGTCTGTGTCTGTGATTTAGCGAACAGGGGAACTAGGGAAAATGCACAATCTCCGCCCGAAAGGGAGGGGTCTCGCAGGGATGTAGGGTTTTGTAGGGATTCGTCCTGTTTTTGGTAACCCTCCGGACCTGGTGCTCTGGTGCGATTCTTCGAGCCTGACTGCTCGTCAGAACAGTCTCAGCTGCCGAACCGGGTGGTACGAGTGTGAACACGGTCGTTCTAACCTTTTTTCGTTCGGAAAGAAAGTCGACTTTGGATGTGAAGATTATCGGCTTTTGGAAGACGATTAGTTGGACACAAGTGGACCGTAAAGTGTTGGAAGAGTGAGAATTACCGGCAAACGCAAGTGATAATGGTGGGAATGTGCATCGCTTACATGTTACGATTATCAAACCAGCATTTCTAAAGGAGGACTCGAGGAATTTTGCTCAAGACAATACTCCACACAAGTTGCTTCCTGTTTTGCGGTGTGAGCGCGTCGAGTGATAAGACGCTCTCATGTGGGCTGGCATAAATTAAGAGCGTACGAGTGAAATAACCAGCCCAGTAAGGACCACTTGGCACACGATCAATTGAATTAATTTCCTTAATTGAGTTTCCAACTTCCGGCGAACGATTTGTGTGTTGTGTGCGGTGTGTATGTGAGATCTCGAAGAGAGTGTCAAGTGTATGGTTAAAGCGTGTAAAACAATTGGCGTCGAGTGGGTGTGTCGAGCAGGCGTAAATTAAAACCCACGATGACGATGGGCAGACGTCTTGCTGATGCTGGTGCTACGCTGATTCGCTGAAGCTTTTTCTAAACCACGATTAAGAGACAATTTTCCCCGGGGCCGGCCGTGTGAGTTTGGTGAGAAGACTTTGGCTGTGTGTTGTTGGAAGTGAAACTGGTGTTAAAGGACACGGTGGTTCCGGATATAATCGCCAGCCTTTGTGCAGTCGACGAGCAGTTTTGCATCATGGTTTATTTTGTACGTATTATTCGAAATGATTTTCTTCTCTTAACCGTTAATGGGGATTGTTTGATAACAGTTTAACGAAATTCGCTATAATTTTTTTTTCCTGAATGACATCTTTTTTTGACTCTAATGTCACTCAGACAAAATGCAAAGCTTGAATGATTTAAAAGTAATAAACAAAGAGACAAATAAAATATTAACTACGGTTAGTTGTTTATCAAAACATCCTTAGTTGAACTATCAAAAAATTATTGACATTAACTAGATATCTAGACAGCAGTAGATCAACACTACTGCTAAGCAAAATATAGTATCTAACAATTTTAGATTACTCAGATGATCTAATTTACAGCACAAAAGCTAGTCGTGTTCCTAAATTTATGCTAGGAGGAGTGCTTGATGAAATTCAAAGTTGATCTTATTTTAGTGTTCGGATCCTCTGAGTTTATTCATTTTAATATGAGTTAAAAACATTGATATCCTAAAGGAACAAGCATTGCAGTAACACATTACAATAAGTGAGGCACAAATGAATCATTGTAAGCAGTACATTGCATATCTTTAGGCGTAGTATACTGTCGATATGAATGTCGGCACACTATCGATTAGTTTGATCAATATTTGCCCTGTAGTTAGAACACATTTTGTTCAATATTTCGCCAACAAGAGTGTGTGAGAATACTCAAACTAAGGGTTAATTCTCCTCACAATAGACTTCAAATTTCAATAACCAATTCGTGTGTGAGTGTGATTCAAAATTTCTTGGTAGCGTAATTGAAGGAATTTCCCCCTTTTATGTTAACAATCGAGGAAGATTCAAAACCGAATTAATCATGTGTTTGGTAAAACAAAGTACCAAACAAACAGCTGTAACAACGGGAGGGCATTCAAATGAATTGGTTTTAGCACTGTTGGTAAAACATAATTAAAAGAAGGAGAGAATTCCGATGGGCGGTGTGATGTGTAAGGGCATTGTTTTAGATGGAAGTCAATATTTGGTCGATTGTCCGATCAATCATCCTGATTTTGATGTCCTGCGGCGTGATAATGAATTTGGAAAATAACAAATCTAACCTCCTTTTTCCCATTGTTTTATCCCTTTTCGTACGTACAGAGTCCCCGTGGTATGCAGGAACCGTGTAGCCCACCAGGAATACCGCTAACAGCGAAGAGTCCCACAATGGAAGGAGCCGTCCCGGATGCGGAGTCTGCTACGGACGCTACGGAGCGCCACAATGTACCGAGTCCGCATGAGTCCGTTACAACAGTGACGAGTGCGGTCTCCACCATCGGTACGGTGGCTGACAGTATACAGTCGATGGCAAACCGGCCGGTGGCGAAGATTCAGCGTCCCAGCGGTGGGGCGTTAAAGTTTTCGATCGCAAACATTATGGGACAGGCGGAGGATCGTGAGGAGGACGAGCGTGCGGAAGATGATCATGAGGAGGAGGAGGAAGAGGACGAGTTGGAGGAGGATGTGGATGAGGATGATGAGGATGCGGTGGTGGATGTAGCGAGTGATGATGACACAATCGAACTATCGATGACGTCGCCCAGCAGTAGCAGTCAGTATCGGAAGCGACGACACGAGAGTCACGAGAAGTCGATGAGTCCGGTGTCGGCAGCAGGATCGAGCCCGTGCTACGAACCACCATCATCGATGGGTAGTTCCGTAGCGGAAGCGTACGATTCCGCATTCAAGAAGTATGTCCCTAACTCGGTCCATCAGTTCGTCGCGAGCAATCGGCATCAGGAGCTGCTGAGTCAATATCCACTGCTGTACTACCCCGGGCAGTTGATGTGTGCAGCAGCGCAGTACGCAGCACTTACTCACCAACACCACCAGCAGCAACATCACAACCATCATCATCATCATGCGGCAGCTGTTGCGGCACTACACCCTTACGGTACTCCGGGACGTCTGCACAGTCCAACACTATCACCACCACCACCACCACCGGCTGGAGCAGGTCTTCAGGGAGGTAGTTCGATTGTCCAGACATCGAGCGTCCACAGCCACCCGGCGCTTAATGGACGCCATCTTCATGGTGGGTCACATGGGCATCATCAGCTTCTGTCAGCTGCGGCCGCTGCCGCCGCTGCTGCAGCTGCTGCCGCCGCCAGCCAGAACAAACCGAGTGCAAAACGAGCGAGCCTGAATCTATCTGCCAGCAGTACCTGTTCGTCGGTAAGTTCTAGTGGTAGCTCGGCGGGCGGATCTCCCGGTGGTAGTGGTCCGGATGGGTCGCCTACCTCCTCAGCTGCTGCTGCAGCGGCGCTGGCGGCCAAGCAGAAAACGTTCGCCTGTCCCGAGTGTGGTAAGGTGTTCAATGCGCACTACAACCTTACACGCCACATGCCCGTTCACACCGGTGCCCGGCCGTTTATCTGCAAAATCTGTGGCAAAGGCTTCCGGCAGGCGTCGACGCTGTGTCGGCACAAGATCATTCACACCTCGGAAAAGCCACACAAATGTCAGACGTGTGGTAAGGCGTTCAACCGGTCCTCCACGCTTAACACGCACACAAGAATTCATGCGGGATACAAGCCGTACATCTGCGAGTACTGTGGCAAGGGATTTCATCAGAAGGGTAACTACAAGAACCACAAGCTGACGCACAGTGGCGATAAGGCGTACAAGTGTACGATCTGCAACAAGGCATTTCATCAGATCTACAATCTAACGTTCCACATGCACACGCACAACGATAAGAAGCCGTTCACGTGCAAGATCTGTGCCAAGGGATTCTGTCGGAACTTTGATCTGAAGAAGCACATGCGGAAGCTGCACGACGTGAGTCTTGGTGGTGGTCACAAAAGGTCACGGAGCTGTGGTACTCCGCAGCACCATCGAGGCACTCCGCTGGATGTTCCGAGCCAGCATGCTGCGTCGAGGTCTCCTGGACATCAGCATCCATCCTTAGCACCACCTCCGCCTCCACCACCAGCTTCAGCTACTTCATCCTCCGGGTCAGCAACACCTACCGTGACTGGCTCTCCTACATCCCATCTTCATCCATCCGCTCAGCATCTTCACCATCCTCTGCATCTGCACGGAACAGGCCTTCCCCATGGACCACCACATCCCCACGGACACGTCGCCGTTGGACCGACGGAACTTCAGTCCCGCTCGTCTCCCGTACCGACGTGGTCTAGTGCATCCTCCCTAGCCGCACTTCACCACACCGCCGTTGCTGCAGCTGCTATGCGTAATGGAGTAACCGGAGCAGGTGGCGTTGACTACGGTAGTCCGTTTCTGATGCCCACAGGCCGCCATCACCATCAACGGTTAGCAGCGGCAGCAGCCGTCACCGACAGTCCCTTTATCGGGAAAGTGTTCTGACAGAAGTACTACCAGCATACGTCAGCGATGAGCTTCGGTGGTTTGTCACCGGTGGCGCCACAAGTCGCCACCGCGTCGACAGCAATCACCGTGACGGCTGTTGCAGCTTCGGCCGTTGCACCGTAAGAGGGCGCTCTCACTCGTTCTGGTTTCGCGTTCGTTTGTGCGAAGTGTTCGAGTTCGAGGGTTGCTGCGATTGATGGGGTGGTGTACAGTTTAGATTAGCGAAGTAGTGGAAGTGTGTGTGCAATACAGTGCGGAATGAAAATGGCCCACGCCACAGTGATTTGAATGTAGCAAACTAGACCCAGCGAGAGACAGAGAATGGTTGGTGTTCCCAGTTATAACGCGTCGTACGTGTACCTAGACCGAGGTGTTTTAGTGATGTAAGCCGGTGATAGCAATCATCATGCCCGCATTAGGAATTTAAGCTCTAGAGTTCGAGGTGTACATTGTGTGTATGTTTGCTGTACGAGTTTTTCCCACTTCTGGTGGAGGATGGGTGCGCTCGTTGGGTAGGCAGGTTCGGATATAAAGCAGGATCGATTAGCAAGAGGCTAGGAGGGAACAGAAGCGGCGAATTAATGGAATTAATACGTTGATCGATATTATTAATACAAAACTATACACATATATAAATTGCAGAAGAGACTAAATAAATCACACGCATCGGGAAGATGTTGTACAATTATAAAAGAAAGTATAACGATTTGTTGTATTATTTGAATATACCTGTTATATTTAACTGTTTATACTGACTGAAGATGGATGAAAACTGCATTGAGAAATTAAAGATTTATAAAATGTTTTTCAATTTTTTGTAAGTATATCATGATGGTAAATACTACTGGAAGAATGCTTCCGACAAAATATGACCGCATGTTGGTGATGTGTGAAACAATTTATTTATTTTAGTCATATAATTCTATTTTAATTCATTAGTTGTAAAGAGTTTGGTTTCTGTAAGCATTTTTGTGATGTTTTTGTTATGTTTTGACTGATATAAACCTTTTTCTTACTCTTTTACTTATCAAAAAAGTAATGTAAAGTATTGCCTCAATAGAAAACACAAAGAAATATTTATAATAGTGCAAAAACACATTTAAAAATTGTATAAGGACTACAATTTAATTTTAGTTACTGAATTGAAATGAATGAAATAACACAAATTAAAAACAAACTTAAAAAAACCTTTTATTTAATTGGAAATCTGTGGAAAAAACCATTTCAAACCATTTTGATATGAAAAGCAAAGTGTAAACGAATAATTGAAATTTAATAACAACCGATTTATATAAAAAATTAAATAAATGCTTTTAAATAGTTATATGCTGAGTACAAATATTTTAAAAATTAAACATTGGTATAAAAACAGAATAAATATTTTTGAATGAGTAATATTCTGCATAAAATATTGAGAAAATTAAATTAGAAATAATGATCTATTGATAAATAATTGAATAAATAACATGGACATAGTAAAAGATTAGCTAATCGTATCACTCTTGAACTCCTTTATTTGTACATTTGTGTAAACTGGTCATATTTGTACTGTATTATTATTTATACTGTTTCGTATATGAATTACTCAAACCTAAAACTTTACTTTCAAATACCAAAACGTGTTCCCATCAATCAAAAAATAAACTATGAACTCAATAACATTGGAGTAACTATATGCACGGTAGTCTATGCAGAAAACTATGTCTCCCATCCACCGTGTTTAACGTTACCAATATGTAACGCCGTTGCGAGGACACGATTGGTTTGCCGGAATGTTTGCAATTTAATGCGGCATAAATCAATATCGCAAACGATGATCCACAATCAACATTTATCATGCCCCGATTGAAATATGTTTGTCAATAATGCTTCACATCGACGCTGGAATATTGGAGAATGGTTTTTGCAAGAAGCTCCAAATAGGGAAATAGCATATTGAAGCGCAAAATTTCAATTACAATACTGTTTATTTGTATCCTTGTCATGCGATTTCGGTTTGCTGCTGTTTGCATCACCCGATGGAAACTCCATAAATTCTTCTCAAAATATGTATTTGTTACACATTTCACCGATTGATTGCCATAAAGAAATGAAACATGGCTCTCGTACGGCAATTGGTTCCAGGAAACATGGTGTCTTTAAACATTTTTCGCAAGAATTTTGCTGAACTACGTACTGCTGATGCAACAATGCAAAATCGGATTAACCTTACCGTCAAAACTCGGACGCACGAACGAACTTTTGGTGCAAAACAAAATGGATACCATCATTGCAGGTAGCCGCATTCTTTCGTTCATTAAACACGGGTAAAATGGTCGAAAGCGATGCTTTGGACGTAATCTTCGACGTTGGATTGTATTGTAGGCGAAGCAACGAATCAATGCACAGCTGCACTGCATGTTTGCCAAAGCTTCCGTCCAAACAGTGGACAAGGGATTAATAGGGACGCTCATGTAAGAGCTGCATCGTTCGGTAGGTTTTGAGGATTATTCTGTGAATTGTACAACGTACTAGTTTTGTACAGATTTTTGCTAGAAATAAAAACGACATGACGATTGTATTTGATATAAGTTTCTCGATAATTGGTTACACATTCTTCGACTGGGACAGTTTAAAAGAGACTCTTAGATCTATTAAATCTGTTAGCCTACAGAAATCTTACTCGACTCTAGCCTGCTATTAGTTTCTAGGCAATAATCTCCGAGATAAGAATGTCCATTTTTTTATACAAACATTCACATACAAATACAAATTGTCTTACAGAACCACACTTAAACGAGCACTCCTTACAATGTCCCAAATACTCTCGCGTGGAAATACAACTTTCCTATCATTCTGGAACTCATCCTGGAAAACTTCGATGCAAATTAGGCGATTAGACATAATAGAATTAATCAGAAAAATTACACGTTAATGACAGAAATATCTAAGACGTGTTAAGGTGTCTAAGGTGGTTTTCTACTTGAAAATTCTTAATAATCCTAATTTTAATTCGTGCCTATAATGAACTGTAGCTTGTTTTTGATATAGAAGTACCGATTCCAAAAGATCTTCGATCCCCAAGCTGAAATGCAGAATATCCCGCAGTTTTTTATATCCACGAATACCGTCAAGTCCCAAGTTTTGATTTTCGTTCCGAAGATTTTTTATAGTTTAAAGATTTATAATATGGTTCTAAAGGAATCTTACTAATCTCTTAAGCGTGTTCGAGTTACACCTGTATCGCACGACATTGCGGTCGAATCACAAGCCGTTACCATAGCATCGAATGCCGCTATGATCGGTTTTTTGACAGCTCCTATTTAAAGCGAAATCGCATGGATATCACCACATGATGCCATGGTAACGAACATTCGATAGTGATGGCACGCAAATCGAATCAACTGGAGCTGCAAACTACGTACAGAAAAATGACTTAAATTTTCAAATGTAATTGTAAGCTGGAATTTCGGGTGAGCTCGAACACCGAAAAGGGTCTGTAGAGTCTTTAAGAGTATTTCATGGACATAAAACCCACAACTCAAACATAAATAATTTATCAGACAATTTGAAACCTCGTTTCCTTGACCGTTTGTCATTTCTTGAGCTGATCGGCATCATTCTCATGACGTAGCGAACAAGTGGGTCAGAAAGTGCTATAAACCATCTTATTGGGAGAATTCAGAAACTGTTTATGCGAACATTATCCTTAAAATTTAATATATAAACTTCATAAACTATGGAATCCTCCATATTACAAACTAATCTTACAAAACCTTCAACTTTCCTACAATCTTTTATCCAAATCAATCAGCAATAAATCGATTGATCTTCATCGGCATCAAACATCCAATATCCTGGGAAATTCTGCCATCGATAGATGCATCAGCAAGATCTCTGTCTCTCCCAGCACAAAAACCTCCTAATCCACATCGGCCGTTTAATTGTTTCGATTCCGATTTTGAAGGAATTACACAAATAGGGAAAATAAATCCGCTTGACCACCATTCCCTGACCGAATGTATGTAGCTACACAGCGTTTAATGTCAGAGCTTGTCAGTGTGCACTGCATCAATGGGAAAGCATCACACAGCTCTTAACTCCTTTTGTGTGTGTTTTGGGTTCGCTTTGGGTCGGAAGCATCCATTCCTCCTACATTTGTCGGCAAAGGTCATTCAGGTGTGGGCAGACCTTAAGCTTCCGAAAACGGGATCCAACATACACACGGAACACATGGTGAACCGTCCGGTAAATTGATTGTTGTGATTGTTTTATGTGATCCTAATCCGGCCACCACACAATGGCTAAGATCATTAGCGTGGGCTATTAGAAGCCAGGCTCGAAATTATCCCAAAATATTTGCCCCGTAAGTTTGCCGGGATGCACGCTTGACTGACCGACCGAATTGAAGTGAATTTGCCAAAGGATCGTTTGTTTACATGTGTTTTTTGTTGTTGTTGCTGTCTATTTTTAACATGGTTCTTGGTGTGTTTGTTTTGTACCCGGACTGGGAAACGTACGCTTTCTTATTGTTTTGTGTCGGTAACAAGGAAAGCGGTTCGAGACGGATATCCGTAAAACAAGAACACCATCCCGGAGGATGATCTTGATCAGTGATGCCGTGTGGTTGTTGTGTTTTACTTTTCGGAGAAGGACTTTTTTCACAGCTTCTGTGCGGTTTGTTTTTTTCCGGATAGGTGGAAAGTTGTTCCGGGATTTTGGCAGGAAGCTTTCTCAGCTTTCACCGCTCAGCACTAATTGTCTGATTGTTATCATATCAGTGGGTAACGAAGAGCTTAAACAAACAAAACTTCCTTTGTCGGTGTTTCTTGTTTCGGAAATGTGTTGGAAGCTTGTTAAGGAACTAGAAGAGAAAAGAAGAACATAGAAGAAAACAAGAAGAAAACAAGGAAGTAAAAATATTTCAGTAATAGAAGAGCATATGTACATGCTTTAATAAATTCATTAAAGAGTTGTTACAGATGTGTTCGAATTATTGTGAAACAGTCGTCTTCAAATTAAAATTAATATTATATTTAATCAATTTTCTTATTTTCTTTTTTCCTATTCTATTCTTCTTCTTTTTATTGTCTTTTTTCGGTTGTTATTTTCATTCTCTTTTGACGCCTTCACAATGTTGTAGATTATGGCCAACTAATGTCATTTTTGTCTATTTTATTTTTAATTTCATTTCATTTTTACTATTTTTTCCGTTCTCTTTAAGCAGGTTTTATTTTTATCTTAATTTTTTCTATATCTTTTCAGGTTTTTTAGCAGTTTCTGTTTAGATAATCTCTAAAACAAATGTTTTCTCATTTGTTTGCGTGTGCTGTAGAATACTGTCTGTAAAAGTTTCAATTTAAAGGAATGTTTTCTTTAATCTGATTATATTATTGCTTCTTTCGTTTTTAATTTACTCTTTTCTATTATTTTGTTGTTGCTATTTATATTATTTATCATTCTCCTTAATAATTTCCTTTAATTAGTTTTGCATGTTTTGATTGTTTATCTTAGTATTTGTTATTACTTCCCTCTTTCTCAATTTATTCTTCTTTGTTTTATGCTTCCCTTGTTTGACATTAGGTTTAATTAATTTATTTTTGTATTTTAGCGATGTTTCTGTTACGTTTTCAGTTGATTATGTCTTTTACATTTATCTTTAATTTATCTCACGTCGTTTTGTTTGTTAACATCGTCTATTTCAACTCGTGTTACAGTTTTTTATTATGTTTTTATTAAATTATTTGTTAAATTATAAATTAATTTAAACTGTCACATTTTTTGTACCTTACTAAACAGATTTAAAACTTCATTAAACGGAACTAATTCATAATTTAAACTACTTTTGCTCAATCCATATCGCCCCATAACGCCCCGAGTAACGAGATACAAGCAAATCCCATTTAATTGAGGAAAAACAGAAAAGAAATCCATCCACCCTTTATCGTTTCGACTCAAAAAAACTTGCTACAAAACCTTTATCCTTTGTCACCTTTGTCACACTCCTGGATAGACCTGTGCTATGTCCTTCCTCATCGACATTGCCACGTGCATTCGTTCACAGGTGTAATGCTCACCGTTGGCACAATTATTAATCCACGGATACAGTTTCTCTGTCACCTTTTTGAAAAAAAAGAACAGAATGTCACAAATCACAAGCGAAGGCTTTGCTCGCGATCTACCCATTACGATTGTTCTGCGTGGTATTATAAACGCCCGAACAGATTTCACACCTACAGGGGGTAACATCCGTGTGCTGGACGACCGGAACACAGCCTGTCGTCGTCGGTTTGTGTGCGAGATTGATGAAATTATTGAAATATTTCACACTTACTCAAAATTCGAATTGGCTGCATGTTTGAAGGGGAGGATACGGGTGTACGGGTCAGACGGGAATATGTCCTATCTAATGCCGAGCCCTTGTGCACAATTTCCCGAACTTACCGGGGAAAATCGTGTTCGAATTACATCGCACGGTTCAACACCACCGGTGAATGGGCGGATTATATGGACGAAATGCGCCCGTATTCCTCGTGTTGGGCCGGACGAGAAGAGACCGGAACGATGGAGGTGGAAGGTGGAGATGGTTCTTGCAACATTCATGCCAGCTTACGCCATTGTTCACTTTTGCTCCGTAGACGTTCGCGTAGAGGCTGTGTAGTACAGCGTGTGTGGACAAGCGTGGACCTCATCGAACATCGAACATTATGGCCGTGGCATGTCCTTTTCCTGGGAGGTTAGAATGGAAAGATTCTCGGTTGCCAGGTGACAATGAGGACACATCGTGCAGCATTTCCCATGCTTCATCCGAACGGGCGAACGAGTTCAAGACAAAGCGTTCCGTTCTTCTCGGGGTCGTCCTGATTGCGTCAGGCGGAATGCAGACGGTTCAATTTTCGATTGGGATCATGTGTGCGTGTGTGTGTGTGTGTGTGTGTGTGTGTTGCACAAATGCGTCCAGCTCGTAATAGTCCAGGTGGAAGTAATCGTTAGGGCGTAGTAGTTCCGGGGAAGTGCTCAATTGAATGGTGAAACAATTGCAAAACTGCAAGTATGCGTACAGAATTTAGTGGAAGTTTAGATTATTAGCAATTCTGTTTGATAGAAAATATAGATTAAAAGCAACGAAAGATCATTACCTTAAAAAATCAATATGATTAAGCTGTTTACAAGAAGAATCCAAATACTATAAAATTTTATAAACAACGGGGCACTTTATTGTGCTGTAAAACAACTATCTGTACACTATAAGTAGGAAAACTGCTTGGAGGATGTGAAAAAAACTCTTTCTAGATAATTAAAAGACAATAATAAAAGAGAACGAACTAACTACAGTTCAATAAAAAGATAACAAAACAGAAAATGGTAAACCAAACACTCCTGAAGTTGTACTACTTGAAACAAAGAAGAAATCAGCTACTAAATTGCTTAAACTTAGAGAAGGGAAAGTACTGCTGGACCTGGGGATGGATCGATACAAAAGTATAAGAGTAATGCACTTGATCAGATCCAAAAATGAAAGTATCTGTCTACTTCAGGTACATATTTAACCCTGTTCTGTTCTAGTTTTTAAATTGTATAATAGAGTTTAGGACAAATCTTTTGTTTGTTTGTTTATTTAAATCTGACATTTAGAGCGATAGCCAGTTACTTGCAACGGTAAGTATATCGGTATTCAGTAGATTTATCTGGCACAAATACATGGGAGCAAAAGAGAAGTTTCATATCATTCTGATGCTGATGCTTTTTTTTACAAATTATTAAATGTTTTTCACCCATTGAGCAGTAAATACAAATTGTAAACGTTGCTTCGAGTCGTAAGCTGCTATGATTTGATTTTGACGTTTCAGTTTAAAGCAAACATCCATGGATATCGGCACATGATTCCATGGTAACAGCACAAGATTTGACCGTAATGTCGCGTATTTGATAGTGATGGCACGCAAATTGAATCTCAAAACAAAGCCGTGAGTGACTATGCCCCATCACTACTAAGATTGTTCACTATAATACTAATAATTTCGACGATATAAACTGAATAAATCTTCCTCATAATCGTTAGTACTCCTTTCCATAAAATTATATTAGCGCCCTCTAGCGGATTTTTGGATAATTTGTACTAGATAGCAGACAGAACGAGATCTCCATTTACTTAATGCTTAATCTGACGATAGCTGACAGCTGAAGCATGCATTTAAATGGGGTTTATTTAAAACAAATCACTACTGACCAGCGTATGAGCTTTCATACGTCAGGTATCTCCAATTTTAAAGAATTTCAATCAAAACTTATACATTTCCATCCCATTAAGGGACATTTCTAGGTGAACTACAGACTACTACTTTATTGCCATTTGGATCATGTTTTTGTACATCTGGACAGCAATGGGTTTATACACGAGTATTGATCGAAATTAATTTGACAGTTAGTTTGCTCTTAAAGTCGATTCTATACTCATATTTGGGCCATTTTATTGCAGTTGAAATGAGAGAGTGAGAGAGAGGGAGAAAGAGAAAGAGAGAGAAAGAGGGGGGGAGGGGAGAGAGAGAGCGAAAGAAAGAGAGAGAGAGGGAGAGACAGAGAAAGAAAATGGCACTTCATTGCAGGTTTTTGATTACAGTCAGAAGTATACTAAGGCATTTAATGTCACAGTCACCGTGTTACTTGTGAGTGTATAATATGAAGAAATCTTTGCTACCTTTACTAAAAAATAGTTTAAAAACAAAGGCTATTTACAAAGTTATAAAAAAAAACAATTCAAAAATATTGTTATCAAACCATTTCAGTATATTGCTCTTAGATTTTTTCTATATAAGCAAGACGTACGACTGTGCTTCAATAGCATTGCTCCGATCGTTGGTTATAAAAATCCAAACACACACACATACATCATAGAACAGATAGTAGCGAAACCAGTCCAACTTCAAACGCGACCACTTTGTTATCGCACAGCATCCATCTTCAAGCCTTACTTTCGCCGGATTTTCCACAACTCCAACGCATCCGTCTGTGTGGCGCAATTTTCTTCAAAGACTTTGCACTATCAGTTGCTCACGATCAAATTAAAGGAACGTTGCTCAGGTGCTTTTAGCTCCAAGCAGGAAAAACACACACACACAGAATCACGATCGATGCAGCCAGCAGCATTCAAATGCACCTCAAACGCAACCACAACCAGAAGTACAAACGATCGTGCCAACCCACCCGGGGTCGAAGATTTCATTTGATAATGCTGTTGACATATGAAGCGATGGCTGGGAAAAGGAGGTGGGAAGAGGAGGAGGAGGAGGATGGGAGGGCCTAACATAAACCCACCACCTAACCACTGACTGCATTCGGATGCTAGCGACGAAATTATTTGTGCGGATTGTGCATTGAAGTACAGCAGCAACCAACAAAAAATGGTTGAGAAAAGATCAAAGTCAAAAATGCAAATACGCGCACAACCAGTGGCGCGTTCAAGTGAGGCAAGCACAAAAAAAGCAGGACTTTTCATCGCACCAGGCGAAAACCAACCCACCTCGTTTTTTCTCGCTTTTCCTCGCACTGGATGCGTACAGGATGTGAAGGATGCGCTCGCTCGTATCTTTGGCGGTCCAAAGGGTGGCATCCGTGGACTGAATGACACCACTCGACGACGAAGGAGGGTGCGATGCGAACTGTGCGGTTCGAGGGCGTCGTCGGGTTGACCGGTTGCGTGTGCTGACGTTTGGAAGGAAATATGGAAATTTAAAAGCATCAGTTATTTTTCCAGCACTCTCGAACCGCTCAGCCGATCGGTGGATGGATAAGCAGCGCAGGGAGATGATTATGAGTATTATTATCGTTATTATTTTATACCGAGCGTCCCGTGCCCTGTTCACGCTTGTGCCGTTGCACAGTGGATGTTTCGGAACGAAGTTTTGGGCAAAATATTCTTACGGAAATTGGTGCTATATGTTGAGATTGGTGACTGTCAAATGAGTTGGTGAGGTGCCTTTAACTTGCACGAAGAAGGGAGTGAAATGTGGAATTTAACTTGCAATAAGCAAATCAAAAAATTACATTCTTTACAGTGTGTAGTTTTAGTATAGTTCGTTACCTTTTTGACAACCAAAATAAACATTTACAGAACTTGCAGCCAATTTGTAATGTTACATTAACCTGGCTAAATCGTAACTCGACTCAAACTTTTTTATTTTACCCTATTTGTTGACCTTTTGAAAATATTTTAAGTACCATGAAAAAAAAGAGTCATTGTGAGCTGAAAAACGTTTTTAACAGCAAAAATTGACATTCTCTTTATGTTTATTAGCTGGTTATTTCTTTTACACCTATTGCAGTTGTGATTGCAGTGCCTTCTATCTTGCTATCCTACTCTAAAAAGGCAATTACGACCAGGCCGTATAGTTTAATACTATTCTTAAATTTAACAAATAAATCTCTTGTAACTCATATGCTATTTTGGGGGAGACATTTTCTTCTCCTGCCGTTGACGTGCACCTTATCTCGGGTGGGCTCGGTAGTATAGACTGCCAGATGGGTGTTGGGTCCTCCTCTCCTTGGAGCTTGACGGGAATTTGAGGCTGATCCCCATCATTTTTCTGGTTGACCAACACACCGATTAGTACGGTCAGCTATCTGCAATTTGATTAATCCTAACACAACGGTAACTGTAAGTCACCGTAGTATCGAACGCAAGCCAACGAAAAGGCCGCCAGCTACAAACTCAGGGACTTCAGCTACATAGTTCTTCTATTACCTGATTCCAACATATAAGAACAAACATAGAAGAAACAGAAAACGACATAACAAACATGACCAGATTTAACTACACTAGAATATACAGAAGAAATCACTCTAATAAATACGGAAGGGGACATGGGAGGGAATTAAAAGGCGATTCCCATCTCTTTGGCGAAGTCGAACAGTCTCCGTATTACGTCTGACCCAAGATGTCGCGTATCGGCACTTCAAGGGATCTTCCTGATGCTACGGCTGACTGTAGTCCGGATCATGCCGTATCGAACTGCATACGAATTTATTTTTCAAACAGTATGATATGCCGGGGGTACACCAAGCGTAAACTTTAGCGTAAATCGAAATTTTGACAGAAAAATCTGTCAAAAAGTTTACGCTTCGTTTACCGGGGGTGCGTAAATCGAAAATATTAAAATCAAATAAAATTATTATTATTGATATCCATTTTAAAATTGATGCTTTAAATTAGGAATCGAGCACAGTACTGGTTCCTATGTTGATGTGTATACCGATTTCATCCTAATTTTCTGAAAATTTGATCCGTCAAAAGTTTACGCTTCGAGTTTATAGCTCTCGCAGCTACAAACTTTTTGACGTAACGTTTGTACCTTCCCCTCCAAATCAAGCGTAAACTTTTTCAGTTTACGCTTGGTGTACCGCCGGCTATAGGAAAAGTAGAATCAAATAAATTAACTGTGATGGATTGTAGACAAGCAGTTATTCTACAGCTTGATTTAGTAGGAAGTATTTCAAGCAAACTTTCAATAAAAAGTAAATATTGGCCCGGTGGTGTATACGACAGCGGCGCCGGTCTCCCCACGTCAGGACCGGAGTTTGAATAACTTCCGGACCGCCTTCCCGTACGCAGGACTGACTATCCAGCTTGGGGATAAAACCACGGGTAAAAGTCATAGAAAGCTAGAAATAGTAGGCCAACCCCCTATTAAGGTTATAGAGTCAGAGAAGAGGAAGAAGCTTGTGTTTGTCAAAAATGTTAAAAGAAATGTAAATGAAACTCGTTTTTTTGTATATGAAAATTTAGATCAAATTTTTATGCACACTTGATAATATTATATGCGAAACATAGTGCAATAAGTGCTTTAACACAGTTAGAGCATTTAAAACGATGTTTTTACCAGTAAATTTTATCCACCAATTTGCCCATAGTACACAAATGCCTTGTTGGTATTTGCGTGAAACAAATAATTGTAAAAAAAAACTGTTTGAATGTAATTCCAGTTCGGAGTCCTTGACAGAGAAAGGGAGAGCGAGCATCCGTTAAATAAACATCGCGACCATTGAGGATAAGCAACACAATTCGTTAGTACAAACTATCGTCAACAAGTGCATCCGAATTCGCGTGCGTGAGCATGCAAGGATATTTATCGTCCAAAGTGCAACTTGTGGGTGTGCCTGTGTGTGTGTGTGCGTAGCACCGATATTAATTACAATAAACCACTTGCTTTGATGTTGAATTGTTGTTTGTGCTGGGCTGGGAAGAAGCGGAAGCAAGCGAGAAGCAATAAATACAGAAAAAAACATGCAAAACTGAAGGAGATACCGTCAATGAGCAGTCTCCCCCCTGGATCCAATCGACATAATTATAGCAGGCGCGTACTCTCAGCTGTTGAATGTGATTTATATGTCCTTTTGCTTCCTCCGTCTCAATCGTGTTTGTGTGTGTGTGTATGATGATTGTTATGATTTTCCCATTATCGTCAGACAACCGATGTGGCAAAAAAACGAAGGAAATAATCAAAGCAATCGCCGCTCGTTAGAAAGATGCTCCTTGCGGTAATACGGAAGAGGAATTGTAGTCCTTGTCCGGGATTTCAAAGGGATTCAACGGTGCTAGATCACATCCCGATGAGGCAGGTGCCACTTGTGCCCACAAAATCAAGTGTGCGTGATGAAGTCCGGTGTCGTCCGTAAGAATCGGCGACGCTCGACGAGTGTCGATAATCAATCGGGAGGCGAGACGCGCTGTCTTACGCTGTCCTTTATGCCCTAGAACGTTGAACGGGAGACCTAGTCTGTGTCGATTGTCGCGCTTGGTAGCGCTATTGTTCGTGTCTCATCATTCTGTTTTTTCCCGTTGCTGTTGATGGCTAATCGAACTGTTTTTGCCCGATTGATATCATTGTTTGGCGTGCATCAAACGAAGTCTTTGTGCGAAAATGAAGCGATTGATCGATTTCGAGCAGCAATAGTATGAGGGTGATTAATGTCTTGCCAAGAATTGGAGTTATAAAATATTTATTAATGATTTATGTGTATACTTGGAGGATTAACTTCAAATAAATAAGTATACTATACAACAAGAAGCTAACAAGGTCTGAGATCTGTGTCAGATAGATTTTGGATATAAAAGACAGAGCATTTTACATTGTCATTCAACTTGTTAACCAAGAAACTTTGTAGTCAAAATGGTCTTGTCGTCCAAGAGAGCGTGCCTATCAAGTGATCTTGTCGTCTTGATTGAGGCTCATCAGCCAAGAGACCTTGGCCTGTGTTGCGTCTTCTTGCCCTCAGGACCTCCAAGTTTCAAGACTCATTTGCGTCACAGTTCTGCTCATGTTTGGATGTTTAAGTTCTTACATTGATGAGCAATTTGGCTTGTTGCAACAATCCTCAATACCACTCACGGTCTAGAGCCGTCCGTTGCCAATCCAATCTATCCCGGATTTCTGATAAGATCCCGGATAATCTGATAGAAATGCCAATTTCTTGAAGATTAATGGCGAGACTTCCTTCTTAACTGTGCAAATATAAGTCAAATGTCCCTGCCATGCAGATTGATCCTTATAATTGAGTCAAATCTTCCATATTTTCTGGGAGTTTGTTACACCACAATCTCAAGCCTAAGATAAATTGGAAAAAAGCAGGGCAGTTCGGTGGCCAATGCGATAGTGGCGCCGATCTTCATAGAGCAGCACCAGATATCGAATCCCGCCCAGACCGTCTCCCCGTATACAGGATTTATTATCCAGCTAAAATGTAAAAAGAAGATAGTTAAAGTCAAGAATAGCAGTGCTGAGACCTCTCGAGATTGTAGTGCCAGAGAAGTAGAAGAAGAAGAAGACTATGAAGCGCCTATAGTACCATTGACCAGTGGTATGTATCTTATCGCGGCTCTGCTGGCAACACTATCTTCTTGATGCAGCGCTGGAACTTCATTTTATGAGGACTAAAATATAGCTATAATTGGTGCCCTGAAGTTTACTTCAACTAAGCAAGCAAACAGGCAAAAACCTTCTTACAGGTCCTTTGATCAGATGAACAAAAGGAGATTTTTGACATGTTTTTATATGAGAGCTGTCAAAAAGCTCCTTTTGAGCAGTTGATCGGAGGGCTCGTAAGTGATTTTTGTTTTTGCAGGGAAGTCTATCATCACGATCTTGTCTTGGAGTTCTCAGTGTCAAGTCTTGGTGCATACTTTGTCTCCACATTCATCAACAAGGAGATCACCATAATACTCCTTCAGCTTTGTTTACATGTCTTGAAGACATATCAGAACTTCAAGGCAGACAAGGATGCTTTCCTATCAGCGTCCACATGAACAAATGCTGTTTTACATAGGTGTGATGTACATACAGACTCGTCAGAAGTTCTCTACAACTTCACCTTTTTTCAGGACAAAGAATCTTGCCATTCATATTCTCAGTACTCACATACACTTTCGAGATAAGACTAAGACCTAAACTAAGGATCTAAATGGTAAAGATCTTTTCGGTATCTACATATCCAGTTGTACAGATAGCCTTGGTAGGCTGACTTGAGTAAAAGCGTTGGAACATACCAAGTCCGCTGAAAGTTGTATCTCTTGAGGCGCATTTAAATATTCTTTTTAACACTTGAACCAGCACCTTCCAAAACAAACAAGTGCCACAACCGTACCTAATGTAATTAGTGTTTCAAAACAACTTCCAGTCAACCATATCGGATGGAGCAAAAAAAAAAAAAAAACTTTTCAAAACTTACGTGAAAGGTCAGTCAAAACAAAGGAAAGAAAGGCAAAAGGGTGTCCTTCTATTCACCACTGGACCAATTAGCAGTGCTTAAAATCTGTTGTCAAAACATTCCAGCTCCTTGCGAAGCTTACATGCGGTCCACCCGGTAAGAGTCAAAGATTCGGTTCGGCGTTCCTTGCGAGAAAGAAATTCGATACTTTACCATTCTCCCACGAAAACGTTAAAGAAAGTTTGTGAGGAACTTCAGTCTTCGTTCTTTTCCGAGGCAAAGAGCACACAAAGTTGCACCCACGGGACGTCGAGGTATTAAGGAGCCGCTCCGAGGTCGATACGCTTGATCGGTGGTGGCAACGTTTCAAAGCAGCAGCTTGCACTGAACCGGCTCAAAATACGGAATACCCTCGGAGCACAATTTCTGATCATTGTTTTCGCGCTGTAACGGATGCAGGATTAACTGCCTATTGAACGCAATCCGTCGATTGGATGTAATGCCGACAAAAATCGTGTTTTTTATCTTTAAAAAAGTGAAGAAAAGAAAAGGTATGAAGTAGAGAAAGGAAAATGTGTGGAAAGTTGTTGCGGGCCTACATTGTGCCCGGTTGCACAATGTCTGGCACTGTCGGGGCTCAAAAGCTGCAATTATGAGCATACCAACTTGAGATTTGCCCACTTGAGGAGCTTTCGGAGGACCTTTTTTGCCAAGATCTCCAGGTCTGCAATGGTTGTCTTGAATTTAAGGAATAGTTTGAAGTAAACATTTGGAAGAGATTTAGACAAATATCACGTGCAGCTGTAAGACAAGTGTTATGTGTACTTTTTAATAGAAAATTTAGGATAAATTCTCAGTAAAGATTATTGCGATTTTGTAGGAACAATTTTACAGCATTTAATGCTTTAAATCGATCTCCCTCGAAAAAAAAACGAACAAGTAAATAGGCTACGCACATAAGGAATCGAATTGCTTTTTTCACCCAACAGAAACACAAACCCCCGAAAAATGTGCCAAACTGTGTTGACGTGAAAAACCCTTACTCACACACACACACACACTCATAATTCGGCCGGAAAAGTCAATCTCTCATAACACCACGCCCACGAACGAATGATACATGATACAGCCACGGTGTGTAGTAGTGTGAAGGGAGTGTACTGAAATGGTGGACGCAAAGACTGGCTGCCACATACCACGGATTTTCCCGATTTTCCCTTAGCTTTCACCCGACTGACAGCGAAGTGCGAGAAAGAGACGTCGAATTCATATTTTAGCAAAAACACCGGCGCACGTCCTTTTCCTTCACCCCAATGTATCCCGGTTGCGAAAATGCGGGAAAATGTTATCATTCACCCAAACAACAGCGAGAAAGCGAGCGAGTGAGAGCGAGTGAGATGTGAAACCGAAGCAATGTGAAGCCGTGTAACGCATAGCAACCGTAGCCGGTTCAAGTGAGCCATGGATCGTTGGAAAAGTTGTTTGACTTCTTGTTTTTTTTGTTGTTGCTGTAAAGTGTGTTCGTGTTTCCTTTTTGGGCCATCGAAATGTGCGATGAAGCTTTTCTTATCTTTTATCGTTGTTTTCATTCGGGAATAGATTAATGGATAATCCCCGGTTTTTTTGTTTTCGTATGTCGGTGCGATATACACGCACCGGAGTGCTTTAATTTGAAAGTAAAACACAAAAAGAAACAATAATGGAAAAGATTGGTTGAGATGATAGTAAGCATAATTAGTTGATAAATATGGTTAAAAAGAGTAAATAAATATTATTACGAAACAAGAGACGGTGAAGGATTGATTTTGAGGATGCGACGTTCTTTTGTGTTGTTAGAAATGTTACTTTTACTACTTTTACTACTTTTTTGGTACTTTTCAAACTGTACTCTAAGCAATCGATTAATGACACTTATTTTTCCTCGTTAATGTACTTGTTTTTATGATTTTTTTTATTTTTCATTTTTTATTGCAATTTGTATTATTTTTTTCTTTTTTTGTTTTCTTTTTTTGTTATTTATTCGTTTACTTTATATTTAAGAATTTTCGGCTACGCACTTTTGTAAATTGCAACATTTTGTAGTCTTTTTTAGGTTTTTTGTATTATTGCTGTTTGCATTTTGTTTTTTCAAATATTCTTCCTATGTTTCAAATTTAAATGCTAGAAAACTAGCTATCAAATTTTATTTTGGTACGATTTTTGATTTTAATTTTATTTTCACAATGTTTTGTTTTGTTCTGAACATTACTAAGTGTTTAGCATAATACAATTTTGATTATGTTTGATTTATTTCAGTTTAACTGAGCGGTTGTTCGTTTTAATATACTTATTCGTTTGTTGTTTTGTTCAAATTATTTTATCTTACTGTATGTTTAGTTTTATTACGGTTTTAATTTTAAAGTTTGTTCTTTATTTGTGTATTTTTGTTTATTAATACTCGCATTTTCCTGTTGCGTGAGATATTTGTATCTGTTTTTTAAATTTTGCATTGTATTTATTCACTCTTTCATTGATGTTTTTGTTTTTGCTTAGCGTTTTTCTTTTTCGTATCTCATTTTACGGATTAAAACTCTTCTTTTTAAAACCACTTGGTACTTTGTTTTAGTTATGAGAGGTAGGTGAATTCTTGCTAAATTCTTCAATTTTATTTTGTTTATTCATTGCTTGTGAATGAATTCTTAAACGTTTATGTTTACTATGTTAGATTATTATTCTTATCTTTTATTCTTATTCTAAGTACTTAACAAACTCGTTTTATTACTCTATGTTTTTTTTTCTCTGCATTCTTGTTACCGATTTGTCGTTTCAAAACATATTATTTTATCTTAGTCCAATACTTTCCAGTCTCTTTGTTTCTCTTCTTTTTCCAACGTGTTTAGTTGTTTTTTGTTGATTTAAAATTATTCAACATTTTATTATTTTTATGTGATATTGTTTCCTCTCTCTCAAAGTTTAAAAAATGTTTTAATTTATTGTAATTTTTTAATAAAAGTCAACCAAATTAATACTAAATAATAGTTAGCATTACGGACGCCATCTAATGCACACGGAAGAACACAATTTGAATGTATATCTTGTTAAAAAAAGGTATTAATATTCATTAGTATCCACACCAAGTGAGACCCTCTTGGTGAATATTTATTGGTGAAGCTGGGTTTTAATACCGACACCACACCCTCGTATCGCAACACACGAAACAAATAAACATTCGCCATCGCCTCCAGCCCCAAATGGCGGCACTAGTTTGTTGCTTTTTGCTCTTAAAAAGCAAACATTAAACCATGCCCGGCCCTTTTGTACACCCGTTTGCGTACATTTTGCATTATGATTTTCTCGCGCAAGCTTACAAAATTGTCCGCCCAGTCCTGTGGACTCATTGATGGAATGTGCACATCCCCTATATTCGCTAAATATATCCGAGGTGTATGGAGCGGACTCCGGAACGACTCGAAATGAAATGGAATCGTAGTAGTGGCGAGTGCGGAGGAGATGTGCTTTATTATCGCCACACACACACACACAGATACTGGCTCGTAGTAGGTGCTGTGAGATTAGTGAGATGGGATGAGGAGGTTTTTTTCTCGCCGCGTTTTTCTCGCCATTTCCACCTGCGCTAGTTGTTTTTTTTTTGCTGTTGCGTACGGAAATCAGCCAACGATTCCAAACCTTCGGAGAGAGAAAGATGGCGTAGAAGGGTGACGACTGGTTTTAATCCCAAAGCGAATGGTGTGGCACGGTGGACAGTGACGGAGGGTGAAAAATGAGGATGTTTTCTTTTTGTGTACCGGTGCAATTATTTCCACTTTAGTATTCATTGCTTCAATCCATCTCAGGAGCCCGGGCGTTGGGTTTTGGGTTTTGAAAAAAAATGACAGACGCTTCTTCTCGTTTTCTGAGTGTGTGTCTGTTTGTGTATGTTTCACATAGCTCCCGGGACTGACTGCTTTTTATTCTGTGGGTCACAATTGTGGATCTTCCCCTTTCCATTTCCACCCCTCCCCCCCCCCACCCCTAAAACAAAAGGTATTAATATTCATTAGTATCCACACCAAGTGAGACCCTCTTGGTGAATATTTATTGGTGAAGCTGGGTTTTAATACCGACACCACACCCTCGTATCGCAACACACGAAACAAATAAACATTCGCCATCGCCTCCAGCCCCAAATGGCGGCACTAGTTTGTTGCTTTTTGCTCTTAAAAAGCAAACATTAAACCATGCCCGGCCCTTTTGTACACCCGTTTGCGTACATTTTGCATTATGATTTTCTCGCGCAAGCTTACAAAATTGTCCGCCCAGTCCTGTGGACTCATTGATGGAATGTGCACATCCCCTATATTCGCTAAATATATCCGAGGTGTATGGAGCGGACTCCGGAACGACTCGAAATGAAATGGAATCGTAGTAGTGGCGAGTGCGGAGGAGATGTGCTTTATTATCGCCACACACACACACACAGATACTGGCTCGTAGTAGGTGCTGTGAGATTAGTGAGATGGGATGAGGAGGTTTTTTTCTCGCCGCGTTTTTCTCGCCATTTCCACCTGCGCTAGTTGTTTTTTTTTTGCTGTTGCGTACGGAAATCAGCCAACGATTCCAAACCTTCGGAGAGAGAAAGATGGCGTAGAAGGGTGACGACTGGTTTTAATCCCAAAGCGAATGGTGTGGCACGGTGGACAGTGACGGAGGGTGAAAAATGAGGATGTTTTCTTTTTGTGTACCGGTGCAATTATTTCCACTTTAGTATTCATTGCTTCAATCCATCTCAGGAGCCCGGGCGTTGGGTTTTGGGTTTTGAAAAAAAATGACAGACGCTTCTTCTCGTTTTCTGAGTGTGTGTCTGTTTGTGTATGTTTCACATAGCTCCCGGGACTGACTGCTTTTTATTCTGTGGGTCACAATTGTGGATCTTCCCCTTTCCATTTCCACCCCTCCCCCCCCCACGCCTAACATCCCCAACTCCCTTTTCCGGCCGGGTAAATACGGAATTTGTGAAAGTGTGCAAATTTGTGTGGCGATCATAAATATTAATAAGAAAATGATTGTTTCATTAGGACCCCGGCTTCAGCGCATCGTGTGCGCGTTTTAATCGCGCCTTGTCTCCTCGCTAACGAGAAGCAAGCTCAGCTCAGGTCCGGTTTTGGGGGATTTGGGGGGAAAATGGAGAACCAGGCGAGATCTGTGTGCGTACTTATAATAGGCAGTAGCAATTATTGGAAACAAAAACGCGTGATAATTGTGTTGTGCGACAGTGTGTGAGTGGGAGGTGTGTGTGTGTTTTAGTGCTGCTTGAGAATAGAAAGTGATATTGAATGTGAGATATTGGTGCGATACTCTAATGAAAAAAGGGGAGATATGTTAAGAGAGTTGTAAACACAGCATCAAACGGGAGAGGAAAAAAATGATTAGAAATTGATTCCTGCCTGTACACAAAACCATTTTAAGGAGAATGATATGTTTCTTCTTTGTTTAAGTCTTACTTCCCTTTTTATAGTTATTTTTTCATAAATAAATTGTCTTGTTCCCTACATTCCATACTGCACAAGAGTGTCAAGACTTAAAAGTGAAAATTTTAAGTAAGATATTATATTATTTTGTCTTGTTCGGTTTTAACATCAATTTTACAATAAATTACTTAATAAATTAGGGAATGTTTTCAATTTTATGTTTTAATAAATGAGAATTAAATAAAATAAAATAGCAATACAGCTAGACCGTTCTGCACAAATGAAGAACCAAAAAAAATAATAAAATTTTGAGTATGAGAAAGTATATCAGAACTCATGTTGTTTTAAATAAATTAATTTGAGTATTGATTAATTATTTAGCATTTAATTGATAAAGTATCTACATAATGTAACAAATAAATAAATAACTAAACAAATGTAATCATAACTATTGTCTCTCACTATTCTTAAGTAATAAAAAAGTTTAAATTTTGATGTTTAGGAAATTTTTATTAAAGCCAAGCTAATCTTATACTTATTGCTTATTTATCTAAATCTCTTCAAAAATAGTTAAGTAAATCAATAAATCGATATGAAATTGATGAAGATAATTTCGCAACTTTTTATCGAAATTAGACAGTTTTATGTTCAAATTATCAATGTTAAAATAGATAAGCCAGTCATGAAGAATATCTAACTTATGAATAGCACAAAAGTAAATTGTATAAGGAAGCGCCATCTATAAGCGAGTAGGTGAACTACTTGAAATTAAAATCCCTGTAACTTTTACAGAAAATTACGAACTTTGGTTTTTGCTTTAGTTCTATTTAATCAATCTTTTTCGACGTTAGAGTAAAATAAAGTTTTGATGATAGATTCTGTTAGGTGACTTCTAGTTAATCTCTTCTAGTTCTTTGATACTACAACATCGAGAGGTCTTTGCCATTTATGACTTTCTTGAATTGATTTTAGATCCTAAAATCTAATCTGACTAGTCGGTGAGTTAGTCTTAACAATGGTTGTGTAATCTAGATGAGGTTCGATACCTGGTCCTTTCGTATGAAGTCTCGGTCACCAGACCGCTATTAAGTGGTTGGGCTTAACAAGACTATAAAAATTACAGATCTATTTAACTGAATATTTAACTAATTCAACTCTATTTTCAGTAGAGAACATCATTCATTAGGAAGCCTTGCAAATGTTGGACATACCGGGTTTTGTGAAAACCTATGTTCCACTTATCAGATTATCACACACCCATTAAGCTATATCCCTATACACATGAGAGATGTGGAACTGATGAGGCATACAATCGCCTGACCTGTGTAGTGTATGCAAATCTCTTTGCCACATCCCAAACAAAAGACCCAGGACACGGTGTACATGTCGTAGGTAGTTCCTCTTATCCATTCTCTCGGTAACAGAAAGACGTCCGAAGGAGATTCATGGTGCGGTGATGGGTTCCAGTTCTTCGTGTGCCGGCTTTGAACCTTCCGAGCCAAGCCACGCGCTAATGAGTGGGTGTAGAATAGCATTAAAACATAATTAAGTCGAATTATCCACTAGTCGGTGAGTTAGTCTTAACAATGGTTGTGTAATCTAGATGAGGTTCGATACCTGGTCCTTTCGTATGAAGTCTCGGTCACCAGACCGCTATTAAGTGGTTGGGCTTAACAAGACTATAAAAATTACAGATCTATTTAACTGAATATTTAACTAATTCAACTCTATTTTCAGTAGAGAACATCATTCATTAGGAAGCCTTGCAAATGTTGGACATACCGGGTTTTGTGAAAACCTATGTTCCACTTATCAGATTATCACACACCCATTAAGCTATATCCCTATACACATGAGAGATGTGGAACTGATGAGGCATACAATCGCCTGACCTGTGTAGTGTATGCAAATCTCTTTGCCACATCCCAAACAAAAGACCCAGGACACGGTGTACATGTCGTAGGTAGTTCCTCTTATCCATTCTCTCGGTAACAGAAAGACGTCCGAAGGAGATTCATGGTGCGGTGATGGGTTCCAGTTCTTCGTGTGCCGGCTTTGAACCTTCCGAGCCAAGCCACGCGCTAATGAGTGGGTGTAGAATAGCATTAAAACATAATTAAGTCGAATTATCCTGTGTAAGAAGCTGTGTGTCCGATGTCTCTACAGGTAAGCGTGTACCAACAGAAAAGAATCCAATCCAGAGCAAAAGAGAGAGAGACATTACTGTTGTGTCCTGCTTGTTAGAGTTGATTGTGGCCAAGGATTAGCAATATTTGCATTTCCCAAATAGGAAAACAATTGGCAATGGAGCGTTTCACGGGTGGACAGATTCCTGTGGTGTATGTGCGCCATTGTACCCGAAGGATGTGTGTTTCCTCTCAGTGGGATTCATGGTTGTTCTCACGGCAAACTGTTTTGGGCTCAAAAGTAAGCAACGCTTAAGAGGATCCACGACCGGTTCGATAGACAGGAAGATCGCTGGAAAAACGTAAAAACGGAAGCAATCAATCGGTTGCTTGTTCCGGCGATTAACGATCGACGAAAGGAAAACCGGGCGGCGGGAAAAGCATTTGAAAAAATATCGTTCAATTGAATGATGCACGATGTCGATGGTTCAAAGGAAGACCGGTTTACACCGGTGTGGCCCTAATGAGTGGATTAGGGCAAGATTTTCTTGTTAATGTGTGCAATAATGGCAGCAAATCGGTCTGTGTACATGTATAACAGGAACTCCCTTACGATAGTAAATACAAAAAAAAGTTTTGAACAATGTTTTCATATTAAATACTTCATATTATTGAATATTGATTTCAAGAAACAGCTTATCAATATTAATAGTAATATTTGCCAAAGTTTTAAATTTTTATGAGCAAAGTTTGTTCAATTCCTTATTGATTTTGTTTTCATGTGTCTCTCTGTTTTACTCAGTTTTTGATCTGTTTTTTTCTGCTTTTTTGTCGTTCTTCATCGCTACACATATCTTCTGTTTCTTTAATTTATTGTTTCTGTTTATAGCTTGTACTTTATTTAGATTTCTATATTCTCTTTTGTCCTGTCTTTTCTTCTTTTAATTTACCTATTTTTTGTATTTCATGTACTATATTTTATATTCTTTTATAATTTTATATTTTTAATAGTTTTTTGTTTCTTTATTTTTTAAATTCTCTTTCTGAATTTTATTAAATAAGTTTTCAATGTTTCAAATTATTTTTTAAAGTTTTTCTTAAAACTGCTATCAAGAGTTTATGAAAGGAAATATTTAAACACGAAATGTCATCCAGGATTTTACAGAAAGTCCATAAATGTCATACCAACAATCCTTCCGCAGAACTAACGAACCTCTCGCCGGTATAAGTTGCTCCTCTAAGGATTCTTCTTAATTACTATGTCACCTTAGCTAATCGTTCGTTATCTAACGAGCAGCACGAGCCCGACCACGATGATAACAATCTAATGCAAACACACGGAAAACCCCGTAACAAAAACCACCGGATTTTTACTAACCGAGTGGCACACTTCCACTGTTTACTTTTGCAGGCGATGCCATCGGTAAGGACAGCGAGTAGCGAGAAAACCCTGAACTGCACCGAAACTGATGCATCTGCTTGTCGTTTCGGAAGTCCGGCAAGAGAATGATACGCTAAAGGGTAAACGCAACAAACTTGTAACCACAAAAGCGAGGACGATCCTCCCTTTGGGTGACAGTCGCCCGGTAAAGCTTTTGCGCAAACAATTTCATCCATGATCGGGAATCATGAGCCGTGGCGCCGTTTAAAAACCTTGGTGACATTAAATCCGGTGCGCAAATACGGAACCACCACAACACCGTGTCGCGGTCAGTAGCGACAGTTTCGGGACTGTCTGGGTTTTCGGTCGAGTGTCACTTTTTCTTGGTTAACAATTAAACGCACATCGGAGGTAGAACCGAACATAGGAGCATGAAACACGGCCTTCGCACAATAGGGTACACCGTCGTTCTGGCTCATGCGCGGCATTCCCTCGACAGAACCCTGCACATCAAAGCAAACACAACGGAACGAATTCGAATCGATCGGGCCAACAACTTGCTGCCGGGCAACTGGCACAGTGCAAACTTTTCGGCTAGATGCTCGTTGACGGGTCCTCTAGTGCGGGCTGTTGTTCCCTGTGGATGAGAGCCAAGCAGCAGAAGAACCGAAACGCACCACCGGTAAATATTTGCCCAAGATAATTGATCTTTTTCGCTTTTATGCTTGCTGCTAATGCTACTGCTGCCGGTACTGTGTTCCGGGCGTATCGGCAGCATTTCTCGGTTTCCCGCGGGGTGTGTCTGCGCTTAAAATTGAATCGTTTCGTGTGCTGGGAGGTTGAGGTTAAATTTTTGGACAATTTTCCCTCTCGAGGTTCCCCCCAGTCGGGTTGGATCGTTTTGTTAGCTTTTTGTGTGTATGGATGGAGGGCCTCCAATGTGTTGTGCCGCGATGGCGCAGGTTCTCGAAAAAGTTAAACAATTCGCTCCTGGGAATGGTTGTGTGAATTGCGTTTGTTTCGTAAGGATTTTTATGAAAACTTCTCACCAAGTGTGTTGAATTTAGGAAACAACGCATCTGGACGAGATTTAAATGAAGAAAATTATTAATATGTCTTATAAGAACGCTTATGTGCCTGTTTAGTTCCAAAATTTCTACAACAAATGACTATCCTTCGATAAATTTAAGCTTTTTCTTCTAAATTTTAAACTTATTAAGTTACAGTTTAATATTGCATAGATGTAGTTAAATATTCCAGAACTTCTGTTCATTCTAATGATATATCATGTCTAACTTATTGTTCTCCGTTGAATTGACATGGTTTTATTTAAATTTAGTTGACAAGACAGATGTTTTCAAAGTTGCGCAACTGTTTTACTCAACTCTAAAATCTAAATGGTATAGAATTAAAGAAAGAATATAATGGTTAGAGTTAGAAAACATAAAAAACAATATTTCTTTCACGTACTGTCAAAGCTGGTTTATATGAAGAGCAACTTTGGTTTTGGAAAGAAATGCTGTCGGTTTTTGACATAGTTTCATACAAAACTCACTGCATTTTAAGACAAAATCGAAGATGCATCTCTTGTAAGTCAACTTTAACAGTATTTAGTTTAATGTTGTATCATTTAGTTGTCATATAAACTTGAGCTGTACGGTGATCGCACCATCGTGCAGCGAATTAGGCTCGCCAGGCTCCGGTGGGCTGGTCATGTCATGAGAATGGCACCGGACGATCCAGCCCGTAAAGTCCTTTTAGGCCGTCCACATGGATAGAGCAGGTGTGGTAGGCCCAAACTGAGATGGAGTGATGGCGTTGATGCGTCCGCCAGAACGGCCGGGATACTGGATTGGCAGACGACGGCGCTAGACCGTGAGCGGCATCGAGGATTGTTGCAGCAGGCCAAAACCTCGGAGCGGTTGCAGCGCCTGATAAGTAAGTACGTCTAAACTTGCAAACTTATTCATTTTATGGAGAGATGATTATATTGTTCACTTCTTTTCTACTGTCTTTAAACTATTCCACGTTTTGTTATAGTTTGTGATGTTTGTTCCTAGAATTTCTTTGTCTATTGCTTTACAATTCATTGTTTTTACAATTCGTTTATGCAGTTTTTATATATTTTTTTCTTTGAAATACTTCATTTTATTTTGTTACATGTTTTGAAATGACTGTTTTCTTATTTTACCTTAAACATTCTGTTTTTAACTAGCTTATACTTGTACTAGACTTTTTTTTGTTTATGTCTTTACATAATTTTTCTTTGTTACAGTGTTGTTTTTACTGCCATAGTTTCTTGTTAGCTTTTTCATTCTGACTTTATATCTAATTAAGTTGTAATTTTAAGATTATTTCACAATTTAATGCTTCTTTTACAATTCTATTTAATTTTGCTAGATGATTCGTACTTTCTATTACTTCTTTACAACCAATAACTTACTAACATAACAAGCAACATAACAACAATTTCACGTAATTCGTACCCGTTCGATAAATTTTCTGGTTTTCCCCTACTTATTCGCAGTTTTTGAACAATACCTTTGCCAAGTTTGAAGTCTCAACACAAGCCTATTGTTTGAAGGTATTGCTGCGAAAAAGGTGTATGTTTGCAAAACAACTCCCAATATTTTATAATTTCCTCTGTTTGAACTTTGGCATAATTCAATTACGTGTAAAACGAAAACATTCTCACGACACGGTGAACTCCAAGACATTCTATTGCGAACCTGGACCAGAATGGACTAGATTGTACCGTGGAAAACGGTTAGTTCTCACAGGTGCACCCCGTGAAGATATCGCGACATGCACAGGTCAGCCTTTAAAAGTCGTCGCCTTCAGAAATTGAGATTCCTTTGGTGGACTCTGTGGACTTTGGAAGGCGGTGATCACCTACCCGGGGACTCTTGGAACTCGGCTCGGCCGGGACATCCCTCAAGACGTGTGAGTGAGACTTGGGAGCCTACATTCCGTTCGGTTCTCAGCACTCAGCGAAGGTCCGGGTCCGAAAGACACGTCACCCAAAGCCAAGCCCAGTCACCCGTTGCTCCTCCCTGAGTCAAATTCCTTCGCCTATAATTAAGCCAGCAGGGGAATGCATCGAACCGGGATGCCGGTGTGCTGCACCCATCGGTCGGTTGCGCCCCCTTGATCGCACGATGTCTTCCTCGGGGTTTGAAACTTTTTGATTCTGCTCTAATGAAATAATTCAACCCTCACAAACACACCACGAGACACGATACGCTGGGTGTACCAACCCGCAACAGTGGTTCGGTTCTGCAAAAATGGCTTGCCTGCTTTGCCGGATGCTGCACCACGGGAAGAAAAGCCGAAGGACGTCGACGATTCCTTTCCCGGACTTACCATCAATCCCTTGTGAAGATGGAGGAAAAAAGACCAAGCGCGGCTCACGCTTGAGTGCTCCGCAGCAGCAGCAACGATCCTTTTCTTTGGGCCCAGGGCTCGAGGATGTGCGCTTTCGGGGTCGCTTCCTTTTCCGGCTTAAGTAGCTGATTAAATGGTACGGTACGGGCTCTCGGTAGGACGGTTCGACGACTCTGGACAAAAAGCCACACGGTGGATTAGTTCGACCGTTTGGCGTTGGTAGAAGATTTTGATGGTGGAAAGTGCATCAAATCGTTGGAATAAACGTGAACAAAAAGGAACAGCAGCAGCAGCAGCAGCAGCAGCACCTTCAATCAAATCATTGTATTGCAATCAGCAGCTGTGAAGTTTAGCAGGGCAGTTCGTTGGTTCAACATTGGCCCAATGTTTGATGATTTGTTGTGCCAATCAAAACGAAGCTTTATTGTGGGATGATGATGTGCACGGATAGATATTTTGACAGTCGAATTAAATGTTTTATTTAGCAAAAAAGCGCTCATGATGCTTCGAAGTATGCAATCAGTGCACCTTGTAACTGAGTTTTGAAAACTAGCTCACTCAGGTCAAGAGTTGTGGGTAATAGTCTATCAAAGCTTGCAGCTAAGACCAGCAATAAAATCTATCATCACTACAGTTTTTTTGTTCCGGATAAGACCAATCAAGCAAACAAGCTAAGATCCTTTAACGAATCATTTTTGAAAGATCCCATGTAAAATTCTTCATAACCTTCTTTACAGCAGCTATTTAAGCCTACGTCTAAAAACCCTCGTAAGGTAGTTTTTGCTTCCAGGGTAACTCTTAAGATACTGATGGTGTAAGTTTAAATCAGTAGAATTTATTATATAGAGGATAGAAGAGCCTTTTCACTACTCGCAACTAAGGTTTTACAGCTCAATATTCGATCAAGAGTAAGGTCTTGAACGAAGGAACTGGAAGAGTCTTTTTAACAAGACACCAGCAAGATTTTTTGCCATAGTTTCGTCTATATAATCAATTTTCTAGATCTATACTTACAAAATGGGGTTGCCGAAGCGATAGTGACGCTGATCTTACCACAATAGAACCGGCGATCACATCTCATCTCTCATCTCATGAGTCCACCGTAGTGAGGGTATCAACTAGTCTAGTAAGCCATTATATGACCGATATGTCCTAGCAGGTTGTTGAAGAATAACTACGAAGTATAAGTCTGGTTTGTGTCGCAAAGTTTGCCAATAAACATCTTCGTAAAATAAACTCGGAAGATTAAAAATCTGGGCCTTCCGATCGTCGGAGCATACGACTTGGAAGACATCCTTCAGTATGTATCAAAAGTAGGAGAAGAAATATCTTAGTTGGATGATGGAAATAATGAAGTATTTTGGTGATCCAACAAAGCTGGTCAGTGTCTTTCGTTTTGTTCTTGACAGCACTTTGTTTAAGAGTTAGCTCGTATATGTAGTGTGCCTTCTGCAGCTGGTTTCTCATACGGGTTGCAGACATTATTAAAAATGTTTCCTTAATATGTCTAACGATTCTTGAAGACACTAGGTAATGAAGATGATAATCTTCTTTTTCGTGGCATAACCATTTGTTAGGAAATGTTGGCTTACAGGACATGGTTTCGTCAGTCCTCACTAAGGTCCCGGAGATTCCCGATATTTTATTCTATTTGTTCTATTTAAACTCATTTAGACTATCTCTGGAAGAAGATTCTTCAGGTCGTTTGATTTACCTTTTGCATTAATCTTTAATCTTATCCGTTAAAGTCCACTTCGTTCAGTCTAGTTGTAACATTCGTTTCCAAAGTTGATGTTCGTATTTATCAACTTCAACACCCGCCGTGTTGATTGTTTTATTGTTCGTTTGTGCAATATGCGCTCTATCAAAAACGGGGTTTAACTTAACCACGAACGCGAAAACAATCGTACCGCCTATCGAAACCTACCACTCCCATACGCTCCCAGGACACAACAATCGGACCACAAGCAAACCCACTAATTATGCAAACGCGTATACTTCATTCCTTCTGTTCGGTGTCCAGACAGTCGGGGATGGTGAATAAAAAAAACTTATTTCCTTCCCATGAGCCATGGCATAGTCTCCTGGGGAGAGTGCAGCGCAACAACGAACACTTTCGATTCGCACGGTGAACGATTTTTCAAGGTGAGAATTTATGGTATAATTCTAATCGAAGTCTAAATATAATGCTAGAACTAATAGCACCGGTAAGGAAAACTCAAAGTTTATAATATTAAATGTAACGAATTTCACAAGTAGTCGTTCGAGAGTGTACGTACTCTTGAAGCAATTTTTAAGAGGCCTCTTGATGTGATTGGTGCTTCTCCTGCATACACGTAGAAGGCATATCGATGAGGGGTGCAACTAATTCATGGCCTTTATTTAAGTTAAACGAATGTTTGTTTTGAGCATTCTTCACACTACATTTTTCGGTACAATTAAAGTATCGTTAACGCACAAACTGCATCTTGCATACGAGATATGCTGAGATATGAGCAAAACGGTTCCAAATTCTGGTTCCGATCACACACACGGCTCATGAAAAGAGCAAAACACCTTTACAATGGACATCACCGGTTACCAAACATCCAATTGAAGGCCACCGGAACCAAACTTCAATTTCGGTTTGTTTACTTTTCTCAAGGTATGCGCGCTACAAAAAGACGCCTCGTTGCAGATAATCCAGACCATTGTTTCCACAGCTAGACGATTTAAAGTTTTCACTTAACTTCCGGTTTTCGCAATAAAATCGACCAAGAAAAAAGCATACCAGGCGATCCTATCCGGCGTGAATGTTTTCTTTTCTGCCTTCTATTTGAGGTTAGGCTCAAACCTTGCCTCAAGGGTTTTACTGGGTTTTCACGTTCGGCGCACTATAAAACGATAATCACCCGACCCGGAGAGGTTGAACACAAATGAACAGTTTGTATTCGAGTTTGGAAGGGAAATGATCGAGTGTGATAGTTGGTTGTAGACAAAATGTTATGAATATTTAAATAAATGACCCTATAAATGACACAAAAGGTTTTGAACATAAAAGTATAACTTATCGTGTGTGAAATAATTTAAAATATTAAAATCTCTTCAATAAGGTTGATAAAAGCTTTAAAAGGAATAAAAAATAGCGAATTAATTAGAATATAGAATGTTTTTGTCCAGGATAGGACTGTTACAGAATGATGCAAAAATAATTATCTCGTTTTCGAAACAAATATGCAATGCAGTTGCATACATTTAGGCGTATCAGTAAAGATAATCTTTTTTTCAATATTTTTTGCAGAAAATTCAATCAAACAATTGTTAGATAAATGATTTTAAAACGTTTGAAATCATCGGCTTCACAAGTCCTGTTAATGATTAGCTTCAGCCCTATCTAAACCTGACAAATCTATGATAATTTATTGCTAATATGCTTTTTTGTTGCATTTAATCACATACGTATTTAGGAAAGGGTAATTGAAGTTACAATATTCAGTGTAAAATGGTACGGAATGGTTTTTAATGGCGCATTAGCAATGCAAAATACTGTTCATTGTGTGATGAAAAAGGTTTGCTTATGCTACAAATTTAGCTTATGTTAAAAAAAACTTAACAGACTTCAACTAAAGGTTAGAAAATAACCGAAGAAACAATGAAAAGGTAAAAGAGTTCAAAAATTGCACCATTTAACTGCTCAAATGCAGCAAATAATGCTCAGCCTCAGCCCTCTCGTCAAGCATTCATCGTATGCTTCCTACCCAACAAATTGGCCCTCTCGAGTGGCCGTTATAGGATTCCAAAACTGCACTCTCACACACCCTTTCGTATGTGTAAAACGTTCCGCGCAAACATACCGAACCTTTTCTTTTGCAGCCTTGTTCAAGTTAATATGTTTACATTTCAAGGGGCGAACACGTAAATTAATTGTTACAGTTTTATTAGTTCGGCCGAGCCGAGGGACCCTTACGGGGGGAGGTTTTCCTTTGCTTTGGACTGGTGGTAAATGGGTTCCGATGGTTCTTCGGATAATGTTGAACGGTGGTGAGCGCATTAATCGTGTTAAGGGGGCACACAGTAAAACAACTGGTCGGCGTACCGGAGGAACCACTTCACGATGGAACAGAGGGAGAACCGTTTTTCTTTCGCGAGAGGGTCGATTTTGGACGCACTTCGGTCGGGCACAGGGCGGGTTTTACACGACAAAAACAGGGAGCGATTTGAAACAAAAACCACCCGCCGAAATGTTGGAGTGCTTGAAGCGAGTTAAATAATTCATCCTACACGGGGCAAGTAGAGAAATAACATTTATCTGTCTATTTCACAGTGAGGAATGCAATTTTTATGCAACCTTTACCGGTAGAACCAAAACTCCACACGTTTCTAGTTCTCCCAGAAATACACATCGTTCGGCACCCTTCAAAGAAGAATCCGACCTCAACTTCCTTCCAAACAGGACGAATGGGCAATAAATAAAACGCAAATTACCGGACCGATTAGTACTGGCGGGGTTGATGCGCTAAACGGAGGGGACATGATACGCATATTATGTTTGCCCCGGTTAGAGCACCCCGGTAATTGGGCGTAGGAGTGAATCGTTTGTCACTAACGGTGTTTGGTGTGAAAATTATGATGATGACAAATTATCGGATGTCATATCCGTGCGAACCACTGGGTAATTGACCACGCAGAATTTCGTTTAACGATCCTAACATATCGGGAACCGTTTGGTACAGCAAATGAGATCGATAAGTAATTATAGGTAATAAGCAATTTGCACAAAAATAATCGAAATAGGTGGATGAAGCGTAGATGAGATCGTTGTGCGAAATATGAATTTGTGAGAAATGCTGGATGAAAACTACGAGCATTTAATGCTTAATTTTGTTAGCAGTATAAGTAGTTTATAATTCTGCTGTCGATTGGGTTGAAGTGTACGTGAGTAATGAGCAAGTGTTCGGAGGTTGAAGGTTGACGTACAGTACAATAAAGGCACCAATACGAATTCCTCTCCTCATTGTAAGAACTAATTATTCGGCAAAATTGTGTCAAATAAGATTTGCAAGCTGTTAAACAGTATGTCCTAGAAGGTTGTTAAACTACCAAGGTGAAGGTCAAGTGTTGTATCTGTAATGCTCTGTTATGACTCGAAAGGCTAGGTAAAATTGGGTAAAAGCATTCTTTTAACCAGATCTTTCACATTTGTTGCCGGTTTTAGATACGATTTTTACCTCTTTTAAGAGATTAGACATTTTATCAAAGAAATAAGTAGGAGACTTCAGTAGTTCTACGCCAAGATTAAGGATCAAGAAGCTCCACAAAGCGCTCTGTGTGGACCAGCTCAGAAAGATCCTCACATCGATCTGAAACATCCTAGAAGAGAAGAAGTTGTCGAACTGAGTCGAATTGGGTTGAAAGCCTTTCCATCAACTAGAGAGTCAAAGGCAGAAAGCTGAAGTATTTTGACTGAACCTACTGCTCCTTTAACCCTTAAAATAGCTCTAGTTTTGCTCAGTATGCAGTCGACCTAGTAGGACTCCCTTTTCTTCCTTTTCCTTCCTTCCTTCCTTCCTAAAGCTATGGCTATACTCAAGTCAAGGAAGCCAGAAATTACAGGCTTAATTAAATTAATCAAAACGAAAAATCGAATTGCTTACAGTTAGGCGCAAACAAACCGTGAGGATAGGGATGCAATGAATGTGCAAACGTAATGTCTAAACATCTTCTTACTTAATATTAATAATTAATCTTAATATACATTAATTAAATTACAAAACTCCTAAACCTAACTCGCATGAAGTAGAATGCAAATATCCTACCTTCATCACTGCTTCCTACAGTGCTCTTAACCAGCTGTTCTTCCGGTGACAGATAGGCTGCTGCACCGAGCAAAAAAAGCCTGTGCGATTCGTGCGCCACTCAAAAAGTACATCAAACAATGCCTTGACGTGTGTGTCACATTAACAATTACTGCGGAATCACGACACGGAACCAATAGGGCCGGGACCAGGCAACCTTTCCTAAAACGAAACCGAAACAGAAAAAGACATAAGGGAAAGTACTTGTCGCAAATCAAACACCAGACTCACCAGACTGCTGCTCAATCTCGATTGACTTTCATGCTACTTTTTTTTTGTTTGAAGCCACCAGAACAGGGATGATCTGCTGTCACCGAAGTTCGCGTGTCCTGCTCCATCGTTCTAGCTGAAAAAAAGAAAGAGAAAGAAAGCGGAAGTGTGAAGTCTTTGGCGGTAACTGTTTGCGAACAGAAAATTGATTTTCTCTCCTCGGTGTTCATTTCACTCGTTCGCTCTACACGGGTGTGCCCTTTTACCAGGCACGGTAACAGTGTCCTTTTTTCTGCCACCGGTTTTGTGACGGTAGCTTGTGCGACTAGCCTGTCAGCACCGAACCGATGGAGCACAAAAAGCGAAAAGCTAGGATGGACACACACACTTCTCGGTACTCTTGTGTCCCCCTTGTGCTTCTGCATTTCAAATGGTCACATACAATTTTAATGTGTGCTTCGGGTTGTGCGCATACGGCGGAGCTTCTCAGTGGACAGCGTAGAATGGCCACTTTGAAACACGAACGGAACCCTGGACCTGTGTTGGGTCAAGCGTAGAGGTTTACTTTACACATCACTTCTGCATTCTGCTCTCGGTCTCTCGGTGACTTTGAGCACCGGCTTCCAGATGACCATCAGATGAGATGACCCTTTCCGGTGGTGTGCGAGTTGCGAAAGAGTGAATCTTATTGTGAAGCTTTTTGAATGTCTTGAAGCCTTGTGGAAAGGTCTTTCGTTTTATCAACGGCGACAAATCAATTGCACTAGTTCAAACACGGTTCTCCTGGAGGGGGTGATGGTAAACCTCTAGGTAAAACTATCAACTAAGAGTCCTTGTCCTCGTCTTCCTCGCCGGTTTACTTCCCTCACAACGCCTCGTGGTAGGTTGGGCGTTAGTTCGTTTGCTTAGCGGCAGCCATTTCACTTCGCATCAACGCGTCCCCTGTCTCTCCCTATGTCGCCCAATATCATTGGCCACAGAGAGAGAGAACACACTGGAAAACACACACTCAAACAACTGGTCGCGTTAGTATCTCGGGGATCAGGATCCGCTGTCGTCCGTGTCGCTTTCGACACTGTTTCAATTAACGAAATTAAACAAACCGAAAATGGTTCCCGAATCTCCCGATAACTTACGCCACACCACGGTTAGCAAATCGTACAGCAGTGCAAATAAGTGTGCGTCCTGCTTTTGTGTGTCGAAGGTTTGTGTGCTTTGATGTTGCAAAACCCGGATGATGATGATGAAGATCATACACCGGCAGGCAGGGGGCAGCAGGGGAATGGAATCGATTTACATTCATCTCCACGTCCACTGTTTGCACTTACCAATTTTCTGGAGTAGGCAGATTTTGGTGGTAGGGTAGGATCGGCGATTCGTTATCAATGAGTCGAGAAGAAACGCACGGACACACTGGTGTGTGCCGGCCAGTCACCCTTCCCGGTAATGTCCGTGCTATCATTGGCTGTTCATCGTGTTACATTGTGGAGTGTTTTGAAGGTGGTGCGTGCACCATGTTCGCACCTTGTTGAGCGAAATGCCCGGTGTACGATTAACAGATAGATAAGTGTGCGGCATGAGATACAAGACCGGGAAGGGTTTTGCAACTAAAGAAAAGTACCGTGAAAAGCATGTGTTGGCTTGGCAAGTGGTTGAAATAATATCGTAACACCGAAAGGACAAACATAGAAATTAGAAGTATTATAAGGTGTCACAATTAATAGATTCTTTAAATGGAATTGGATGCAGAAATGAATATCGAATGAACAAGAACTGATAAAACAAGTTGCAATCAGAAAGTCAAACGATTAATGCACTGCCTCAGGAATTATTACGCAAGACAAACATCAGGATTAGATACGGATAAGAAGACTGTAGATAGAAGGTATTATATTAGAACTATGGAGCTTTACAGAGATTTGGTTCTTGTTCTGGTCTGATGGAAAAGTTTGGTTTGATTCTTAGCCCCAACTTGATTACGATAGGTTCTCATGAGGTCTTAAAGGTCCACAATTCGTCCCTTAAGGAAAGAACTTGCTGCTTTTAACATTACCGCTTACATCCTTTACGTTTATACAAAATATAAGGTATCCCCTAGAAGTAATTGTCTTTCAAGCAGTAGCTCCAGCAGATCCTCCAATATGATCAAAATTGTAGCCGTTCGAAAGTAACGTATTAGCTGGTTGAGTGATGCAATGTACACAATGCCCTGCATCTTTTAAAGCTTTCAGGTGGAATATTGAAGTCGCCATGAACTCCATCATTAGTTTGATACGATGTTCTCATAGTTCTTCTGAAACGGAAGACGAATTTTAAGACCAGCTAGCACTACAAACGTTCTCGAAGACCTGCACAATCTTCCGATAGAAGATTTTCAAACTATTTTCTTCGAAGACTCAAGGAGATTCACTGTTAAAGTCATAGATGTCACGAATAAAAGCCAGAAATTGTCGAAGACGTTCTACCTGCATACCTGTTTCCTAGAGCATATATATCATATTAAAAGTCGTAACAATAATCCTGGTTCTACAATAGTGCACGCTATAAGCTACAGCTAATACTAATTCAATCAGGTGAGTTGCTCGATGTACGATAACAAGGTGATATTTTTTGTTTCAACAATTCTTTACAAAAAAAACTGCAGGAATTCTTTCACATTAGCTAACTAAGTACACAATTTACCCGATATATAGAGGTGATCGATTGAGCTTCGTAGAATTTTATTACCACGCTGGGATGGGACCGCTTTTGAACCGTTGGTTTGTATTAAAATTTATGAACATTATACACTTATTTACATTTGCTGTGCTTACTAGCTAACACGGTAACGATAGGGACGAGTGCATGAGAGTATGTGTGTTTGTGTGTGAGGTAAGGTTTTTTTTTTAATAAGAAGCATCCGTCGCATAAACAACAGAAGAAGCATCTATTACATTTGAGCCCATCACCATCGCCATAAAAAAGCATTAATACTTACCTTGTGTTTTTCATTTATTTGAAGAAGAAATTTCCCATACGACAGGACAGAATTCCTTGCCTTCGTGGCGCAAGCAACCCGTCCTTTGGGGGAATGTTTTTTTCCTCGGCCGAACACATCATCTGTGGCTCCCTTAGCTTTCGATCGATTAGCCACCGAAAGCGAGGAACCAACCGATAGTTGGCGATATTAGTACAGGAAGCAGGGAGAGGGCGCTAAGCAAGTCGATTTTCGGTTTTCCACCACAACAAAGCTTTTTTCTTTCATTACGATCACTTTTTAATACCACACACTAGGCACACCCGACGATAAGCTTGTAGGAGGAAGATTGGTTTGGTTTTAAGTTGTCTTGTTATTTTTTTTTCTTCTTTAAATATATTTTCATTTCATTTTCTCATGTTCACTCCACCAGTTTTCTTTCTTCGCTCGGTTTGCGTTTTTCTTTTGTTGAGTGTTTCCTTACACTCGGCTAGCGCTTGTCAAGTTAGGAGTTGGCTGTTTTTAGTAGGTTTTATGATCAGTTATGTTAAATTAAATTACTTTACCGCTTCCGCTTATTGTTTTCGATTATTTCTTTTCCTTTCACTTCACTGCGACAATTCTTCGTTCTTCGGTCACACTAAAAACACTTTCATAGTTTGTTCAGTTCTTGTATAATGCTTCCCCCGTTCGGCATTCTTCTCGTGTGTGTGTGTGTGGTTCTGTGTGTTTTGATAAGTGTGTAAGTATTATTAACAGCTGAGTTGAGTGAATGCTAGTAAAGCGTACGGCCTTCTTCCCCATTCGTGTCAGATGCAATGCTTTGCAACGTGTGAGTGTAGTAGTGAGAGTAGCAGTAGTAGTAGTTGTAGTAGTAGCTACGAGACGGGATTATAGCGAAAGGAGATAATTATAATGTTTATAATATATATACTTATAAATTGATGTAATAATCAGTATGCAGCATTAGCAATAGATCTTAATATGGTACGGGTTGTTCAACGTGTGAGTGTAGTAGTGAGAGTAGCAGTAGTAGTAGTTGTAGTAGTAGCTACGAGACGGGATTATAGCGAAAGGAGATAATTATAATGTTTATAATATATATGTACTTATAAATTGATGTAATAATCAGTATGCAGCATTAGCAATAGATCTTAATATGGTACGGGTTGTTTGTTTTTTCCAATTTTTGTTTACATTACATATGAAATATAGCCACCAAAACTTGTTCTCGTTCGCTACTGTGTGAAGTGTTTGTTGGTGGTTGTGTGTACTGTACTTAATTGTAAATTCAATTCACTTTCACTACAGTCAAAATCTTAATTCCTTATCCTTAATATCCGGATGTACTTCGCGTGCTGCATTCCGTTCTATGTTATATTAATTTGTTTGGCATGAAAACTGACAACATCCAGCGGTTCCACGGTATTGGA
>KZ061591.1:286904-365702 GCA_002091835.1 Anopheles maculatus | reverse complement strand
TATCATTGGCCACAGAGAGAGAGAACACACTGGAAAACACACACTCAAACAACTGGTCGCGTTAGTATCTCGGGGATCAGGATCCGCTGTCGTCCGTGTCGCTTTCGACACTGTTTCAATTAACGAAATTAAACAAACCGAAAATGGTTCCCGAATCTCCCGATAACTTACGCCACACCACGGTTAGCAAATCGTACAGCAGTGCAAATAAGTGTGCGTCCTGCTTTTGTGTGTCGAAGGTTTGTGTGCTTTGATGTTGCAAAACCCGGATGATGATGATGAAGATCATACACCGGCAGGCAGGGGGCAGCAGGGGAATGGAATCGATTTACATTCATCTCCACGTCCACTGTTTGCACTTACCAATTTTCTGGAGTAGGCAGATTTTGGTGGTAGGGTAGGATCGGCGATTCGTTATCAATGAGTCGAGAAGAAACGCACGGACACACTGGTGTGTGCCGGCCAGTCACCCTTCCCGGTAATGTCCGTGCTATCATTGGCTGTTCATCGTGTTACATTGTGGAGTGTTTTGAAGGTGGTGCGTGCACCATGTTCGCACCTTGTTGAGCGAAATGCCCGGTGTACGATTAACAGATAGATAAGTGTGCGGCATGAGATACAAGACCGGGAAGGGTTTTGCAACTAAAGAAAAGTACCGTGAAAAGCATGTGTTGGCTTGGCAAGTGGTTGAAATAATATCGTAACACCGAAAGGACAAACATAGAAATTAGAAGTATTATAAGGTGTCACAATTAATAGATTCTTTAAATGGAATTGGATGCAGAAATGAATATCGAATGAACAAGAACTGATAAAACAAGTTGCAATCAGAAAGTCAAACGATTAATGCACTGCCTCAGGAATTATTACGCAAGACAAACATCAGGATTAGATACGGATAAGAAGACTGTAGATAGAAGGTATTATATTAGAACTATGGAGCTTTACAGAGATTTGGTTCTTGTTCTGGTCTGATGGAAAAGTTTGGTTTGATTCTTAGCCCCAACTTGATTACGATAGGTTCTCATGAGGTCTTAAAGGTCCACAATTCGTCCCTTAAGGAAAGAACTTGCTGCTTTTAACATTAACGTTTACATCCTTCACGTAGCATATAAAATACAAGGTATCCCCTAGAAGTAATTGTCTTTCAAGCAGTAGCTCCAGCAGATCCTCCAATATGATCAAAATTGTAGCCGTTCGAAAGTAACGTATTAGCTGGTTGAGTGATGCAATGTACACAATGCCCTGCATCTTTTAAAGCTTTCAGGTGGAATATTGAAGTCGCCATGAACTCCATCATTAGTTTGATACGATGTTCTCATAGTTCTTCTGAAACGGAAGACGAATTTTAAGACCAGCTAGCACTACAAACGTTCTCGAAGACCTGCACAATCTTCCGATAGAAGATTTTCAAACTATTTTCTTCGAAGACTCAAGGAGATTCACTGTTAAAGTCATAGATGTCACGAATAAAAGCCAGAAATTGTCGAAGACGTTCTACCTGCATACCTGTTTCCTAGAGCATATATATCATATTAAAAGTCGTAACAATAATCCTGGTTCTACAATAGTGCACGCTATAAGCTACAGCTAATACTAATTCAATCAGGTGAGTTGCTCGATGTACGATAACAAGGTGATATTTTTTGTTTCAACAATTCTTTACAAAAAAAACTGCAGGAATTCTTTCACATTAGCTAACTAAGTACACAATTTACCCGATATATAGAGGTGATCGATTGAGCTTCGTAGAATTTTATTACCACGCTGGGATGGGACCGCTTTTGAACCGTTGGTTTGTATTAAAATTTATGAACATTATACACTTATTTACATTTGCTGTGCTTACTAGCTAACACGGTAACGATAGGGACGAGTGCATGAGAGTATGTGTGTTTGTGTGTGAGGTAAGGTTTTTTTTTTAATAAGAAGCATCCGTCGCATAAACAACAGAAGAAGCATCTATTACATTTGAGCCCATCACCATCGCCATAAAAAAGCATTAATACTTACCTTGTGTTTTTCATTTATTTGAAGAAGAAATTTCCCATACGACAGGACAGAATTCCTTGCCTTCGTGGCGCAAGCAACCCGTCCTTTGGGGGAATGTTTTTTTCCTCGGCCGAACACATCATCTGTGGCTCCCTTAGCTTTCGATCGATTAGCCACCGAAAGCGAGGAACCAACCGATAGTTGGCGATATTAGTACAGGAAGCAGGGAGAGGGCGCTAAGCAAGTCGATTTTCGGTTTTCCACCACAACAAAGCTTTTTTCTTTCATTACGATCACTTTTTAATACCACACACTAGGCACACCCGACGATAAGCTTGTAGGAGGAAGATTGGTTTGGTTTTAAGTTGTCTTGTTATTTTTTTTTCTTCTTTAAATATATTTTCATTTCATTTTCTCATGTTCACTCCACCAGTTTTCTTTCTTCGCTCGGTTTGCGTTTTTCTTTTGTTGAGTGTTTCCTTACACTCGGCTAGCGCTTGTCAAGTTAGGAGTTGGCTGTTTTTAGTAGGTTTTATGATCAGTTATGTTAAATTAAATTACTTTACCGCTTCCGCTTATTGTTTTCGATTATTTCTTTTCCTTTCACTTCACTGCGACAATTCTTCGTTCTTCGGTCACACTAAAAACACTTTCATAGTTTGTTCAGTTCTTGTATAATGCTTCCCCCGTTCGGCATTCTTCTCGTGTGTGTGTGTGTGGTTCTGTGTGTTTTGATAAGTGTGTAAGTATTATTAACAGCTGAGTTGAGTGAATGCTAGTAAAGCGTACGGCCTTCTTCCCCATTCGTGTCAGATGCAATGCTTTGCAACGTGTGAGTGTAGTAGTGAGAGTAGCAGTAGTAGTAGTTGTAGTAGTAGCTACGAGACGGGATTATAGCGAAAGGAGATAATTATAATGTTTATAATATATATGTACTTATAAATTGATGTAATAATCAGTATGCAGCATTAGCAATAGATCTTAATATGGTACGGGTTGTTTGTTTTTTCCAATTTTTGTTTACATTACATATGAAATATAGCCACCAAAACTTGTTCTCGTTCGCTACTGTGTGAAGTGTTTGTTGGTGGTTGTGTGTACTGTACTTAATTGTAAATTCAATTCACTTTCACTACAGTCAAAATCTTAATTCCTTATCCTTAATATCTGGATGTACTTCGCGTGCTGCATTCCGTTCTATGTTATATTAATTTGTTTGGCATGAAAACTGACAACATCCAGCGGTTCCACGGTATTGGAAAGAGAGAGAGAGAGAGAGAGAGTTTTAAAGACTTTTCGAGGGGATGCATACATCTAGCTGAGGCCGGTGCGCAAATGTATACAAACGAGAGAATACTACAAAGTGCTGTGACATGTAACAAAAACTCAGGAGAAGAAAAACGAAAAGCCTTTTTCGGATTATCTAAAATTAGCACAACAGTGCCTTACAATCACAATAATGACCTCTGTACTGAGTTGCTCGATGTACATCCCCTTTTTAAATTGATTTGTTACATTACTTCACGGAATGACGATGACTAACTATCGTTGAAACGTTTGTAAGAGAGTTGAATTGGTAAAGCTTTTAGAACAATTGATGTATGTAGATTACCCGGAAAGTATCCACCGCATTTTTGCATGCAATTGGTGTAATGACCATGCTTCTGTCGTGCTGTAGATGTTAGAATTTATCAATGGTTTAGGGAAATAGATCGAATTTCTTGCTCCAATCGAAAAAACCAGGTGCAAGATAGAACAATCCCAGTTAATTTTAGTTTTCTTTTGAAGAATATAATACGTGAATACTTTCTGGATGACCTAGTATTACCCGTCTATCGAAGTGTGAGTGCTAGTCGTGTCCTATTTTGCGCTTTTGTATTACAGTGGCTGGATAGTGTGCTGTTTTGTGGTATATATTAAAAGAGTATCAATCCAAACTCGACAAACTGCTTATTATTCCTTTCCACAACGATCCTTGCTGACTGTTGAAGTAGTAATTGAAATCGTTCAAATTGTAAATAGTTGTTTGTTTTACAAATCGTACTAACTATGTATCTACCTCTTCGGACACCGGGAACATGGATGTTTTGTTTATTTTGTATTAACTGCTACGCTATTTGTTGTCACACTACACGCTCAAAATAGTGAATTCGAGTGATGTGTGTTTGTGTGCTTTACTACCGTCTGTCGTTAAGGTACCTCGGTTGTTCTTTGTTGCAGCGTTTTCTTTTTCTTTTTCGCTACAGCCACCCCACACTAGCGCTGGAGTGAACTGGGGGAACTCACAATATTATGAGGTTATGGTTTGCTTCACAATGTTTGGAAAGACAATGTATGTTGGTTTGTAACTTCGTAATGTTAGTTAACTTTCTTCAAAACACCAGTAAAATAAGTACATTTTGCACCTTTTTACACGATACAGTACGCTTTTCATGTACAAATTTTTATCCTTTCGGTTTCAGATTTTGAACGACATTTAAGTGTCGAACCCGGTACAAGAGGTGTACGAAAAATACAAACTGTTTCGTTTCTTCAAAGCATCATCAAACTATTTACAGCGAAATTATCCTTCTCACATCGATTTACTTTATACACAACACCGACACCACACTCACACACGCATGTACCATCGCTTCTTCTTCCGTCCGACCTGACCAGTTTTCGTTTAGAATAGTCACATCATCCACAGCACATTGATTAAACATTAAATTCCTTGCTAAATTCCTTACTCGTGTTTACCACTTCGCTTCCCATCGATCCCGTTTAAGATTTTAATCCCCGGTAGTTGGAGTAGTAATATGTTGGTATGTGTTAATTATGATTTAGTGTTTCCATCTTACGGGGGAAAGTAAATCAATATGATTTAATAAGTTGGTTTAATGTGTGTGTGTTTTTCGTGTGATTATACGTCGATTAAGCTAAATATATTAGTACTGACTGAAACGGGGTTCCTGGGACGTCCTTCCCTCACACATAAACACTACTCTTCGTCGTCGTCGTCCCGCGCCTGGTTAAGAACTATTACCACTACAATTAAGTGTGAATTAAGAACGAACTCACCAGAAAACGATTAAGCATCAGGTTCGCGCGTTTCGATTCGATGTACCCGATTTCTAAAGAAAAAACAAACACTCCTGGCTAACGTAATTTTCACTGCTATTGAAACAAAATGAGAGAGAGTGTAACGATTACTGCCTTCGTTACGAGTTCCTTCGGAAAGCTCTACCAACAAAACCTACAAACAACCGATCGATCGGAATCGCTACGGTGTCGCGATCGAATAAACTAACAGTTAGTCTCGACTAAAGCAAAAAGAAACACATTCGTGGACGGCAATAGATGTATGGATAGTTTTTGTTTCCTTCCTTCCTTCCTAATGTCCTGCACACACTATTCTCAATGCCTAATGTCTCGCTGCTTTCTAAAACTCAACAAACTAGCCTAGGTAAACATTTTAATCCATTAAATTTCGGGTATTCGGGACGTGTAACAACGCACAGAAAACAAAACAAACAGCGAAAAGAACGATTTTTTTTATCAGATAGGAAACACTTAACGAAATATTATGCTAGTGCAGTAAGAACTAGAGGGCAAAAAGAGTTCGCTTGCTTGCTCATTAGTTTGTATAGGCGCTTTGTGGTATTTTAGAACAAAAAGGAAGGAAAGTCTATTATATAAAAAACACATTTTTTTTCTCTTCTCTTTCACTATCTCTCACTATCTTGTAATTCGTGTTTGCGTTTGTCTCGCAATCTTAATTTAACTCATTCTAGATATGGCGCTGATATATATCCTGTTCTCTCTCTCTCTCTCCCTCTCTCTATCGACTAATGAATTTCTTCGTAATCAAAACCAAACGTAGTACAATTGTTCTGTTGTCAAATTGTGGATTAAACTACACGCAGCAGCAAATCCATTCATAATAAAACGCAATAAAACCTAGTGTGTTTCGGTGCGTGCACCTGTGCTAGAGACATACTCGTTCGTCTTATGTGAGAAAATTGACGGCTTTTTTTTTGGGGGGAATGTTTCCTCGTTTTGCATACCCTCTTTTGTCGGTGTGTCCGATGTTGCACGTATGGAACAGGATATGAACACACACCGTTGTTAATGAGAGCTGTTCCTTTTACTAGCCGTTGTTGTTCACGTGCTTCTGCACCTGGTTCAGCATGTCGACACACTTTTCGTACATTATTTGATTGTTTGTGTTATTGCTCATGTTATTGTTGTTGATACCATCGTTGTGATTGCTGCAAAAGGATTGGGCAATTGGACAATTAATAATACAAAAAAGACTAATATTTTCCCTGAATGTCCACGATTACCTACCGATTGGTGACTTTGGTGAGCATGTTTTGCGTCATTATGACGGCATTTTCGAGCTCCTTTAGCATCAGCGAATTGTTACTGCGCCCGTTGATGTTTGCCTCGTCGCTCGACTTTAGCCGCTGGTGAAGCTGAATAACGGTGGAGGTCGTTTGGACGAGCTGGTTGATAATGTTCGTACAAAGCTGATTCGTAACTGCAATGGAAACGGGACGCATGATTAGATTTAGAATTTATTTAAAATTGTTAACGCAAATAAAGAGCTTGTCACATACGGTCTGCATTGTCCAGATCACCGTCCTTCAATGGCATAATGCCACCATTGTTGCTGACATTGTTATTGCCACCACCACCACCACCACCACCATTGGTCGACTCGGACGGAATGGTCGTAGTACCGCCGACGGTAACCGTTTTCTTCACGTTGATAAGACTAGTGTTTACGTTGGCTATCCGCTTGTGCTCGAAGGCGATGCTTCGCGGACGCGGTGGGACGGCCGGTTTCGTCGGTACCGTGCTGACCGTGCTGGTGGGCGATTCTTCCGAACTGGATTCATCCTGACCGGCGGTTGAGATGTTTACTAAAGCGAGCGAAACAAACAAACGGATATTAGTATCCCCATGAAGTGCCACCGGGGCTCGTGTTAATTACCACTACTATAAGCGTTTTGGAGGCCTTTCCGTCGGTTAATGATGCCAGCAGCACTGCGGGGGTTAATATATTTGCCTCCACTGCCATTACCGGTCCCATTACCCGTACCGTTGATTTTGTTCTGTGAAGAAATCGTCGGTTTTAGCAATCCTCCACGAGAGTTTGGTGGTTCCGCCTCGGAGTCACTCTGTAAATTCGAAACAACAATCATTATAGTAGCTTCACAATTTCGTAAGGAGTTTGTGGGAAGAAAGCAAAACCCGTTCCATACATACCGCTTGGTTAAGCATTCCAACCGAAACACTACGGACGCCCATGCCCGTGGACAGTGATGCACCGCCCTTCCCAACCGACGAGGTACTGCGTTTGGGCGTGTTGCGTGTCGGCGTGCTGGTATTTCTGTTGCTTACCGATGGTTTGTACTGCCCACTGCCAGTTGTCGATTGATTGGGAGATTTGTAGCCTGTTGTTTTCGTACGTGTGTGTGTGTGTGCATGTGTATGTTTAATGCCCCCAACATACACAACGACATTTTGCATAAACAACACCATTGAGAGTGGAAATTCATGCCATTCCAAGGAAAAAGAGAAATGTTGAGAAAAGAAACAAGGAATTATTTTCAAAATCTACGTAAGTGGTAAAATTAAGAAACAGATTTCAATAGACTAGAAAACACTTTGAAAATGTGACTTTAATTTGATCGATAATTGAGAAATAATTGAATCCATTTTTTTGAGATTAAAACATTTAAAATTGAGAAATAAAGTGCGTCATTTTTGAAACATTTATAAATTGAAACATGCAAAAATGGAGCGATTGTTGATAAAAAAAGAAACAAATGAAAACGAAAACAAAATAAAACAATCACGCATACAAATAAGTTGAAGTAGTGAGAGTAAATTGATTAAAAAGTTCGATAAAAAGTAAAGTAAAAAATGTTGAAAAAAAAACAATGTCAAAGTTGAAAAACTCAAACAAAAAAACGCGTATAAGAGGAAAAACAGTAGTAGAAAAGTTGAGTAAAAAAAAACAACAAATCAATGCTTTACCTTTTCCCATACTCAAATCACTAAGCGAACAAGCACGTCTAATCGAAGATTCACTATCTTGCGCAGAGATTAAGCTTCGGGGATTACCGCCTACACAACAAAGGGATTTGTGTTTTGATTTGGAGCATGTGTGTACATAGGGTTTTTTATCCGGATGTGTTTGTGTGTATTTGTAGCAGAGGTTTGTGTTTGATTGCATACGAAAGGGCAAATTCGAAGGGAATCGTTATTTTCGTATTTTCGTATTTGTGATCGCCGCCGTCATTTAATTTTGATTTTCACACCACATCATTTCAGGGGCACAATTCACCACGACGAAGAGATATAGAGAGAAAGAGAAGAAAAAGAAAAAAGAAAAACAAATTCATTTAACGTTCGCCGTTTGCGGACATATTTCGGGACAATCTCGGGTGCACTAAGAATTGATCTTTTACTTGCCAAACAACAACTAAAGTGCACAGATCCGAAAGTAAACGAAAACAATCTACACTTGGGTTATATACAGTATCTAACGAGCAAGAGTATCTAACGGGATGACATAAACATGGAATAATACTACGAAATGATTTACAGGTTTACAGCGATCAGTGGCAGAATTAGATACGATGATGTTTTGCTGCTTTGCTGGATTGCATTACAACCGAAAGCTTTTATCCGAGAGTAGGACGATTGATTTGCCTAAACCGAGGGACAGGTTACAAGGCGATGAGTTTCGCGACATATTCCGTATGAAAAAACGACGATTTCCAATGATGGGATTGAGTGTATTAAGTTTCACGTAAATGGTTTCGGGCTTCATCGTAAGATCAGACGCGATCTTTACCCGACCTTCACCGGGAAATTTGTTTCATTTATTACGTGATGGGAGATTCACGATGATGTGGTGCAGGCTGACATTTGGTGGATGGCTAGCGGTGGCATGTTAAAGCAAAGCGTGTTGATAAAGCTGTGGAATTACTACAATAATCTAAAAGCAGTACACTAAACAGCACAAAATGGAACCAATACCGTAACAAATAAAGGAAGCAGTAAACAATTACAAAATAAGCTTTGAAAACATTCTGAACGTAAAAGAAGATTTTAGAAGACATGTTTAATACGTAAAAAACGTATAATATATCAAAACACAGCTGAAATTTCATAATCATAACTATACCATGCATACAAAATTATACTAAATTTGAACAAAAAGATAGACAAACGAATTTATGAAGACCAAAGAAACGAAAAACTCTTAATGTCGTGCTAGAGAAGGTAAAAGAATTAACAATATTAAACAATTCCCTAAAATTGGAAGGGAATTGAAACCGAAGATCAAATAAAGAAAGAACAAAAGTGGAACAGTTTCTAAAGAGCAAGTCATAGAAACCTTCATCACTGCTCGACATCCCGATGGCAGCGACCGCAGCCACCACTGCCGCAACAGCAGCCGCCATCGAATTTTCATCCTTTTCCGATAGCTCCTCTTCGTCCTTCTGCTTGTACGCGTCGCATCCATCTCCACAGCACCCACAATCTTCACCCTCCTGCTCATCACCATCCTGCACACAACACTTCCCATGCCGACAGCAACAATCCGCCCCAAAGTCAAGCACATCCGGTAGACTAAAGTTGCGCTTCATGCGAGCTTTTGCCAGATGCCAGCTTTTCTCATTTTCCAACTCTTCCTGCGCATCCTTTGCCAGTCGGTCAAAGTTTTCCGTCAAACTCTTGACGTACCCTTTCTGCCGGGGATCACAGTCAAATGGGCGCATCCGGTACTCTTTCGCGGTACGTTCTTGCTCGAGTTTACGCTCCTCAAGCTCTACGAGCTTGTTAATGATATCGATCTTTTTCTCAATGTCAAGGAATCGATTGTATTCGCCACTTGTGAGGAGTCCTCGATCGATTAGCTTTTCCAGCTCACTCGTTGCACCCTGGGTGAGACTTTTCTTTGGCAATTCAAGCGCTTCTTCAGCGATGAGCGCCTCATCTGCTTGGTTTGTTTCATCGTCTTCATCAGTTGCTTCCATACATTCGAAAGCTTCAACTCCGAGCTCGGTCATAACTTCAACCGGTGGAGCGACTACCTCGAGCGAATCGGTAGAGTTCTCCTTCCGTACGGCACTCTTAGCCTTCGACAACAGCTCCAAACTATCCATATTATCATCCTCACTAACTCCCTTCTCAGCGACATACACTTCGAAAGACTTTTCCTCACCAATGTCACTACGGCGCACTCCACCAACCGACACAGACATCATGTCCGTAGGCTTCGCGGGCATCACAAAATCTCGGTTCACAAAATCCCTCAATTTACCACCAATCATCGCAGGTTCATCACACTGACCGGCAGCGTTAGATATCTGTCCAATGATTGTGTTAAACTTTTCCTTCGATCGTACCCGTCCGCGACCCTTCATACTGGCCGAACGGCGGTGAGCTACAGGCGGTTTGTGCGGCACATAATCCATCTCCAAAGTCCCTCCAAACTGTTGATGGTGAAAGCGATCGTTCGATTGCTTTCGTTCCTGCTCGAAACGCTGCAAGTTTTGCTCGAACTTTTTCGAGTTTCGCGCTATACGACGACCTCCCATTTCGATTTCGAAACTGCACGACTTCTTCATCACGTACACGGAAGATTCCGTGCCGAAGATGTCCGATCGTGTGACCTGGTGGTGTTGGTTCGTGGCGTTGACAGTTTTTCGTATAAACAGGTCCCCATTTGCACCGGTTCCATCGTTGCAGTTGTACAGTGGATTCGAGTTCATCTGCTTCCGTTGGTTGGCAAAGTCTTTGCTGAGGCTTTTCACCGAAGCACCTCCATACTGAGCTGCTTTCGATGTAAGGGACGGAATGAAGTCTTCTCCCTCTTCGAACGTTTCATTGAAAAGTAGTTCCTCCCTGCCTGATGATAGTGGAGCTGCTCCAGTAGATGCAAGACTCGGTAGAAACCTGGGGTAACTCATTGACGTTGGCATACCCGGTGCTCCTTGACGAACTGTTCCCGTTCGACGCTCGTGTCCACCGTACTCCAAACTGTCGTGCACCATACCGAAGTAACTGGCATCGGTAGCAGTCGCATGGAAATAATTGCCCTGCATGTAGTAATCAAATCCACTACCCGCATTAGGACTCGAGCCGTAAGATTTCGAAGTAGCACAACCAAGACCTTCGAGCTTGTACTCGAAATTTGAAGGATTTCGCCCACCGTGTCCATGCCCACCTTGGCTAAGATGATCTCGCCGAATGCGCCCAAACAACACCTCCAACGGTGCACTCTTGCACTCGGAATCATCCGACAGGATACTTTCCATACTGTTACAAAAGCTAACTCCACCACTTCCATACTCATCGGAAAGGATGCTTTCCTGACTCTTTCGCGTTGGGTACTGTTGCCCAAGGAAGAAGCTTGCACTCGAGTGTCGTTGTGTTTCGAGGAATCGATTTTCAGCCTGCCGGATCGCTTCCTCATCGTCCAGAATGTCCGAGAGCGAAACGTTTCGGTAAGGAACTTCGTACGGTGCACCTTGCGGTGGTTGATCGTAGATAAAGTAATCGGATACGGATCGTTTTGGCAGTGAGAGTGGCAATTTCTTGGGCGCATGATGTTTGGCACAATGTTTTTTTCTCGAAGGGGTCGGCTGACCGTGACGTTCTAGGTCCAGATCGAGACTACAGTCTTCCAGCGAGTCGGAACTAAAGTTGGGTTCATCTTCCGACAGGAACCCATGCTCGTGGTGCGTGTCTTGCGAAGCGGAAGCTTTTGGATCGGTTTCTTTCGAAGATACTGACGGTGCTGGTTTTTCTTTTTCTTCGTCAGCCTTCGCCTTCACAGTCGACGGTTTGATATCGTCCAGATCACCGTACTTGCTCGTAATTTCGCGAATCATTTTCTCGGTGTCCGAATGTATCATGCTTAGTATCGTTTTGGCATCTTCGTAGTACATCGAGTGTCGCATCTGGCCGTGCCTTCCTGTACGATCGTGTGACTTTTGTTGATTGTGCGACGATTCGTCGTGGTTCGAGGGACTGGACCATTCCTGTTCTTCGTGCACCGGTGACACAGGGCAGGATTTATAGTTCTTCAGAATGCCGGGATGCTTTCGTAACTTATCCGCTGGCACTGGGGGAAGCTCCACCAAATCTAACTTATCGGGTCTCTGAGCCGGTTGCTCGTATATTCCAACGTCTCGCGGATAGGGGGGAAGTTCTTGCTGTATCTGATTCATCAGGATACAGTTTTGGGCTAGCTTTGATCGGGGAGCAGCACTGTGAAGAAAGTTGGAAGCGTTCATGTACGTGGCGGGTCCTCCGTAAGGTCCGGTACCACCGCAAGACATTGGAGGGTAACCTCTGGAATTTAAATGATTATCTACTTCTAAATCCCACACATTAAAATACAAGTACAAGAGGCGTTACAACCCCGTTACAAATCCATTGTACCATTTACCGTAGTGCGAATAATCAGTTCAACGAGTAAAGCGAATGGGCGGCATGGAAGAAAATAGGGAAGAGAAAATACGTTTTCTAGATGAAAGAAGTGTTTTTGTTGTTGCGAAACTTACGGGCTTGCCTAACAACAGACTGGACTGGGTAAATCAGAAAGAATGGACATAAATTGAGAGTGTCTTGTATAAATAAAAATAAAACAAAATATACTAATTCAGAATGATTTCAGAATGTGTTGATCTCATCTAGCAGTGGCAGTAGCTTCATTATTTAATATCAATAGCCAACTTTCTACTCCAAATCGATAGCTTCTACGCCAAAGCGAACGCTTTGCTTACTTGTTAGCTTTTTGTACCATTTAATTTTCCTGTGTGTGTTTCTGTTCTGCGAAGAGAGCTTGTTTGTGTACAACAGAAAACTAAAAACAAATGTGTAAAATTCACGCAGAGCAAGCCCGTGTTGATGATGGCCACACAAAACACTACACTGAGTCAGCTTCGTGGTGATCGTGATGTGAAATGTTAGTACAGTAAAACCAAAAACCAAAACACAGAACACCAACAAAATGGATGATTTAGGATGATGAAAAGTGTGTAAGTGGGGGTAGTAGAACCGGAAATTCTTACCTATCCGTTGCGTACGGTTTGGACTCGCCCCGGACATGTTCATCGAGTGACTCAAATCGGATATGCTTTGACTAGCGCGTAAACCGGACCGGTAGCCGACCTGCAAAAGCATTTGTGAATAATACATTGATTAGTATTTAGGTTGTTCGATGATAAATTAAATATAATTATTTATGTTAAGTGGTTTAATTTGTAATTGCGTAAGTTTTCGTATTAAAAAGAGGGGTGAAGCAGATTAAGATAGTTTATCGGGTCACATAAATGATGCAGATATAATAGCCAAACAGTTAAATCTGACGTGTATTCAATCAGCACTGCGAAATTGTTTAATTAAAATGGACTGTGTTGCTAGAATGGTGTAATTTTTGTGCAAGACGATCACTTCTGCAAACGCTAGAAATGTAAACCTTCCAAAATAAGCAATAAAACATTGTAAAAGTTATGAGAAAAAAGAGCAGTTAAGTCAATAACGAAGTTTGCTAGCAAAAATTCTGAAGCTCAAAATGAAACCATTTAGTTTCCGTTTTCCATTTAGTTCTAAAAGCAACAAAACAAGGTTCTAAAGCGACAAATACACACCGCTACAATAGTTCTTCTCTCTTCACAGAGAGACATAAACAATCTTGTTTGTGTCGTAAATCATTCGATTTTTTGTTACCGTTCGAAGTTCATATTCAGCTCGAACCGTTGTTTGTTCATTGCACCAACAGACTACTGCACACCAAAAGCTCCCACCATGCGTCACGAGTGGGAGGAAACATTTGCAAACAGCTGCCGACCGGCATGGATTAATTACCGATCGAAATCGGCACGGGGTGCGCACTTGCACTGCTTCATTGTTCACAGCGAAGAATGGAGCAGTCGGGTGTCCTACTTGATTGATGGCTTTTTGATAGCTTTCTGGGTGGACAGGGACAAACCCCCTAAAGAGGGTAACAGTGTTGTAGACTGAAGTTGTGTGTTAGACGGTTTTGCATGATTTTTTTTGCAAGAACGTGAAAGAAGAAATTCTCAACCTTTCTGTTGTTATGTCAAACTAGTACAGCTAGTACGTAAAGAGTATTTAGTGGTGATTTGCATTAGAGACATTAATTATTTTAGTAGTTTGAATTCAAATTGAAGCCTTTACAGAGTGCCTTAACGATGCCACGTGTGATGTCACATCATCTTCTACAAGCAGCTTCTTGTGTGCAATTAAAGTGAGCAGAGTTTTTTAAAACAAAGGGTTGAATGCCGCAATTAGTAAGCACGGACAAACGAGAAACACACTTATCTCACCTTTAATTGAGCATAATTTAATGCACGCTTATTATGAAACATTATCCCCTAGAAAATAGTTTTAAGACCATAATGGAGTTATTTATGAGCAGGAGAAAAGGATAGTTTCATATCGCAGCAGGATAAACACGCAGGCAGTCACACACACGTACAAACATACACAGACATTTATGGAAAATAATGCCACAAAAAGGAAGGTAATTAATTTTTAACACATGTCACACAGACCATGCGTTGGTAATTGGCCAGGGCAACAGAAAATCAGGACACACGATGCTAAATCATTTAAAGTACAGCCACTGTGGTAAGGATCGGGACTGGACACCCCATTTTAGGGGTGTGGTATGAAACCTGGAACCTCATACTCACATTCTCCAGCTTCGCCTTTGCCTCGTTGATCACCTTCATCAGCTCTTCCTTCTTGTTGTTGGCAAACGATTTCGATATGCTGGTTGTTATCTTTGCATCGTTGTTGTGCTTAGCGCTCATGCTTTTCCGCGCTTGTGCTGTGAAGAATAATGAGAAATATATCCATTAAAGCACACTCTAGTGAACGAAAAAAACGCGCGCACACTTACATCGTTCCCGGTCGGATAAACTGCCCGGGCCATCGAGCACTGCTTGTAGAAACGTGGAAGATGCCTGCTGCGGAATGCTTTCTGAGCTTCCTCCCAGCGTCGATGCAAGTGATCGATCTGCATTGTCACCGCTTGGTGTGGATCCTTCATCCTCATCGTCTGACGTTCCCGTGCCGGTACCAGACGCGGCACTCTGGAACTGGGCCGCTAGACTAAGGCCTTGCTTTTCTAGCTTCTGTCGCCGCATTGATTTGCGCAGCTCGGTTGCATCGACATCGTTGATCTTGAAATCCCTGTAATTGGAAGTTTAAGATTCATTCCCTGACAACAGTATGAAAACTCGCACTAAGCAAGACTACGTACGTTGGAGTGGATGGCGCTGCGGATGGATAATACACCATGCCATGATCCGAGCTTGTTCGCTCACCATCCGATATATCCTCCACGTCTCCATCGTGTTCCGTGTTCGATTCCGAATTTAAGCTGTTCAGAGCCTTCGTTTCGGTGATCTTCTTGTGCAGGAAAGAGCTCAAATCTGGTCGGCGATTCTCCCGCCCACTGTCGATTGAGCTGTCTTCACTGAGGTAGGCATTACTGTACACATCCTTCGAGCCACTACTATTGTACCCAGACGTAGGTGTGTTAGTTGCAGGCGGATGTGTTGGATGATGACCCGAGACGGGCTGTGGCGGTGTTGGTGTTGTCGGTTGTCGCTGGTCTGCGCTAAACGTTGTACCAAGCGGGCTACTCTCGACGATGTTCCTCAAATCGAACGGATCCTCTAGCTGTCCACCGACACCTTTCTGACCCCAGCGTCCTCGAGGTTTCGGAGCTAAGCCACCGAAATTGCTACCACTCTGACTGGGACTACTGCCAAGTACAGGCGAACTTGACTGTAAATCTTCCGATGGCTTCCGCTTAGCCCACTGCGGTAGCTGACCAACGTCGGAAAACCGATACCCGGGAGTAACAGGAGCATCATCGACCAGAAACGCACTGTTAGGAGGCGATCCAAATTCGGACACTGCGTTACTGTTCGGCACCGGCGTAGGTTGCGGATGGTTCAGGATGGCATCGGTGAACGGGTTGGTTGGTTGTAGTGTTCGTGGAATTGGTTGTATGCCCGACCGCAGCGCTTGCTGGGATAGGCGTGCCTGCATTGTGACAATCATGTCGTGTGGTACTTGCCAGATAAACACACACCCATCACCACTGGCCGAGATGAGGTATTTACAATCGTTCGTAAACTTCAACCCTGTAACGAGCTCACTGTGACCGTACATCCGTGCCATACATTCGTTCGAGTAGTAATCATACACACTGAGCGTTTTATCCGTGCAGGACGTCGCGATGTAGATTCCACTCAGATCCAGACTAACTTTAATCAAACTACCCTCGTCCGAGTGGGATCCCTTGAACGTCTTTGTGTGTTTTGCATTCTGTGTACTATAAACGCGAATGTTCCTGTCCTGGCACGCCGTCAGTATGTGCTTACTGTTGCTATCCACCTCCATATCGTACAGTGTGTTCTTCCCAGAGCAGTTATTACCCCGCAGAAACACGTTGTTCTGAAAGTGGCGGAAGATGATGGATTTATCCGCACCGCAGGACACCATCTGGAACTGCTTGCCGGCCCCAATAAACCGCACCGACGTGATACTGCTCGAATGATCGTCCAGCGTCTGCAGGATCCGGTAGTTCGCCTCACAATCAAAGATGTGAATCAACCGATCACGGCTCGCACTGGCCAGCAGCCGGCGTTCAATTTTCTCGTTCGTGTACTCCAGACACAACACTTCCGAATCGTGCGCTTCGATCGTTGTGATGAGCTTAAGATTACTGAGATTGTAGATTCGAATGTTGCCACTTCGGTCACCCGTCGCGAGCTGCCGACTGTCCGCACTGATCTTGATACACCGCACCCCATTCCGTCCATCGTAGCTTGAGTTTTTCTCCGTACTGTGGATCGGATTGTCCGTGTCCTTGATGAAGTTCAGCTCATCGTCGATGTACAGCACCTTGAGCAGCTCCTTGCTGTAGATGTTCTTCCGATACACCTCGTTCGTGTCGCAGCTGTCCACATCCCACACGCGAATCGTGTCGTCCGACGAGCAGGTCATGAAGCAATCCGACGGCAACGTGTCACCGTTGGCGTTCTGTTTCAGCTGCTGGTAGCTGAATGGCACTGTTTCGACGCCCCAGATGCAGGCGGAATGGTACAGGAACGATTGGCTCTTGCCCACCCGCCTAATGTCCCGCAGGTCCCAGATGTACAGACTGTGGTCATTGTACACGCACGTCACCTTCGACCGGGCTTCGTCGTACACGATGGCGATGGTGTCGGGATACTTGGCGCTCTGCGGTACCGCCATCATGTGGTTGATGTGCACGCCCTGCGCCACATCCACCCCCAGGAAGTGTGTCCTCGGCAGGGTGGTAATGTATTCGAGCGTAGCGGCATTAAATACCCTGGAAAAAGCGGGAGAAAACGGTCCAATTATTATCAGGCTCTTGGGAATTCTTTCCAACGCCAACAAAACTATATTTACCTCACGATGGCTTCGGCACAACCGACGAGAATGTACTTTGTACTGGCAACCATACAGTTGGCCGCATTGGTCCGGCACATCACCCACTTGTCCAGCAAGCGACGCGCATTAAACTCCACCAGATGACCGTTCCTCGTAATTGCGTACGTACTCTCGGCCATGTCGCCTTTACCGCAAGCCACCGCACAGAAGTCATTGTTCCGTAGCTCGCCGAGGATGGCACTACGGCCCATGAGTGGGATCGGTTCCTTATACTTCCGGCTACCCTCCAGATACCAGTACTTGACGTGCCGGTTGCCCACCGTTACGAAGTAGTTGCCATCATCGCTGAAGCTTACCGCCACCACCTTGGCCGTCACCTTGTTCGAGGCAATCTTCAGGTTTGCCTTCCAATCGAACACGTTCACGATGTTGTCGTGCTGCGAACCCACCGACACCAGGTACTTCCCTGTGGGCGAGAAGGCCACACAGCTGACGGCGTACTTGTGGCCGGAGAATTCGGCCACGATGCTACCGGCGGCACCATTCTCGATCGTACCGCCCCCGTTGCCACCGGATGCGTCCAGCTCCCACACCTTGATCGAGGGATTGTGACCACATTCGCCCGTTGCCAGATATCGGCCACATACGGAGTATGCGACGGCAGTGATGGCCTTCTTCGTTGTGTTGAGCAGGAAGTTCTGGGATAGTTTTTTGGGGTTGAACAACACCACCGTACATCTGTGTAAAGAAGGAGGAAAGTAGAGTAAGAATGGAGATGTCTGCTAGTGAACTTTCGACTCAATAAAGTTAGCCAACTTTAACTTAATGTTCTCATTTTTGGCTTCAGAAAGTGATGTTACGAAATAGTCCCTCGTCTTCCTTTTGGTACTCAAGATTTCATGTTGGGCGGTTTACCTCCACTTATCGTTATGTTTACCTTGCCAGATTTTGGAGGTGCTAGTTTACGCATAAGCATAACTATGGAACTATCGCACAATGAGATTGCCAAGCATTCGTTAGTCAACATTAACACATCCTCCACTATTTACAGGGAGGCTTGCGAGTCAACGCTTTTTTTTTTGCTTTTGCTGACTATCAATTTTTTGTTGTTGTATAAAGCTCTCTGTGTGGCGAGATATTAATATCAAGCACACAATGCACAATAACCCTCACGATCACTCGCGATCGTTAAGCAAACACACGAAGACGCTCACGGACCAGCGAGATCGCTATGCAGCGAGTGGTCGGTGTAGGTTCCGAACGGTTAAGCTCGGTGCGGTTACCTAGTTAGCATGCGCTCTGCCACCTTTTAAGGGTTGCTTACGAAACACACTTCGTGGCCGGAGAATTCGGCCACGATGCTACCGGCGGCACCATTCTCGATCGTACCGCCCCCGTTGCCACCGGATGCGTCCAGCTCCCACACCTTGATCGAGGGATTGTGACCACATTCGCCCGTTGCCAGATATCGGCCACATACGGAGTATGCGACGGCAGTGATGGCCTTCTTCGTTGTGTTGAGCAGGAAGTTCTGGGATAGTTTTTTGGGGTTGAACAACACCACCGTACATCTGTGGAAAGAAGGAGGAAAGTAGAGTAAGAATGGAGATGTCTGCTAGTGAACTTTCGACTCAATAAAGTTAGCCAACTTTAACTTAGAGAGTATGACTTAATGTTCTCATTTTTGGCTTCAGAAAGTGATGTTACGAAATAGTCCCTCGTCTTCCTTTTGGTACTCAAGATGTTGGGCGGTTTACCTCCACTTATCGTTATGTTTACTTTGCCAGATTTTGGGGGTGCTAGTTTACGCATAAGCATAACTATGGAACTATCGCACAATGAGATTGCCAAGCATTCGTTAGTCAACATTAACACATCCTCCACTATTTACAGGGAGGCTTGCGAGTCAACGCTTTTTTTTTTGCTTTTGCTGACTATCAATTTTTTGTTGTTGTATAAAGCTCTCTGTGTGGCGAGATATTAATATCAAGCACACAATGCACAATAACCCTCACGATCACTCGCGATCGTTAAGCAAACACACGAAGACGCTCACGGACCAGCGAGATCGCTATGCAGTGAGTGGTCGGTGTAGGTTCCGAACGGTTAAGCTCGGTGCGGTTACCTAGTTAGCATGCGCTCTGCCACCTTTTAAGGGTTGCTTACGAAACACACTTCGGCTCCGGTTTGATCAGCTGTCGATGGTCTTTCTTAACCCTCCTCGTCTCATAAGGTGGTCAATCAATGTTGCCCAGGTGTGTATGTGTACATTGCTTGTGAATGAATTGAATTCGTTCAAACATCGAACTTTGGCGTATCGTGACGAAGGGAACTTTGTTGCGCGCATCTTGATTGAAGGCATGGCACTCTCTTAAGAAAATACAACTTGAAGCTCGAAATTATGAGATGCAAAAGCGCAGAAGGCCACGCACGGAGAGTGCGTAGGTGCGCATGTGTCTCTTACATGGAGTCACTCCTATCAACCTGCCTTCGAGTTAAATTAAATGAAACTTCCCCTCAAGCTTGGTTATTTTTAACCTCTATCTCGGTTTCTCTCTCTCACTCTCCGATGTCTTAAAGTTTGTTTGCTTGTCATCACCTCCTCCTCACCTCCAGGTTGCCCTCTGCACATGCGAGGCTATCGCTTAATCTTCAGCTCATCGAACATTGTGTTTAAGCATTAGCGAGGTTGTTTATCCTGGTGGGTTATTTGTATTTGTCCAAATGTCCTCCCCTACTGAAACGCATGACGGGTCGGTGATGACTCCTTATCTATAAGGCTATGATGGTTTGCAACTCTACGGTCGATGGACACACTTCAGATGCAAATACACCGTCGCCGTCTCATAAGGTGGTCAATCAATGTTGCCCAGGTGTGTGTATGTGTACATTGCTTGTGAATGAATTGAATTCGTTCAAACATCGAACTTTGGGGTATCGTGACGAAGGGAACTTTGTTGCGCGCATCTTGATTGAAGGCATGGCAATCTCTTAAGAAAATACGACTTGAAGTTCGAAATTATGAGATGCAAAAGCACAGAAGGCCACTCACGGAGAGTGCGTAGGTGTGCATGTGTCTCCTCCTATCAACCTGCCTTCGAGTTAAATTAAATGAAACTTCCCCTCAAGCTTGGTTATTTTTAACCTCTATCTTGGGTTCTCTCTCTCACTCTCCGATGTCTTAAAGTTTGTTTCATCACCACCTCCTCCTCCAGAGGTTGCCCTCTGCACATGCGAGGCTATCGCTTAATCTTCAGCTCATCGAACATTGTGTTTAAGCATTAGCGAGGTTGTTTATCCTGGTGGGTTATTTGTATTTGTCCAAATGTCCTCCCCTACTGAAACGCATGACGGGTCGGTGATGACTCCTTATCTATAAGGCTATGATGGTTTGCAACTCTACGGTCGATGGACACACTTCAGATGCAAATACACCGCTTGCCTACGCACATTGCCACATTTGTCTGTTTATTATTAATATTTTTTTTTTCGGTGGTCCCCAAAAAGCGCTTTCGGAGTACCACAGATCGATTGTGTGTGTGCTCTGCTGCCTCTCTACAGCAACTATGAATGCGTGAACGCGTTCCGGTTTCTCGTTCGAAAGTCTGGCACCGATCGGCTGTCAATCGCTGTTTGACGACGTAGTTTCCATTTTATGGCGAGGAAGTTAAAATATTTGTGAATGGGAAATAAAAAAACACAACCACCATTGGAGAAACGATCTGTTTATCAAGATTATCGCTTTAGGAGTGGGTTGCTAAGGTACAAATCTTAAGTATCTGTTAGATAGTTGGCTTCAGAAAGTGATGTTACGAAATAGTCCCTCGTCTTCCTTTTGGTACTCAAGATTTCATGTTGGGCGGTTTACCTCCACTTATCGTTATGTTTACTTTGCCAGATTTTGGGGGTGCTAGTTTACGCATAAGCATAACTATGGAACTATCGCACAATGAGATTGCCAAGCATTCGTTAGTCAACATTAACACATCCTCCACTATTTACAGGGAGGCTTGCGAGTCAACGCTTTTTTTTTTGCTTTTGCTGACTATCAATTTTTTGTTGTTGTATAAAGCTCTCTGTGTGGCGAGATATTAATATCAAGCACACAATGCACAATAACCCTCACGATCACTCGCGATCGTTAAGCAAACACACGAAGACGCTCACGGACCAGCGAGATCGCTATGCAGCGAGTGGTCGGTGTAGGTTCCGAACGGTTAAGCTCGGTGCGGTTACCTAGTTAGCATGCGCTCTGCCACCTTTTAAGGGTTGCTTACGAAACACACTTCGGCTCCGGTTTGATCAGCTGTCGATGGTCTTTCTTAACCCTCCTCGTCTCATAAGGTGGTCAATCAATGTTGCCCAGGTGTGTATGTGTACATTGCTTGTGAATGAATTGAATTCGTTCAAACATCGAACTTTGGGGTATCGTGACGAAGGGAACTTTGTTGCGCGCATCTTGATTGAAGGCATGGCAATCTCTTAAGAAAATACGACTTGAAGTTCGAAATTATGAGATGCAAAAGCACAGAAGGCCACTCACGGAGAGTGCGTAGGTGTGCATGTGTCTCCTCCTATCAACCTGCCTTCGAGTTAAATTAAATGAAACTTCCCCTCAAGCTTGGTTATTTTTAACCTCTATCTCGGTTTCTCTCTCTCACTCTCCGATGTCTTAAAGTTTGTTTGCTTGTCATCACCTCCTCCTCACCTCCAGGTTGCCCTCTGCACATGCGAGGCTATCGCTTAATCTTCAGCTCATCGAACATTGTGTTTAAGCATTAGCGAGGTTGTTTATCCTGGTGGGTTATTTGTATTTGTCCAAATGTCCTCCCCTACTGAAACGCATGACGGGTCGGTGATGACTCCTTATCTATAAGGCTATGATGGTTTGCAACTCTACGGTCGATGGACACACTTCAGATGCAAATACACCGCTTGCCTACGCACATTGCCACATTTGTCTGTTTATTATTAATTTTTTTTTTTTCGGTGGTCCCCAAAAAGCGCTTTCGGAGTACCACAGATCGATTGTGTGTGTGCTCTGCTGCCTCTCTACAGCAACTATGAATGCGTGAACGCGTTCCGGTTTCTCGTTCGAAAGTCTGGCACCGATCGGCTGTCAATCGCTGTTTGACGACGTAGTTTCCATTTTATGGCGAGGAAGTTAAAATATTTGTGAATGGGAAATAAAAAAACACAACCACCATTGGAGAAACGATCTGTTTATCAAGATTATCGCTTTAGGAGTGGGTTGCTAAGGTACAAATCTTAAGTATCTGTTAGGAAGAATTAGTAAAAACTGGTGGGTTGATCGCATGTTGATAGTAACGCTCTGGTTAGACGAATCGACTAACGAAGCTTGAAGTGGATTGAATCTTTAAACAAATATCTTTTTAAAGAAAACAGAAAACCACCCCGAGGGAAAAAGTGGTCCGATACGTAAGAAAATTACGGCGCTAATGTATAGCTAAAAGATGACCACATTAAGTATAGGCTAAACAATTAGAAACTCGCATCCAAAACACCAACAATGAAGAGGAAAGTTTTGTTTTGTTTCAAACGATCATGATTCGATTCGTGATTCGAAAGGCGGAGCAGAGTTAGACAACACTGTAATACTTTAAATTGATCTTCTCGATTTCGGAAACTCTTCAAATCGTTGTAATACGTGTGTGTTGATGTTGAGGCACGTATCCAATGTGCCTTAATTAGGAGCAATTTGGTTCGATTCGCGTTCCTTCACCGCGTTGGCTCACCTTGACAGTGAAAGAAGAAGAAACCGAACCTAACCGACACCGGGCACACACACAAAATCTACCGTGTTTGCAAATACAATTTCGGCTGTGTTTGTTCCGGAATCGATAACCCGATCCGCGGAAGAATGGGGGACCCCACCCCACCACCATACTAATCCGAAGCAAATTGAAAACAAATTTGTGGATAAAACTCCCCGTACCGTTCGGTGGCGGTGGGTTCATTACTAATCGAATAATAATCCTAACGTCGGAGGAGATGGCGAAGAAGCCCCGCAGTCGGTTTTGTGTGTTGGAAGTTCCCAAACATCCGGCCCGGTGTCTTGGGGACGGAGTGTGTAAACCCACTTTCGCTTTGTGCAAAATAAGTGTAAGGGATATGTTTAACTGTTTTCCTTCCTGAGCGCTATTCTTCCTGCCTAGCCTAGTCACACATACAATCTGAGGAATAGTCAGGGCGATTCAGTGGCTTGCGTGGTATCCGATTCCGAAACCACCTCGTCGGGCCGGTTCCGCTTTCCGATGCGCCGATCTACCGAATTAAGGTTACGGTGTTTGTAAACCGGCCCGGCGTGGTTTCGAAGGCATTGGCTGTGTTGGTTGAGGCGATTTGCATTGGCCGAGGAAACGAAACGACCAATGGAAAACTGGAGACCATCGAGATCCACCGTGGATGAGTACAATGATGTTTTGTGTTTTGTGAACTATTCGATTAAATTGTATGCTTAAGCAATGTTCGTGGTTCGGGTCTTCTAGATTTCTGTCATGTCGAGGAGTTGGAGGTCTTATACTATACTACTTATAGTACACCAGATGACCCAGAATCAAATCTCTTCTGGACTCTACTGTCTAATCTCGTACTTAATATCATTATCGTTTAAACTTACCCTGCTGGATACGCAAGGACACCGGTTGTGGAGGATACATCGAGTCCCGCACTGCTGCATACTGTCAGGCCTAAGATTTTCTTCAATTTTATCTGCAATGAAACGGAACAAAAATAGAAACATTAAAACACATGCAAGACATTTCGAAGCAAGTCTAATGCGAAGGTGACACTGCGTACGTCACCAGGTTTCGGCCATGTAAGAAGCGCACTACCCCCTTCGCTATCTAAAATGCCCTTGTAGTGTCTGCAGATGGATAGCTTATCGTATCTTTGCGTTGTGTGATAAGGAACGCCACACCATTCTACTATTTAGGCAAAAAGTAAACAAATACCTCCAACGTCAGGCACTGTCTAGCCCCGAAATGTGTTAGCGTCGAAAGAAGGAAGCTTTAAATGTATTTTTAAGTGAACTTTTTTTTTGTTTTGCTATCTTTCTTCAACTTCAAAGGTCGCCAACATTGCGCGCCCTGCCTAATTGCCCACGGCCAGGTCAATGACAAAATGAAGCGTATTGTTTTTGTGAGGTGAAATGAGCGCTTCTGTTATGTTGCCAAATGAGCATCGGAATTTCGGGGAGATGGCGAGCGGGACAGACGAGAGGGGGGTGGCTGAAAAGGCCTAAAATTAACGACTGCCGATGATTGCCCATTTTGTTCATTGGCGGCATTCAGTTGATTGGAAATGAAGCGTGCAGCACAAATGCGGTGCAAAACCCACCATTGCAGCAGCAGCAGCCGCGGTCGTCACAGGCATTAATGTCTGTGAAAACGGTTGCATTGCGTAAGTTTATGGGTGGAGTTGTATGAGTGGATGGGGCAGATATTTGTATTTTAAGAGCGAAATGAACGTTTCTTACGTAGAACTTTAATACATTATTGCTACTTAAACACTTTATATTACTTCCAACACAAAATTGAAGTTATTTGTTGGCGTTTGCATTATAAATAAGCTACCCACTGTACGGCATAGAAATAGCGCGTCTTGCAAACGGTGCTGTGCTGTGTGCATGATTGCCTGAGGCCTGTTAAAAAGTGGCAAAAAGCGAAATTGAAAATTCCACTCCTAACTCTCTTTCCACCATCTACAAACCCACAGACACACGCGAAGTCAGGCCCTTCAGACCGGTATCGCCCTACATAGAAAGGGCTTCCCGAGGGGTGGCCACCCCAAACTCCACCGAGATGCTGGTAAAAGCTCGAGCGAGAGTTTTTCCCCCCTGAAGGTTTTCCAATGCATCGTAGAAAGTATTTCATGTTGCCAACCCCAATGAGCGTGAATGCTGTGGTGGAGTTCCAAGGTTTTGGGAGTAAAGAATATAGAGGGAAGCTGCTATATATTTCCTTTTCGATAGTGAACTTAACCTTAACCACAGGATGGACAGGGTAAAGCGTTGCACAGCTTTACTTTGTTGGCACGTATTGCACCGAGGGAAAACTTACACTGTCAATAAAAATGGTTTCAAAATGGTAAAATACAAAGCCACTTTGGTACAACATTGATGGGCGCATGCATTGTGTCAGAAAGGGAGCGTAGCAAAAAAAAATTTGGAGGAAAGGAAGTAGTGACGCAGTTGATGGTATTATTGCAGGTTAGTCTTGACATATGCATATTTAACTAGTAGCGACGCTTTCAATGGCAAACGCGGAGTTCTGGCAGAACCGTCTAGCGCAGCAACATATAGGTTGGGCACGAAATGTCGTCTGCGTATCGTATCTTCGTCCTTGGCTGAGACACCCTTCTATGTGGTGGGTTTTTAGCTTCTAAAGCGTGTTAAACGGGGAGGCATTATTTCGATACAAAGCCGAAGGTGCGTCACGTCATGCCATGGCACGCGTTTCTGGCAGCTTTGAAGCTGAAGGCTTAAACCGTCCTACTATAGGCTGCAACCAACTGACGAAAGGTCATGGGAAAAGTGGTCTACACCCGGCTGAAGTAATTTTAATGTACGTGCACACACTCTTTGCGGGAGAGAGCGAGTTCCTTTGAGATTTTGAGTTTCTGGTGCCGTAATTGGATGCCGATAATTTATGCTAAACTGTATTTAATGTGCTAAAAGAAAAGCTTTTTTGGTGAAAGTTTGTCTAATAAGGACTTTGCAAAGTTAAAATAACGTAATGAGACTAGACATATTTAATGTCTGAATTAGAATTAGAAAAGAAAGTGAAAAAGAAAAGGAAAGATAAAAATAAATACAGAAATAAGGAAATTTAACAAATACAACTAAGAAAAAAGTTAAAACCATAAAAAAATGCATAAAATCAAAGTAAATAACAAATATTTCAAAAATATGTCAATCATTAAGGAAAAATAGAAAACAAATGCTTGTCTAATAAAAGAAGTATGCTGCAAAGTAATTGACTAAGGATAACGTAAAGAGATTAGAAACGTTTAACATTGTGAATTAAAAACGAAAAAATTAAAAAATGAAAATAAAAATAAGAAAATTTAAAAATTAAATAAACACAACTAAGAAAAAAGTTTAAAACAAACAAAAAAATACATAAAAATAAAAGTAAAATAAAAAATAATGCAAAACTTATAACAATTATTCAGGAAAACTGCAAAACAAAAGCAATATTTAGAGCATAAACTTAAATGCATCAGGTGCCAATTAGAAGACGAACAAACAGTAAGAAAAACAATCAGAGTTCAATAACCTCATCCTTCAATTTCGTGCCGTTAATAAAGGGAACAGCATGGAGTTGCATGATTTAATGTTATTTTTCTTTTGCTCGACTCTCGACCCCATATCCAGATGATACGGTTCGGTGACATCGAGCTAATTTGTGCGAAAGATTCGTTCGGCCACAGTTAGAGTCTTTGCTTTGTTTTCGCAAATAAAAAAAAATCAGTAAATTATTGCTAATCTTTCGCAAAACGTCCACCGAACTGATCCATCTGTTCCCATGACCGTGTCTCGTCCCGTTTGGTTTCAAAGGAAAGTAAAATATTCCTTCCTTCTTTCGCTACCGGTGCCGGTGGAACATCATGATGATTACAGACTTTGGCAGTGTGCAGCAGAAGCCTTAGCATTGAAACCGGCAACTTGGAGTATGGATATGGAGTGTGCAATTAGTACAGATTTGGCCTCCCCCATATTCGGGGTTCGGAGCTGTGACTGTGATCTCATAAACATAGAAATAAAAGGAAGCATGAATTTGTAAGGGAGGAAAAAACACCCCCTGAAGAGTTTCTTACAATTTGGAGCGATTTCCTTGCCGAAAACAACACAGTTTGCGCTGGTGGATAAAATTTACTTTCACGCACGAGTGCTCGTTTGGTTTTTAATGCCACGCTGCTGAGAGTTTGCCTCTTTTTTCTGTGGTCGAAAAGGAAACCAAAGAAAATGGGAAGTAAAAAAGCCTTCCCAAATCAAGAGACGAAGAGTTTCCGGAGATCCGAATAAAAGGAAAGCTTTGTTTGAAGAATTAACTTCTTCAGAAATTAATTTCAAAAGTTCTTGTAAGACTTAGAACAAGAACGTACAGATTTTTGCCGTGTAAAAGCACAGAATCCCAAGCGACTGAGTTGGGATGTCTCAAGTTGCTCTTGACGGTACGGTACGAAAAGAGTACGAAGCGTTTTTTTCACGGTCGACATCATTGTGCCGGCGAATAATAATTTTCCTTGTTCACTTTATGTCATATCCACCAGCACACGCATACATGCGCTCACCCGTTTCAAGGTTAAAATTCACCGCAACAACTTTAGCTGACAGTGGAGCTAGAGCTGGCTGAAGAAAACTGGAGTGCTTTCCATCACGTTCTTTTTCGCCGACAGCCCAAAACTTGCGACACATTCATGCAGAACAAAGCTGTTGCCTCGAAAGAGAGTAAATAAAGTTGTTATGTTCCTTAGCGGTAACATGTTTATTTATTTTCCCTTCCGTTTTGTTCGCCTTAGACAAGGATTAGGTGACTGGCTGGTGCACATCATCTTCGTTACAGCGTTACAGTGTGGGATGGTTGGATGAAGTTCTTGTGAAAGCCCCATATTGTATTTATTGCATCTCGGAAGTAGGTCAGCGAGCAAAGCGAAAAATGTTGCATCGGACGGTAGCAGCAAATGTTAGGGGTACACCCTTGTTTACCAAACGTCCGACTAGCCACACTCATAATCATCTGCGCGATCGATCGATCGAGACGGACGACACGTTTTCTCTAGCACCACATGTAAGCTAACGACGCCAGTCCGGTGAATACTAGGCCAGCAAATGAAGCGCGATCGATGAGCCACAAGCAGGCGAGTTGCGCCCGATGTTCGATCAGGCCTCCGGGCAATGTAATACGATACGTCCGGAAGATGTGAAGTTGCTCTGTCCGAGAGCTCCCGCGGCACGTGTGTGGTTGGAAGTCGAACCTGCCGTGCGGTCTACTAGCTTCCCGCAAAGTTTGCCGACAAAGAGCGTGTTGGAGCGACTATTTAGTCAACGAGTAGCCAGCCACCTACTACTGTGTACTAAACTTCGGATGCCTTCAACTGCGCGTACGGACAACCATATTTGGATGCAGTTGCTTGAACAAAGAGAGCTCCATATCGCTTTGATGGTCCCCATGACACACCGTCAATAGGAATCTGAAACCTGCAGCTTGAAGAGATCTTTACTCTTATGGCCATACCGGGTGAGCGCGTGTTAGTCCTCAACTTCGTTCTCGCTCCCGTCCGAGGGTGAATTGTGTCATAAAGCGTGAATTAATTATTCACGACACTTTACCCACGACACAATCACTGTGGCCAAGAAAATGCCTCACAACGCGTCTAGGTCGAATCCGCGCGATTGGAAACCTTCGATGTGAGTTTTCCGCCCACATTACGAATTCCAGCTGATGTTTATTGGATTGACGCGTACCGGCGGCCGTCCTCTTGTTGAGGGGGTTGGGTTGATGCAGAATGAGAGGATTTGAGCGACGAGAAGAAGTTTATGACCCGATGCTTTAAGAGCCTTCCAAGAGCAAGTACAGCGCGTTGCTTTGCTACTTCATTACTTACGCCCTGATAGCATGTTTAATGTTTTACGAGGTTGTTGATCACTCAATTGCCAATTCTAGCAACGCCAGCAACGGCTGCAGGATTTATTTATTAAAACGCAACCTTCTCTCTCTCCCTGTCTCTCTTTCAGGTTCTTGCGTAGGGAGCAGCGTGACGGATTTTAGTGTTAAATACTGACACTTGCAAGGTACTTCTTGCAATGACTGTAAGAGGATTAGCCAGAAAGCAATCAAACTCATTTGCTAATGCACTGGAAAGCCCGGTAACCGGTGTTAAGCTGTCCAAAATTGAAACTGAGCCGGACGAGTTGTGTTCCAAATTACTTGACGATAAAGTAATACGAGAGGTAAACCGTGGCCTATATCTGCATTTTGGGATTGTGAGGTCCAGATGACAGTGCAGTGACATTTGCTGTGACATTGAGTTGAAATGTTTTTCGTTAATGTTAAACTAATTTGGACAGGAAGGTGTGAAATGCAGTGTTTCTTATGGTAATGCAATAATGCATAGTTGATTCTTGTGTTCTGTGGGTGCGCCTGATAGTATGCAATGCATTATTTAATAGGACTTAGAATATTCAGGATCTTCAAAATATTTTAATGCTTATAAAAACACACGATTGCATACTTTTTGGCGCGACGATTATTCGATAAAATCTAAAATGAAGAAATAAAATAATTTGATAGCGTCTTCAAACACGATTTGATTGAAAAATCTTTATGAGCTTCCAATAAACAAATCTTCCACGCAGAAATACACTTATATCATAAGTTTAAAAACGAAAACTGAAGCTCTGATCGAAAGCTCTCTTAGCTCCATATTTCATGGCCAATGCCACCCCACTTCACTACCCATTGGCAGAAACATTTTCCCACCCCCAAATTCACCTCCGTTCACCGGAAGAAGCGATACACTGTGGCGCATGCGAGTTACCTGTGCATGCGCATTTAAATATGCAACTGCAATCGTGATGTTGCATCGCTTCGCTAGCCTTCGCACCCATTTCTCATTAAATCCGGCTCTGTGCGGGTGGTAGTTTTTTTGTTAGCATTACTTTAAAAGTGCAAAAATTGATTAAAACCCCAAACAGAGAGAACTATAAATCAGCGCAAAACGGAAGTCTGATTCACCGTACCCGATAGTGAGAAGATGTGCAATAAACTTTTCTACACCGTGCGCACACTTTCGATGCAAGTTCGTGCACGTATGGCTACTTCCTGTGTTGTGAGGCGCTTCCGCAAAAAAAAAAAAGAAAACCCCTGCCCAGACAGACTACTAAAGAGATCACTCCTACTCGGGTAACTTCCCATTAGCTTCCATTTTATTTTACAGCAAGACGGGTTACAATAAATCATTTCCAATCTTAGACCTCCTTCGAACTCTTGTCCGGCGGATGTATCCATAGCAGATCAAACCACGGCTTTAACGCCAAAGCGCAATTGAAACGATTGAACACATGCATGATGAATTGCTTCATCGTGTTGTACAGGCCCCGAAGTATCCACCCAACCTACGTGTTTTGTTGTGAAGTTCTTTTCGCATCTTCGGGAATGAAATATGGCGTTACCTGTTTTTTTTTTTTTAATTTCATTTGTCCAACAAGATTTGTGGCGTATCCGTAGCCAGTTTTCTGTACGATAAAACCTAACCTGATCTATCGTCATGTTAAATTATAATCGTGATGAATTAAAATCACATTCATTACATTTGAGGTGCTTCCGACCAACCCGGAGGCTTACAGTATCGTATTGCTTTTCGCTAAAAGGGATAGGAATGTGGTTGTCTTGTGTTGTGTTCGATAAATATGGAGCTGTAGCTGTGCGATAATCGAGCGTAGGATTTTGCTCTATTGGACGAACTATATACAGTTCGATTGTTCGATCTGAGGGTGGTTTATGAGATTTTTGAATTATGGAATAGAATAGAATCGATTAAGTAACAGCAATAGCTGAGCTGATGGTGTAGGACGTGCTGCTACTATCGAATAACATGGGAGATTTTTCTAATTTAGATTAGCTTCAGAATTTAATAAATTTGTAAAATGTTGCCTAAAACCTAAAACTTGTTTGAAAATATATTACTAAAATTTTAATATGCAAAATGCGGCAATACTTTAGCCGATATCTTGTTGTATACTGAGCGTTTAAAGCCAATTTCAGCTTCATTTGTTCTCAATTGAAGATTTTTTAAGTTTAAAGGCCACTTTAAGCTATCTCTGTTTGTGTTGTGGACGTTAGGAGCTTAAGGATGAGCCTTCTATGAAATGTTTAATACTTTTAAACAAGCATTACTTGTATCTAAACATACCTAATAATGGCCTTGTATTTGGAGGTTCCTACTCCGTCAAAGTGAAATCGATCCTTTCTACTCCTTTTTTGTCCGGGACTGGTGTACCGCAAGGTAGCGTCCTCAGTCCTCTGCTTTATGTCTTGTTTATTAATGACGTCTGTTCATTGTTACCGGGGCGGCCCGGTGGTGTATACGATAGCGGCGCCGGTCTTCAAACGGCAGGACCGGGGTTCGAATCCCGGCGGACCGCCTCCCCGTACGCAGGACTGACTATCCAGCTACGGGTAAAACTTAGTCACAGAAAACTAGCAATAGCTGGCAGACCAAGACCTCAGGAGGTTGTAGTGCCAAGGAAGAAGAAGAAGTTCATTGTTTCCAAAAAATTTTCTATCCCATCTCCTCTTTAGCCGATTGGTCTATCCTTCAGGATATTCTTGATCGGGTTTCATCAAGGTGTAACCTCAACTCCCTTACGCTCTGTCCTGATAAATGTAATACCATTTCGTTTAGTCGTGCCCGCTCCCCTGTTATGTACCTCTATGTTCTCGATGGCGTCCATGTTAATCGTGTTTCCATCATCAAGGATCTAGGTGTTTGGTTTGTTAACTCGGGCCTTACGTTTGTGCATCACATCGATGCTGTAGTAGGCAGTTCTTGGAGAACACTTGGGCTTTCAAAGCGTGTAGCTCATGATTTCACGGACCCTCTATGTCTGAAGGCCCTGTTTTGCTCGTTGGTCAGGACATTGCTAGAGTATTGCTCTTATGAGTCCAGATGTCGATTGCTTGGTCTGCGCACTTTGCAAGACCGCCGTTTCTTTGCTCAATCCTCTTTCATCGCTTCTTTTCTTCTAGACCACCTAGATGCGCCAACACTCCTATCCTCCATCCATTTTTATGTTCCCTCTCGATCCTTGCACCTTCGCCCCCCTTTGATTGTCCCTATAAGGCGCTCGGCAATTGGTCGCAAAGATCTTTTGGTTCGTGCTATGGCCAGCTTCAACCGCTCGTCTCAAGATTTTGACTTTAACTCTTCCTTAACTTTCTTCCGTGCTCGTTTTTCTGTCTAGTTAGGTTTAGTTGTTAGGATAGGTTAGTAGTTACGATAATTTAAGTAGTCGTTAAGACAAACTCTGAATAAATAATAATAATAATGATTGCTGTATGTCTGAATTAATTTAGCGAATTGAGAGTTTAAGGTCAATTTCAGCTTAATTTGTTCTCCATTTAAGCTTAAGTTCACTTTAAGCTATCGTAGGTTTGTATTCTGGACATTTTAAGCTCAAGGATATACTTTTTAAGATATTAATACTATTTTTAAACAAGCAATATTCCTATCTCAACATAGATAAATACGTTTACGGCCTCCAATACCTCCGAACGGCCTTAATTGCTGTTTGTCTTTTCCCTATTTTCCCCGGCAAATTACTTCGATTTGTTATTGTACAAACTCACAAGCAGCTCTTCAACAGGTTTTCAACCATCAAGACACAGCACACAGAAGCTCGCACCTACATATGCAAAACGTACAACCTCCCGAGACGATGATTTGAAATGTTGTTCGCTTGATGCTGCTCGGTGCACAGCCGGTCATTTATGTTAGGAAGTAACTTTCATCTTTCATCCATTTACATCTTTCACCTTTTTGTCCCGTTTACCGCATATGAGTTGTGTTGTGGACGGTCAAAAAGATTAGACAACTGCCGCTTGTTAAAAGCAAAAGTGATGAGGCTGAAAAAAAAGGGACGAAACCCCCTCACCCAACGTTAATGGGTTTTGCATGCTGGTGTGTGTGTCTCACTGTTTCCCTCCTTCAATTTCGAACCCGTAAGAAAAAAGAGACGTTTCATTAGCCCTCTTTAAAAGTACAGTGCAGCGAGAGCATAATGGAGCTACCGACCGGACACAAATCGCACCACGAACAGATATGTTTTTCACCATTTCCGCTCTTTCATTTCGGGGGAGAAAAAAAAAGCGCACAAAAGGTAACATTTGCAAACTAAAACCCAAGAGGATTGCAGCAGCATGGAGCAATGGTGGACCCAAGGTGGACCAATTGAGACTAAGAAGATCCGGCGACGGTTGGCGAGAGAAAAATTAAATAATGGTTTTGCATAATTGGGTTCGAGGGAGGTTCATTCGGATGTTCCGCGAAAGGTGATTAGAAGCAGCAAACGTCCGATTTACGTAGACGTACGAAAAGTGAAACCGATTTGCGTACACCCCATTGCGGTGCAAGGTTAAATAGTAGTAGCCAATAAAGTTCCGGGAAGCCGTTTAAATTTTCCACCTCAAATTGGGTGCTTACGATGCCCCGAGAGTCAGACACATGTGGAAATCTCTCTTTTTCCCACCCAGAACTATCACCACGCGTGAGTTGGACCTGTTGGATAGGTTCACCATTTTCGCAAAACGCAAAAAAAGAAGGAAGTTACCCGGCAGAGTAATGGTTTAACCAATCCATATATTGGGGAGGTTCGCAAATTGAATTACAGTGCGAAACGGGAGCAATGTAGCGCTTTAAGACGTCCACTTAACTGCCGTATGTGACCTTTGACCGCTTGCTGGAAAGACGGGTCGACGACTTTAGACGACTTTCCGGGGGGAAAGAAAGCCAAAAAGGATTAGGAATAGCGAGCACCGAACAGGACGGAAGTAGTAAAGACAGTATAATAATCAAATTATGGCTAGACGGACGAACACGTGCAATGTGACAGCAATTTAAAAATGAGACGTTGGCGAACGTTGGACTTTGCTACCCGTTTTGAGGGTACAATAGTTTGTGGGAAATGTTTTTGAGGTTGTTAATGGAGCACAGAGTATGTTCAAAATTGAAGAAACAAAAATGCTTTGAATATGTTATAAAATTTTACTTATTTTTATTTATAGCCCTACTGAGTGAGTGTGGTTTTCGACCTGTTCTCTGCAGAAAAAGCAGTATCCAAATACTACTGACCCACAGCAGGCACAACCTACAAACAACAGTCCCGCTTATGTCAGCTGGGCGACCAAAAAAAACCACTCTCTCTCTCTCTCTTGTTTTTTCGTTACGATTTAATATTTATCGACGAAACGCTGTTGTATCACACAGCCACACCGTACCGGGCAGTGGTCAACAGGCACATAAATTAAATATTGATGCAATTTAAACCCCCACACGCACGAAGAACACTCGCAATGGCGTCGCACAGAATTGACAGCGCGGGTTTTCTTCGCGTACCTGTTTGGGAAGGCATATAATCGATCGGTCGACGAGACCCATGGGATAGTGTATAAAGTGGGCAGCAAATGTTACTATTTCTGCACAGATTGAACCATTTCGTTGAGGTTCGAGAGATTCGAGAGGTTCGGGGGAGGTTACCATCTGGAGGTGATGGCAACGAGACAGACGTATAAATGTCAGAAAGCTGTCTTTTAAGCGCTTAAACTGTTTAAATGTACAGCGCGGAAGCGGAAGATATAACAAATGCAAATTGATTATAACACCGTATCGGAATTTCGGTTTAAAAATCATGTCGTGGTTGTAGAAGTAAATAGGTAAGATAAGAACGAAAAAAAAACAGATACAAATTGAAGATAAAATAATGAAAGAAATATAAAGATAATGTAAGAGCAAGTAACAAAAACTAAAAAAGTTGAATCACATTTAAAAATACATTTCAAGATTCAAAAACTATTTAAAAAACAAAAATAAGGATGAAAGGGATATTGTAAACATTTTGTAAACAAAAAAAAAAACAAATTAAGATAAATGTTAATTAAGATAAACAAAAACAAAACTTAAATTGTTTAAGCAAATAAAAAAAATTATAAATACGTCATGATATGGCAAGAAAAGTTTAACATAAAGCACAACTTACTAATGAAGAAAAAGTTCACTTTGAAAAAACAGCAAAAAAAAATGCATAAAACAAAAATAGTGCACGGTCGGGGTTCAAAAGTTTTATTGAGCCAGAGAACATTTATCTTCTTCCTTAAGAGAAGCAAAAATCGATATAAGATAAAAGTCTAAAATCGTCAAGACCGTCGGGCACGTGTTTTGCTTCGACAAAAGAGTGGAAAAAAATCTTAAAGAAAAGAGAAAAAAGCAACAGAAGGAGAAAATGAATGGAAAACATCCAGAAACAAAAACAGAAAACTTTCAACCAAATTCAAACACAGCTGTACACAAGTTGAAACACAAATAGACGCTCAAGATTGAAAAGTATCATCATCGTAAAGGCACAAGAAAGACACCGTACTCTGTATAAAGACAGAGAAAAAAACTAGAGGAAAACTGGACGAAAAGAAAAGATTTTTAGTTTATCTCGTTTACCTTTTGTGTTTTATTTTGTTTTTGGAACTTTCTAGATCTCTTTTTCGACTTTTAATTTCCAAAACAAGTGTTTAAATGCATCGTTACAATTATGCATTTCTACCTAGTGAAGCACTAAAACGTCTACACTTGTTATGAGTTTACACCTGCAATCAAGCATGATGTTTGATGCATTTCCTGTTGCCAAACGCATCGAAAAATCGAACTGCTCTTCACCGTCATCGGACGCCGTAGAGAGGTGTGGGGGGGGGCTATGTAATTTGTTGTTTTTTGCGACCATTCTCGGTCGTTCGCTTCAGTCCACACACCACAACCAACCGTTAGCAAAAAGGGTCGTTACGCATAACGTACCGTTTTTCGCCGCCGTGAGAGACTTTTCAGCCGCTTTCGCGCAAGCTTCTGACGATTTGCATAAGCTTACGGTACACTACGGTTCCCTCTCCAACCCGCAAACCCGTTACTACTGTCCTTCACACACCCCCTCCTGGGCTGGGTTGCACATGAAAACGTTTGTGGCGCGATGCCTCTTCCTTTCTTTCTACGGCTTCGGCAAACCATTCGAGCGAACCATTTTCAGCCATTTCCCTGCTCGCTTCAGTCTTAACGGATTATTGGTCTATGTGTGCCTGTGTGGCTCTCTGGTGTGTGTGTGTGTTTGTGCTTCCCGTGAGCACACTTCCTATGCGCACCGCACACAGGAAATCCATCAAAGACAGTCACTTTTAGCTGCACAACCTTCTTTTTTTGTCGAGCTCGCCCGGTGAACGAAGCTTTGCCAGCAAGTTCAACCAGTGCCATGATAAGAGATACTTGCTAGAGCATTCGAGGCACTTTAAAGCGATGCAAGAATGGCACGAGATCTGTCACGCGAGCCCTCTTCTAGCATGTAAAAGCGGATGCCTAATTTACATTCTACATCCGACCGGTTGCTGCTCGAAAGAACAGGATTCACTTTGAAGATTTGCTCCGGACGACAGCGGGCTGCAGAATGATAGATGCATGCCATTCTTTTTAAGGTTCTAAAACCTAGTGCGACATGCACGAGACAAATTTAAGTGACACGGCATTATGTAAGACCTCGGCGACGACGTGCGAGACACATTTCTGTTGGCCGGAATTTGGAAGAGGGCTAGAAAATCAGATAAAAATGTTAATGTTTTTAAAGCATGGCTTAGATTTCAATGTTTTAACAAGCGGTTTAAGCTGCTAATCCAATTTGTAGCACGTAGTATGGATGGCGGAGAAACCACGTCACCTATTAGACCAGCCAAATGGTGGTACGTGACTAAATTTAATTGGAATGACGAAAGAATTGGCAAGAACTTGTGAGCAAATGAATGTATGAGTGAGTGTTGGAAATATTTGTCATGTAGAAGCTGTCATGTATTTTGTACAAGTATCTTGATTTATGCAATCAATTCTTTAAGTATTAGTACATATAATATTTGTGATTCTGTCAAACTTATCGGTTTTGGGATGAATTCTCTTGTACTTTTGAGTCAAAAGTTTGACTGATACCGGCTAAACAGCTCAATCTTCTCTCCAAAGTCATGATTGACCCGTTCCTTGAACAACAACATTATTTAAGAACCCCAGCAATAATCAAATTAAGTCACAAATCATTACATCTAACAACTTGTAACATCATTTCCCATAATCATAGCACCAGCTCGATACCGATCACCATTTGAACGTTCTTGAACTGTTGATCGAAGTTCCTCACGCCCTATCCACACTGGGAAAACATTCTACCATACAGCATAAATCTACTCACTTTAATCACATAAACAGTCGATCCAATCGTCATCTCCATCTCCAGCTTGCTTACTAGAGACGGCGTACAAGTCGTGCAGGTTGATAGATCGTATTTATTATTATCTGACAGCATCATCACCGTCAGCAATAAACACGATAATTATAGCGAGAGCAGTGAGTGATCTTTCCTTCAAGGCGATTTTGCATTCAAGTCGTCGATGTGCAACAACACATGTGACGGTAGATGCACGTGGGTTGGGTTATAGCACCTACTTTTTAGTGCTAGATGTTGTAAGCAAATTTCTTGCCTTGTTGCGAATCAGAAAATGACATACTAAAGACCTACAAAATAAAGTGTGAAAAATAAACGCTTAAACGTACTGTGCAAAACGCTTGCTATCTTTCGCACACCGAAAAAAAAGCTTGTAAAATGAAGATGCACCTGTATGCGTGATGCGCCGCTTATTGCGTATGAATGGCATCTATTGATTTCGATGGCGGCTAGATCATAGTGGCAACCACAGAAAAACGTAAATAGGGAAAAACAATTCCACCCTAGTCACACTGTACGACCCTGTGGAGCTTTGCCAAGATGTAGGATGATGATGATGGTCGCGTTTTTTTGGAATCTCATTTCCAAACGGAAGACACACACAAGGTGCTGTTGTCGTAGTCGTCAGGAGTTTCGATGGCGGCTAGATCATAGTGGCAACCACAGAAAAACGTAAATAGGGAAAAACAATTCCACCCTAGTCACACTGTACGACCCTGTGGAGCTTTGCCAAGATGTAGGATGATGATGATGGTCGCGTTTTTTTGGAATCTCATTTCCAAACGGAAGACACACACAAGGTGCTGTTGTCGTAGTCGTCAGGAGGGTATTTACATTCGAATGAGTTCATTAAATGCGGGGCCAGGCTAACGATGATCGTTTCATGACATCTAAGTGGCTAGCTTTACGTGAAAACCTACACTGTACAGTCGTCCGGGCTGAAGTTACGCGAACTTTCCGGACCGTCCTATCATCACAGTGCCGAACACGTAAACGCGAAAGAATTTGGACAAGATTTGATGCATCCATCCAGTGGTTTGATGCACGCATATGCCGATGCACCCAACAGCCATTCGCTAGATCGTTTCGGTGCGTGTTAAATGGTCCAAATTGCAACCATATGGTCGTAAAGTAGAAGAAATAACCATTCGCTGGACAGACGCACACAGAATTGGAGTCGCACTAGGTGGGGAGGAATACGAATGAATTTCACAAACTGGTCCCACTGTTGGTAGCAAAAGGGACAGACTAGGGCGAATGTAAATATTCCATTAGGAGTTTATACTCGCCACAACTGAGGTTGAAATAACACAGCCAGTGTGGTTATCTCCCGGACAGGTTGAATATTGTTGACATACTGTAAAGCTTTGGGGAGCAGCACATGTGAGGTTCGGGTATGATTGTACATCTTCGCCTCCATCGGCACACAAACACCTTCACCTTCGAAAAACATTAGTGTGTCTCTGGCCGTTAGAGGCTGCCGGGATGACATAATGCCTCCCGCAACTCTGTACGCCACCGTCGGCTGTCTATCTCGCTTGTTCTCGCCGTATAAGGAGACACCGTGTGTTGTTGAGAATCACACATCGTCATCGACATCGTTTGTTGTTAGCTGTGGCGGCCTTTGGTTCGAAGTTGGATGTTGCGTTTGTTTTGCAAAACACAACCACCGGATCACGAACACGTATTTTGAATGATAAAAGTGTGTTCGATAATTACTAAACCGGTTGGGGCGATATTTATACAAATTGGTACCGGTGCGAATTGATTGGAGAAATTAATATTTATTGATTTATGAAAGATTAAGAAGCAGCATCGCCATTTCGTAAAAGGAAATAATTGCTATAAACATTAATTTGCAGAAGAACCTTGTTTTTTGGGGCGGATTATTCGTCGTTACTAATTTAAATTGATTAACGCAACTTTTTGATACGCAAAGTTTAACAGTACCAAGCACTGGAACGGTGTAATCATTCGCCAAACTCTAATGAAGCATCCTCGCGTGCCCTTCATATCTCTGCGGGGCGTTTTATAGCAGCAGCTCAACAGCATAAGCAAGAAAGAAATTAAAATAAAATTCCACTTACGCGGCGCGCTTCCAATACCAACCACCCAGTCATGTAAATCACGCTTAGGCAGCAGCAAATCAATTTGAGAGCTTCTCTTGCATCCGAAGGCACGCCCGCCATCACACACACCACCTATGGAATGTGCAGCGTGTGTGCGGTTCTAAAAGCTCTCTTGCAAATTACTTAAACTGAAGCTATAATTTAGAGCAATTTTGCTGCTGCTGCTGCTCGCTTGTAATTAATTTAACCGTACCAACCGTGAAGGACGCAATAGCGGGAAGGGAATCCGGGAGGGTTTGGTAAGGTTGATTAGTAATTGCAAAATCTATAAATGATTGCAACTTAAGATGCTGCTGATTGGAGGATGCGTGCTGATGAGAGCTTTTAGGTGTAAGCTGTGCTATAATGGAACTTACTAAGTTGCTCTCAGCTATTTTTGAGAAATTAAGGTCTAAAACAGATGCTTTTATAGCAGAATTTGTAGGAATTAAAAGAATTTAGGATATATGCAGAGACTTTGTAACCCCAAAACTTGGAAAAGCGATCTAGACGATATCTCTTTTATATCTGTGACTCCCACAGATATTAACCCCTTCAGAATTAAAAATAGATCGGTGTCATCTCAACACAGATATTCTTGGATCAGTCGGGATAGGTTTCAGCCGACGTATCAAGCGTCAAATTGTGCGGATAAGCGCTAATGAATCTGGGATCTTTTTCCATCCAAATGAGTAGAATTCGCAACGCCCACTCGGCAGAATCTCCCACAAAAAAATGAAGAGATCAGTCCTTAATTCTTCTTAATTTAATCCACTAATCCACACCAAGTAACAACGTCAAGTGTCTCTAAAAAACCACACCGAAATCCATCGCCTTAATCAACATACAACAGACAAACGTTGAAGTTTCATGACGGCTTTCTATTCTCCCTCCGGCGCAACGACATCCTGATCTTGAACCGAAAATTGTGATTGACAGGCCGGTCGCCGGTTTGCCGGTGTGTGTGTGTGTGGTTTGCGGTCGTCGGTCGGTTGAATGTCGTAAATTTTAACACCAAAAACTGTGAAAAACGTCTCACACTGTCGGGTGTTGTTGTGGAGGCCCTCGACCAAAAAAACATCGTCACGAAGTTGACCGGTGGTATGCCCATGGCATGGAGATATGTCATTTTTCGTGAGGGTATTCCCAAGTATTTCCCCCAGAGTGCTGGTGACCATTGGCCGCGGCCCGGGTTGAAGGATGCAGAAGAGAATTGGTGAGATACCACTCACTTTTCACTATCTGACGCCGGTACAGAGGCCCAGACCGAGTGAAATAGTTTGGTGGTGGGCACTCGAATGCACCCTGCAGCTTAGGGACACCGCTACTCCACCGAGATGGTAAAGCATGGTGAAAAGACTTTCACCAGACACTCTCCCTGGGGGTGGCGTTCGTGTTGGGCCACTAGAGAAATGTTTAAAGTTCGCTTCGGAAATAAGAATGGGACTTTTGATGGCGGGGAGGGGTGCGACTGTTGGAACATTTCTTGGAGAAAGTGCCAGCTTAGCAAAACTCCCTTTCTACCGTTTGCATCTTTCCTCTCGAGAGAGAGAGAGATGCGGAGGAGTTGTTCCACGTGGAGCATAGTAAAGGGCTGCTGCACCCCAAAAACCCAACACAACACGTCGTGGCGGCAGATTGTGTTTGGTGTCTGCTGTTATGTCAACAAGAAAACACCACATAATCATATAGACAGAGCCCAACCATACTAACCTGATAGGCGGCCACCTCGTCGCTGTTGTAGATGTGCAGCGGAGGCGATGAGTTTCTTGGCGCAAACATTGCGGATTTTGTGTGTGTTTGTTGGCTTCACATTCACACCGATAAAGACGCGGGAATAATGGGAAGTACGTAATTCGCTTAGAATAATCACACCTTGAAGATTTTTCCGCCTCTTCTTGACACAACTGTTTACACCATTTCAGTAGAATTTGCGTTACCTTTTTTGTTTTCGTTTTTACGTATTTATTTTGCTGTTGTTTTACTAATCTTATTGTCGATTTATCTTTTTTATGATTTTCACATAATTTTATACACTCTTTTTATCATTTTTTTTAACATGTTTTCGGTTTTCTTTTTCGTTGTAAAGCGATATGTTTGATTTTCGTGAATTAGCACATCTATCTCACACACGATCGTATCGGTAATCGATTTTCTCACGTTTGACAAATTTTTCCATCGGCACACTGTTTCGACTCGCACTTGCACTTTCCATTGTCATCGCTTTTACTTATTTATTTACCTTTTTGTTGGTTCGATTCTGCAATGGGAATCGCTCGTTAAAGATTTCTTTGTCACACATACACAAACGGATAAGGCGGCGTGTGAGTGTGTTTGTAAGTTTTACAGTTGAATAACTTTTTCCCAAACAATATCCCGTCCACACAAGGGAGTGAAAGGACGACAAGCAACACTCGTCTGGCATCTCGTGTTGGCATGATATGTCCAAGCACAAAACCATTATGTCAGATGGGAGTTTTCAGTTTTGTTGCTTTGCAATTCCTGTTTCGACTGCTCGTGTTGCTCCTTTTTTCATACAATTCTTCGATGAGAAATGACAATTTTTGTTCCTTTTAGCTGGAGACATTCTGCTGCAAGATGAGCTGCTTATTTATTTATTTATTTGTTTTCGATTTCAGTGTTTGCTTTGCCCGCTGCCAATGCCCGGTCGTAGTCCTCCCGACGGTGCCGCACAAAAACCGTACCCGTCGTTGGGTGAGAGAAGTTTTGGGACACCGTTTAGAAGCAAAATGACAAAGTTGGGCTGTCCATGTTTTCGGTAGAAATGTTCAGCATCGAGAAAGGGAAGGTGGAGATGCTAAAAAGTTGGCAAACAACACACTGTGGTTCAATCAAATGATGACGTCGACAGAAGAATGTTTATATTGACAGCAAGCGAGAATTGGAAGAAGAAAAAAAAAAGACTTCAAAGTTGTCCTGTGAACCGTCGTTTCGAGTAAAGCTCGAGAACGCGAGCATCATTTACATATTTAAATTATTCACAAACTTTGCTCAACCTGTTGTCGAACTTGGTTCGTTTAATAGCAACCCGTACACAGTCGGTATTGCTTAATCGATTCTCAAACAATTTTATGACGCTCGTAATGATGCTTCTTGCCTTACAATGTGCGCGGTCAGAAAGTTTGTAACGGTGTTACTTAACGTTTAAAAATACACCTTCTCGACTTTCGACTGTACACCCACCAGTGGTAAGCATATTTTGTGGGATGGATAACACAACTGCAAAAGATGGTTTAAATATGACGTCAACTTCCCGTTCGGAACTGATGACGAACTGAAGAGAACTTTAACGCCAGAAGCAACCATGGAAGCTTGCCCCTCATTATGCAATATCAAGAAAGAAATTCGCAAACGCGCTCTTTATTTACTTTGCGTCATATTTTAAATAATTAAATCGTTATGAGGATTACAGAAAAGACGAAGCCGTCCACAGGTGAGGCAGTCGTCCAAAACAGACAGATGATGAACTAAATTAACCACCGAAGGTCATCACGATCAAGGTCAACAATGTTTGTCTGTGCGTCTTTGCTGTCCGATGTTCGCAATCAAACGACATCAATGCAGCGAAACGCGACGAACCTGTTTTTGGGAGCTGGTGTGACTTCATTTAAAAAGTGGATCTTTAGGCGTTTTGCTTGCTTCATCTGGCTGGGAGATTATAAACTGTAATGCAAATTCAAACCAGACATATAAACTGACCACACAGTTTGAAATATTTATTAAAAAAAGTCTCCAAAAATAAAAACTCGATTGGTGTTTTTTTTTTGGGTAACCTGTTCTACCGTGTGGCTTTACTTCGCAATAAGCTTTACCGCACTGGTGGGTAACAAAATTTTTCGTGGATGAAATATGAACCAGCATCTCTCGAAGATGGCGTGCGCACACCGAATACCCGGGAACAAAGGAATATAATAAAATAAACACAAATTTAGATCATCCACTTTGGTGGTGGTGTCACCAGATCGTCACAAACAAGGGCGCTTCGCGGTTGCTTGAGCACGCGGAGACCCATGCAAACGATACTGCTTTGGGGTGTTAAATTTATCGCTTCCAAAACGAACGTCGTTAACGTTTGCTGCTGCTGCTTTGGTCAAAAGCGATTCATTTTTCGCCACAGTTTTGCTTGCGGTTCTTTCCAAAGTATTCCACACATTCTAACGCCCGGAAGAAACTACACCACGTGTGCACAAACACACAGAACGTGGGCTGATGATACCCGTAGGAGGTTGTCTTGATGTCCAACGGGTGCGTTAAAAATGGGAATGGGACCCGCCAGAGAGAACGCCGGTGCTCTCGTGCGATGGGAAATTAATACACGGGCGCACTATTAATCAGCACCAGCGCGGGTGTCTCTCATTAACATTGAGCGTGTGTGACAACGAGACAGATAAAAATATACACCAACAAAACAAAAACCAAACGAGGTTCTTGAGAAGGAAGATTTCTTGTAAGAACGGCAAGGCTTCTTCTGAAGCTCGCAGTACTTCTTTTTGATTACACAATCTCGAGCGATCAATCAAAATCACGTTCACTAGAGGCACGAAACGTCATCCAACCGGTGATGCCAAAATCGGACATCAATTAAATAAAGATTAGACCAGAGAATAGAATGAAGTTGCTGTGAGTTGAGGACGGACGTTCTTTGATTCTCACCGGCACCCTGGGCCTGGCTTGCAGACACTGTTATTGACGCCCACCAGCAGCTTAGCTGGGAGGTGAAGAAATATGTTTTTTGAAACTATCCTCCACTTGAAGGGAAGGTTCCGGATTTAGCGAATGATTCCGGTAGCGATGACTGCGCACGATTGGAATGCACGTCTTATTGTTCGAATTCCAACAGAAGCTTATTAGCGATATAGAAATAGATTTCTATAGAATTACAGGGTTAAACATAGAATTTCAAGATTTCAAGAACTTGCAGAAGATTTCCAGGTATTTCTGGATCTAAACTTCTTCTCTTTTGGCCTTGTGTCTTTTGGAGTTAGGTCATGCCTGCCATTTCTGACTTACTAGACTTATTGTTACCGCATAATTGGATAGTCAGTCCTCACTGTGGAGGAACGGCCCAGATGAGACTTGATCCCCGGTCCTGCCGTGTGAAGACTGGCGCCGATGTCGCATCTACCACCGGGCCGCCTATCCTATCCTATCCTTAAAACCCTTAAAAAAGCATATACAAATGATGCCAATTCGATTCAAGCCTGTCATCACTATCGTTCTGCAGAAAACTCCCGGATGTCAATTAGGAAAGTGCAGCATGAAAATTTTGCTCATTTCCACAGTCCGTACCAGCACCTCACAATCGCTCCGGATCAATAAAGCTGCCAAGAACTGGCAGAAACGAGGACAAACCATTTATCAGATTTGGCAAGCAACGAAACCAATTGGCCCAGAGCTCAAGTCAAGACAACGCACCAAGTCTAGAAAGCGTTCCCGCATCCACGGTCAAACCACGGCTGCTTCGTTGGTGCAGGCATCATTAATCTTACACCCGTGTGACACGAAAGATTTCCCACTTGTGCGTCCACCAAGTCGAAAAACATCGAAACACCGGGCCATAGCGAACCATGCGAAACAGGGTGTTTATTGAACGGAAAGTGACACGTACACCAGATTTCCAGACTTGAGAGTACGGGGAGGCACGTTTTCTTGCAACCCGGTAGCAAACACCCATCGTCCACAGCAAAAGGGACAACTTTGCATGCGTGCTCCCGCTGTTTGTGTATTCTGTTGCGGGTTTGCTACGCAGTTAGACTACGTAATTAAATGGAACTTTGGTTCGCGGCGATACGGATCTTCGGTTTGGTGCTACCAGTAGGACACAACGAGAGATTTGAGCTTGCTCGGGCACAGCCGGATATGAAAAGATATGGTACAAGTTCAGGAGGAACCCAGTAGAGAGCTGGGTTTGTTTGTTTGTGCTCCAGCAGTGGGAATCGTGGAGCAACAAAACTTAAACATCACCAGCGAAAACAGACACAAAACAATCACAATCATCACAGCAATTGTTTTATTATGTTTCGGAAAGCGGGTCAATCAAACGGCATCAATCATTCGTCGTCGTCGTCGTCGTCGTCGTCTGAAACTGTTTCGATTCGTGTGTAGTGTTATTATTGGGAAACACATGCTCCTGAATATTTAATATATGCAAGCGCACGTGGGCTGAAACATATTGATTATTATCGCCCGAAACCGAACGGAGTTACTTATCTCGCAAAAGGAAGTATTGAATTTTTCGTTTTCGTTTACGTTATAACACAAAATCTTTCCACTTTTCTTTAAACCAGACGGTCAATGGACGACGTCAAAGCAAACGACTTTCTTTTTGTAACGACCACAACAACTTCAAACTCGCTGTCCCATTATAACGCTCAAGTGTCAAGCAAACGAAAGATTTGCCCACCGCCATAAGTGACGAACCTGCCATCAGATCTCGCAGCGGCAGCGCGCACCAAAGAAATCCCTTTGAAGGGTCACGCGTACCGAAACAATGTGCTCTGGCGGAGGGTAAATATGGTTAGAAAATATGTTGATTGCTCGATCATCATCACCATCACCATCAGCACTGCCATCAGATCTTGCATCGTTCGGCCGCTAGGGTGAAAGCCTCCGGTAGAGAACGTGACCAACATATTGGGGCACACTGTGACCGTTTCGCGCGGCACCTTATTAAGGGCCTGCGAAGAAGACGCCAAACGGTACAACCGATCATCATCATCATCGTCGTCTTCGGGCGGCATACCCCGAACGAAAGCGAGAATTGTTCAATTTTCTCGGTCACTCGGGGGCTCGAAAATCGTTAAAGAAAAGGGAGAAGGAAAAAAAACCGATTCCCGTTGCACACCAAGCCTCGACGAAATAACTCTCCAAGTACTCCAAGGAAACTACATTGAAAACCGTTTGCCCACCTGCCGCAGCAAGAAAATACTTTCATCCGTCTCTGTGTGGATGTTGGCATCCTCTCTCTTCTTTTTTTCACCACTCCCGATAGGAAGGCAAAGAACACACACACCAAACGGTCTTAAAATGGGCCACTAGGTTCGTGCGCAACAAACAAACGTCCCACCAGCTGGAGAGCGTGCGATGGGATCGTTTTCGGGGTTGGTTCCTACTGTAATAGGGGGCACCAACAAAAAAAAGCGAGCCATTTAGCGGATCTTCAGCAATCGGTTCCAAAGTCCGGTGTGTACTGTGGCGAGAGTTCCGTGAGAGGTGTGAAGAATAACTGCAAAAATGTAACGGTGGCACGCGATAGCACAACATAGCAGTTGCGATAGGGACCGGGTCAGCAAACACAAAAGACACACTCTCAGTTAGGGGCTGAAGCGTCTAAATTTGGAGTTTAATTAATTTTTTAGCCTTTGTTGGGGTTGGAAGTCGCTTCTCCTATTTTATAGCTAGACTTTGTGTTTTCTTAAACAGCTCACTTTGCCGGCTTCTTCCACGGGGCCGGAGATGACGGTTTACAGATTTATTAATTCAGTTATGTATTTATCCCTTTCTATTTCTCTTCCCAAACTAAAATAGTGTGATCGAGATGATCTAAATTTCATTTTTTAGGCGAATTCTGAGGCGCGCGCGCGCCAGCTCTATCGCCAGAGGTCAGTTTATTAATTACACGATCCCGTGAAAAAAATGCGATTGAAACAGACTTTAGGGAGGAAAGAAAGGCGATCTCTCTCTTCATCCTTAATTGGACGATGTCAAGAATAGAAAACTGTTTTTCCCACCGCCAACAAAATCAATGTCAACGTCTGAACCGTTTTCACTCTTTTGATATATGATTCGGTACAAATTTGATGACCAATTCAAGCACTTTGAGTCACTTATTAGATTATTTTGCTTGGTGAAGAGCGACTGGTTGGGAAAATTGCAGAGCATTCGAATAAATACATTCCCAACATCGGGTTGTGTCTGTCAAACCAAACACACGGACCCTCTCTGCGGAAAGGCAATGTGGAGATCACAGGTTGTACGAATTATCCGAAAAATCTAGTTCACAACCTTCGCAAATTAAAATTGTGCCCGATCGCCTCCAACGACATCCAATTAGACGACGTTGTTTGAAGCTGTCGTCAGTAAAACTCTTTCAAACTTCACCGCCATGTTCCTTTTACACAAGTGTCACATATTTTGGGCGAATGAACCTCCAAGCAAGATTTCTGCCTCTGAAAGAAAACTGGAAAGCGTTTAGCTGGCAATTCTTAATTTGTGGCGTGCACTATGGGATGCCGACATTCCACACCAACATCTACATTTCAAGCCAAAAACGGATCAAACTCTAGAACCGACACCGAGACATAATATCTCTAAGGGAAGGTGTAAATTTCACAAGAACGCGCACACGCGTGTTAACCGACTTTTCCCATTTATGTGTGTGCGCCACCGCCACCCACTTAAATGGTCGACCGATGCGTGATCGAATTTGGCAGGCGCGAGACAGAAATTGCATGCTCATTTCTGTCGTGCGTAAATGGTTGGTCGCTTGTGCGGATTTGTGACACGATGACAAACGACGATCGTCAAGTGTCATGTTCGAGTGCGAGGTCACAACGCATAACGACGATGCCGATCGATCGGGGGTTGTTAATTAAATTAAAATGTGATTTTCTGTTTCTCCATAAAAGGGACCGTGTTTTTTGAGACATACATACTGTGCCGTGTGACGAAAATTATAACCATTTGTAGTGAATTATGATTTAATTAGCGATCTTTCGATTTCTCACTAGGGAGCCATGTTTGAGGACGTGTTTTGAGAAGCCCTTTTCGAAGCATGCTAATTAATGTTAGCACCACAAAAACCTTGAAGTTGGTCGTTCTATTTGCACATAATTGATAGCATCGAGAGAGAGAGAAAAAAAAAACAAGGAAAGGAGCTAATTATATTCAAGACACGGACCACCAACAGTACAATCGAGTCCGTTTGTTTTGCAATGTCTGTTACGAGTAAGAGAAGGGGGCAAAAGAATATGCAAAAATTGCCTTCACGCCCTTAAAAAGTACATCTTAATGTGTCTATTATTCTAGACGATTGCTTTCTTCAAATTAGTTTCCTCGGCGCAACATCTTTATATCTCCAAGAACATGTACAACCGAGTGTCCATGTTCTATGGGGGCCGCCATTTTAACATGAGTCCACATTCCACCGCAATCTCCACACGGAGCTAGTCTGTGATCATTGTTTGCGATGTGAAAATGTGTCTGCCCACCAACGTCAACACCCCTTCACTATGCGAAAAGGGTGAGCGCCATGGTTTCACTACACAGCAATTTACCCAGACTCTACGGTACGCAGAGAGACCCTTTTGCTGTAACGTTTACTCCAGTTTTTTTTGTTGTTGCTCCTTTCTGGTCTCTTCTGATCTGACCGCAATCTATCGTGTGCGTAGGAGAGTCAAATTGGCCACGGACGCTTTCCCTTCACTCACTCTGCTGTTGCACAAATGATAAGAAAAATGACCAGCCATATTGAGTGCGCCATACAGACACTGGAACTCTGGGCGTTCCTGTCGTTAAACCGGAGCACAACTTCCAAGTCCGGGAGGTGCTAGTCGTCGCCTACACATGATCGTTCAATATAATGGTAGACTTTGTCATACAAAAAAACAACAACATGTCACTGAAAGGTAGGAGTTTAGCTGATCGAGTAAGCTTTTGCAGTCACACAGCACCACCAACCACGCGACAAGTCAGCGGGTCTCCAGACTCCGAAAACTGTCTATTTCCCTTCGGGCGATCAAACGTCACCACTGCCGTCCGATCGGCGTCATCGCTCCCGCCCAAGCGGGAAATCGGGAACGGTCTTACAACAAGAGCAGGAAATTTGAAACGTTTAAAATTTCTCTTTTTAAATTGTCCATTCTCTTTGATGAAGCCTTCACCTCATATTAGAAGGAGAAGAATGAATTGCATAAGCTTTTCCGTTGATTCCGTTTTGGCTTGCAGTTTTCTACTTGATTCATTCCGAAATTGCACACACGTCGCTAAAAAACACTTTTTGCTTCTTTCTTAACATAACACAACTCTTATAAAACAGTGCACACACACTCAAACGCGTGATGGAAAGCCACGTGAAAAAAGGATTTACTCCGGGACACTGGCACACGAACGGAAAAACGCACCACAAGCACACGTTGCGCACACAGACGGCAAGAAGCGAGAAATAGATTTGTTGCGCAAAAAATGCTCGCCACCGGATGTAAGTTGCAGTTGCAGGAAGCACACATCTACACACACACACAACTTCACATTCGCAAACTTCACACTGAAAGCTTTTTTTTTCTTCTGACACGTATTTAACGGTTGTAGTAAGCACAAGAAAAACCATTCTTAGTGTACACTCATTCACAAGATTTCTTGAAATACTAGTTTCCCCAACATTTCTTGCCTCTATTTTAATGAAGTACTTCAGATAGTTTTTTTTTAATAAAAACAAAACTGTTTGATCCGCGATTCGAGTTCGCGGATCGTCGCGGATTTGCTTTTTCGAAAAGCTTTTCCGTCGTCGTCGTCGTCGACCGTTCCCGTTAATGGTTGGCGTAGAATTGTGAGGTGACGCGTGCACAACAGGCCACGATCCACACGCAAACCACCCCAACACGGCACTCGGTTGTTGGTCGTGGTTATGGTCAACCGCGAGTTCGCTCTCTCGCTCTCTCTCTCTCTCTTCAAGATTCTTTCCTTCGTGTGTGTGTGCGTGAGGTTGGTGTTCTCTAAAACCCAAAAGATAGATACGCGCGCGCAACACACAACATACCATTCGCGGGCGCGATCGACGGGGTTGATGAATGGGAAAATAGAGATACTCCGGTAGGAATATAGTGGTGGTGGTTTGCTTTAGTGCCACACACACACGCCTGTGGTGTGTTGTTGTTTTCTGAAGGCGCTGCGCGTTAAAAGGGTAGTGGTTTCACAGTGGGCAATAGCGAACCAACCAAGCCCACAGGCCCACAGTTGATGTAAATGTTGGTCGCCAATCTTAAATGCTGAGATGCCTGCCTGCGCTGAGCATAGGATGGTGTGAGTGCTGTTGGGGCTTTAGATATACTGACACGCGACATACACAGAAAGCAGGTCTAGTATTCTCTCTCTCTCTCTCTCTCTCTCTCTGTTGCTTTCTAAGGTAATACACTTAAGGTAATGTGGATGTTGTAGGTGTCCGCGGTAGCTGTTACCTTGCACGTCTGTCGCCAGCTGTTTTGCAGATGTGTTTTGCTTACGCAGTTTACGCACTTTTTCCAGTACAAAAAGTAACTGACTGCAAGGCATTTTAAGTGACAAGACGTTGGCAACTCAGGACTTCCATTATTGCATAACAACTAAGCGCCTTTAAATAGATAATTCGTGTGTTCGATGAATAAAACATTCAAACCCAACCAACCGAGAAAAGGGGGACAAGAATGCAAGAATATTATGGTTGCAAACTTTGAAGATCGAAGAACAGAAGAAGAGCAAACTAAAATACATTAAGAAACAGTTATAGTTATATCTAGGTTTGATGATTAAAGCAATGACTCCATTTAACGGTCGATTTACGTTTGCAGTGTTGTTCCAACTTTTATCCATCCTGTCAGACTGACTTCGAGCAGTGTCGATTGGTGCGAGAAGAATGCTTACCTGTAAAATGGAAGAAACAAAAGGAAAATGGTTAATATTTATGTTTCCGATGTGGTTCACTGACTCATTCAGGCTCGAACGCTTCACAGGAAGGTGTTCGAAGATAGATTAATTAAAAATGTGTTAAAAGCAGAGTGGAAAATGTCGACTATTTCTTTTACCGATGAGATGATGACTGTTACAGCGAAAAGAAAGTGCAATTAAAGAGCAAAATGTGGCGAAAAATGTAGCGAAATAAATGTTCCTTTAATTAGATTTGATTGGCATGAAATATTGAATAAAAACATTGAACAGTCACAAACGAGACACATTCTGCACCAAGGAAGTAAGCATTAATATTAAACCTACACAGAAAGCAACTTTTGGGGCTGACAAACATTTGCAGACACCATCCACCGGAAGTTGGAGCTTGAAACGAATCGGCGAGAACCTGCCTCTTGCGGAACCGAAATACATTCTATTCGCCCAGATCCAATTCTCTCTACGCCAACGTGTAAAACAACACGATCGATCCGAGTGGTTATAATTTTACGCAAATTTACAAACTTCAACCCCGATGCCCCAATGCCAAACAGTATAGTGGCAGAGCTCTCAGTGGTGAGGTCATGGTGAGTGGACGACGACGCGCCAGCATCAGCTTCACACTTTGGAAGAGCTTTTCTGTTAACTTCTTGGTGTCTTCCACCACCACGCACCATCATGATGACTGACAGACGAGAAGTTTGCGCATTTTTCCGCGAAGACTTGCCGACACACGTTCCAGAGCGCATGCATCAACGGCGGAGTTCTATTTTGGTGGTAAGATTTTGAGTTTTTTGGGGCAACGAACTGCGAAACTTCACGCATCGTCGTACCGGTTGCTTCGAGTCCGTGACACTGAGCTCGAATGGTGGAAATGGGGAAAAAAAACAGAGAACCTCGTAAAGCATATGTGTTCGAAAAGCCGAGAGAGAGAGAAAGAGTAAAGTTTGGAGACCGGAAGTGTACTTGCAGACAAGGGAGGACCTAACGGCGAAGAGAATTAGGAGTAGCGGGGTCTTAAAAGTCATAAAGCAATTGATTGTAAACCCTGGGGAATGGATTTAACGATGGTTGTAAAATGATGAATTTGTTGCATTGTTTGTTTCTTAAACGCATATAATAAAAATTTAGATATATTTGGGTTTTTGTAACTATAGCAAAAATACTTCACAAAAAATGACGTGGTAATATTTTTACTACAAGACGTGTTTTAAAACTTCACAATCATGACATTAGTGTTCCGTGATTAGTAAATCACTCGCCAACGCTTGACAAACTAAGACATCATCACGGACGCTTTATACTAATTGTAGTGCCGGTAATGAGCATCAGCAAAGTGCTTCTTAACACATTTATTATTAGTTTTTTAAAGAACAGAGCAAACAAGGCTCATTTACATAAGGCACACATATGTACCAAAAACAAGCGACGCAACGATAAGAGAATGTCCAGGGGTTGAGGCACGTTTTTGGGAGGTTAGTTTGGTACCTCATCATGTGCTCGTTGCGCACAACTGGTATCAACCACACACTAGCACCGGTAAACACAAGCACAAATATGCTCGTTACGAAACTTGCTTAACAGCACAGCAACGAAAGGTACGGAGGGCAACCGAAGAAGCTTAGTTTCATGCAGCAGAATTGAAAGCCTTATCGTGCGTCCCGGTGGGAATTTTCATCTACCACAAGTTGCCCCTTTTAGTGCGTGTAAATATTAAAGTACAAATGGAAGTAAATGAACAGCAACTGAATCTCTGGTACCGTACCGGTAGGCACTGATATGCTTCGTACCACGAACCGGAACCTCACCGGCCTCGGTGTAAGCGCGTTGGAAAAAAAAAAACAAGTGCCGGTAATGTTGAGGAAAACCATTTTCATGGCCATTGAAACAAATTTGCTAGAACACGTTGAGCAGCTGCGTGCGTACGAGTGTTTTGATTATTTTTTATTCAACACCTTAAAAGACTATGCTGTTGAGAGTTCGCCGAGATGTGATGCCGTTACGGAGAGCGTGTAAGTGGATAAGGGATGATGAGAATGTAAGTATCCGATTATCCGGAAAAACCTCTTGGATCATTACGCGATATTATTAAGGTACATTTGAATGAAAATTTAACTTGAAAAAGCTTAAACAGGCAATGACTAATACGTCAACTGTCTTGCAAAATAAGTTCAACTTCCTTCTGGCTACCATGTCCACCATGGCAACATGATTGACATTGATCGATTGGACATTTCTTCTACTGCCCGAAACAGTAGTAGCACAACACGCAGTTTTACCCCGATTTAACGTCGAACCGGAATTGCAACTCTCCTCGACTTCGATTTGCAAAAATAAACCACACAGCTGCATAAACAAGCGAAACAAAAAAGTTGGACCTAGTGGGTGGCAGACAAAAGCCACACTCGGCGCATAGCTTACCACAATTAGCTCAATGAAGCTGTAAGCGAACGTGCATTGGGCGGGTACGGCGGGTAGACAATTTAATTATGAACTGTTGTTGCTAAAATAATTGCTTGAAGTATCCGTTTCAACACTTCGTAACGCTTGGGGTGCCGGGAGACTGCAGACGGGTGTGTATGTGCGCAATATATCGAATTATAAACCCACCTTTATGTCAGACGAATGTAGACAGACAGACAGATAGAGGTGATGGGGGAGAAGAGGCGTCTAGCAACAATATGAAGTGTCACATAAAGTTCAGCAAAACGCGATGACCTAGAACTGATCGTGCATGAGAGGGGGATCGGGATGGAGAAGAGATGAGGGAATCGATGCACTGCATGTAAGAGAGCATCTCATCTTCGTTGCGTCATGTCGGTGTGGTGACATTTGCAACAATCGTACCAATTGAAATGCGGTCAGCTGAGCAAATCTCTTCGCATCAAATCAAGTTGCAGTTGAGTTGAGTTTTGTTGCTGCTTGTGTGAAGAATGCCGGGTAAGCGATTGAAAATAAGCTCTTATTAATCATTGCCGTAGTACGGGGCGGCCCGGTGGTGTATACGATAACGGCGCCGGTCTTCACACGGCAGGACCGGGGTTCGAATCCCGGCGGACCGCCTCCCCGTACGCAGGACTGACTATCCAGCTACGGGTAAAACTAAGTCATAGAGAGCTAGCAATAGCAGGCCAAGACCTCACGAGGTTGTAGTGCCAAGGAAGAAGAAGAAGAAGTAGTACTGTTAATTCTTGCTACTAGAAATAACTGTGTAGTGAACTATTCATATTAAAGATTAACATGGTCTTCGTCGGAGTGACCCTATGGTCCAGAGGTTTGAATTGTGATCTGCCACACCGAAGGACTGTAGGTGTTCATAACAGAGGACTTTGGTAATCCAATACTATGTCCATCTGTCGTCCACAACAACCTCTTTATGGACTGAGTTGTCCGGTGTTATTCTTATGACCTGACCAGCCTACAGGAAATTGGCGAGTCTAATTCGCTGCGTAAAGTCACCGTTCAGCTCACACATGGGGCCAGAAATCTTTGTGAGGATCTTCCTCTCGAACGTGGCTTAGAGGGTTTCGTCAATTTTGGACAGAGTCCTTGTCTCAGAGGCGTTTGTGAGTACTGGGACTATGAAGGATCGCATCAGTCCCAACTTCATCCGTCGCGGAAGGTATTTTGAGTGGATAAGTTTCATCAGGCTGTAATGTGACCGGTTGGCAGCCAGCACCCTTGCGCGTAATTCAACCTCTATTGGCCGTCATGACTTTTGACCCCAGATAGGTGAAGTTTTGGACGACTTCAAAGGACCGACCACCTATCTGCACATCAATCGTGCTCGAAATTTTGGTAAGCTTCTGCTACATAGGAGAGCCTCAAACCAATGATGACTATGTCATCAGCGTATGCCAAAATCTAGATTGACTTATAGAAGAAGGTCCCCGAAGCCTCCACCTCCGAGTTTCGGATGGCCCTCGCTGGCGCCAGATTGAAGAGAAGAGAATCAAGCCTGATAAGTTTGATCGGGATTCCAAATATACTTATTGCGTCGTATAGTTTTACCCTGGCCTCTGAGATGTTACTACTAAAACTACGTAATTATCACTAATATAATGCGAAAGGAACTCTCGTCAAATTCGAAGCATGCAAGTGCGCAACGGTTTCACTTTCGTTCGTTTTTCCAGCAGCTAGAGCTTATATAGATGCGGCACTGCTACATCGTGGCTTCTAACCACGAAAAAATGGAGCTTTTGTTGCTGTTAGTTCATTACAAATAACCACTCCCTTTCTGGTGATTTTTACTTCGTGACGGCTTCACTTAGTCCCGACCCTGCTTCTCTAGGTCTTCCTTTTTGGAAGGTTCCTTATACGGAACCGTAACCAGCAAAAAGACCACCTTAAGCCTAGCTTGTTGCTTGCGACATATATTCATTCGGAAGGGCGCCACCAGACATTCCATTCCAGGCCCGGTACCGTTGGCGGTACATTTCAGCGCCTTTAGCGACAACCACCGCTTACATACCCACCACCATCGGCCACGAAGCTGACGATAGGAAGAAAACATAAATCACGATCACGAAGAGAGTGATCACTACACAGACCCACACCAAACAAATCGGTCCTTCAAAACCTTAAATGGAGCGGAGGAGTGTGCTCCAAAGCAAAGAATATGTCTACCGAAAGACAAAAAACACAAAAACTCACCTGAAACACATAACACACATAACGTGCAATAAAAATCATCGATTTCACTTTCCTTTCGCGGTGGGAGAGATGTGTGTAGTGCGACTAAACCGACGGTCGAGCGAGTCAATACCCTCAGGTCGTCATACAATAATGTAGTCCCTTTTGGGGTTTTTGCGCCGAGTCAGTCGATCGTGGAAATGATTTCGGCGACAAGATTAGCGCGACTAGTGGGAGAGAAGCTGATGAAAAGTCCAGCTGTGTTGCACGATTTCCAAAAACATTTGCCCGTGGAGCACTTCCCAAAGTTATTAAACACATTTCTCATGCACTTTGCTTTGGAAGAGGTATTGAAAGGTGGGAGAGTCCATAAATTCGGGGTAGCGACATTTTAATGGCAAAAGACCACACCGAAACCGTTGACTGGATCACATAACGAGCGTTAATAAAATCACAATACACCGGAGCGTTTCCGATTGGAGTCTGGAAGGTCTCTTGTGATTGAGAAAATTGCATTGCAAAATATTGTTCCCAAAATGATTTATGCCTCCCATCAATACCAGCCTTATAGAGAGAGAGGACACTAAGGAAATGAGAGGATACTGATTACAGGAAGTAATAAAACTTCCCGATGGTACCAAGCGCAACGATGAAAGGAAAAGGTTTCCTGAGAGTTCTCATCTCACGAAGCGAAGCACGATCAGCTCCAACTCCGAAATATGGAGCAAATTGGTGCGAGCGTTTCGAACAGGGATTCTGGTCCTGATGTTCGTTGCTCTCTTTTTGGTGGTGGTGGCAACAATCTTCAATGACACTTGTTTCACGTACTTTAGTCCGCGAACGGTTTACAAACGAAGCAAATTGGCAGCTTCAAGTATGCTGAGCAAGAATTCCATTACCGTCAAGTGGATTCTAGCTGGAGCAGCTGACACAAATTTTCAAGAACCTCTTTCACCATTCGAGCGCCACGTCCGAGACACACGCGTTTTGGCTCATTGCTGAAATTGCAGTTTTATTTGCTTTGGAGATGCATTTAAACGGTGGATGGCTGCTTGGACTGACGCACAAAAAGGCGTAAGTGAATCTGCAGATTAATAGTGTGTCAGCAAGTAAAGTGGACGATGTGTATGAACAGTGTTTCAAAGAGAAATTATGGAAGAATCGCGTGAAATGATCAAGAAAATTAAATAACTTTGTGAATGAGATTATAACGTTCACCTAACAGTTCTGAGAATGTCTTAAACATCAGTCAGTTAAAAGGATTGGTTAAAGAAACAATTGATCCAGATCTGTTAAAACCCAATCAAAGATAAAATATTGAAGATGTCAAGAATCCCATCCCATCTTCGCATGGCCACACCTTAGACGACAGAACGATGCACACACCATGTGTTCACACCCCGAACACGGAACTGACAGAAAGATTTTACTTACAAATGTCACATCCGTCATCGCTAAGAATGCGCTCTATACCCTGGACGGTAAATAGAGCGCCAAGAATACGTGTTATCCGAAACCTCTAAACACAAAGTAAAACAAACATCGACACGAGATCCCCGTGGTGGCGTCTCTCTCGTAATTCTAGCTCCGTCTGATTCAGCCTGACGTTTGTTCCTTGTAAACAATAGTACTGGACGATGTGTGTGTTTGTTGCCTCGCCTTATTAGCTCATCCGATTCGTTGTTTTTTTTTCTGTTTCAGGATTTAGAAAACATAACTTTACAAACAAGTCTCGTGTGTCGTGTGTCTGCAGCAATTTAACTCACCAAGAACTTACCCTTTAATTAGTTTAGAGTCACCTAACGAAGCGATCAACGTTTCTTGAGGAAATGGTTAATGAAACATGCTGAAGCTATTATGCAAATTAGTATAGCATATAGCGCACCAAACAACACCCCATTCTCCTTGATAGGTGTATAGCAACGGTAAAGCTAACGAAATCCACTCGCGCACACCAAATGTGCAGCAGTCTTCCTGTTTGATGGAATTTTATAATTATAGCTTCCGATTATGATTAGAATTTAGCGTTCGTACCCCATTGGTAGCGGCAGGTTTTGCAACATTACTTTGTTGCAAAAGAAATCGACGCAACACCGTCTGAACGTTCGTGTTTTAGTCTGCATGTGGCTTCTCTCACACTCTCTCTCTCTCTATTGCTTTTAAAGCACCTTTATTATTGATTCTACCACTACAGTGTTTAGGGTTGTTAGGGTGCGTGTCAAAAATAAGCAATCGATCGTTCGTGCATTTTCATGTAGCTCCACACGTGCACACGGTTCTTCGAAAAAATCGCTTCACTTTTTCGTTTGATTTCCCGCTTTGGCCTGATGTGCTTTTGTCTGTATTCGTTTGCCATTTTTTTTTCACAACTTAATTTATTGATTTGCTTTTTTTTTGCTATAAATACAGCTTAGTAATAATTAGTTTCATTTTTCAACCACGAGCGCCACACGGTGGGCCATCGCTTTGTGATTAGATGAATTTAATCAATGAAATTAAAATCAGCTTCACTTACAAAATTAAGTCGATAACAAAAAAACGGGTGATTCATCAAAAAGAAAGTGCGGCAAACGGTGAGCCTATTTCTACTCTTGCTGGTCAAAAAATGCAAATGCAACCCATTGTGCACCACGTGTTTGCATAATAAAGTATTTGGAGGCGTAGAGTCTAGGGGTTTTAGTTTTGCTTTTTGGGGGAAATTATTTGTTCCTTTGCTTAGCCCAAAACAATTAAAAAATAGAAAATACTAAATCGTGACACACACACACAATGCAATCATTATTTCGTACTGGGCGTTTGATTAAGACACGTGTGGTAAGAAATGCTAATCAACTTCCTTTTTGCGGGCCAGGCTTTTGAGCATAATCATAGCAATGCTGTGCCAGTGATGAATATCGCCCATGAAAGCACAAACGTTAATGATGATGATGATCGATGCTTCGAACGAAAATTAGGCAAGATATGCTTAATTTAACCCTTACTCACTGTCTCCCCTTTTGAAAAGCGTACGGATATCGACGGGACGACGAGATATTGATCAGTAAATCGGTAAATGAAGCATAACACGGCAAGGCCCCAGCATTGGTAAATGGCATGGTTCGTTTGATCGGAGATCAAATGTGTCGTTACCTCACCTTGATCGATCAGATCAGGATCGCATTTCGCCGTTACACAATGGACGCGGACGGGTAATTTGAACCGAGCGTAACAAACAACGGCGACGCAGAACAACACCACCAAACAAAACCTCACCAAGAACCACCAAGGAGTTGTTGTTTTGGGTCTTCTAATCTTCGAAACACATTCAAAATGTCAAGAAATTAAGGCACTGGAACCGGCCTATACACAGATCCGCGTTGATCCAGACACGAAATTAATAGCTCTATAAAATGGGGGAAAATGCAAAACAAGTGGCTCCACCTGGATTTTTACAATTCCAAGTTGTGCTGCACAAACAGAGACCGGTTTTGGGTTAAATTATGGTAACAGAAGTTTCGCCTCCGAAACTTGTTCATGCAAATGTTTTTTTATCACAAATACATATGGTGATACAGGTGCGCCACGGCAACAGATATTGAAAGAAACTTCTGCAGGGTTTGGAGGAGAATAAACGAGCGTTCGATATTCATTTTGTACGGTGTACGTACTCTTAACAATTGATTTGCTGAACGAACAATTTTACATACGGTTGCGTAGTTATTTTGTATTGCCAACACGTCCATACAGCACGATGATCTCAATTGTTGATGCGCTCTAGATGAAGATAACTGATTCCGAGTTTGCGAGAGCTCAAGAAAAATCTTCCGACATGCCGAATGCACTTACCGCAGTCTAGTCACGGAAACGGAATCCCACGCGAATCGCACACACACACACATACGCGGATTCACCTTCTTCTTTTACCAAGATCATCAAAATGCAAATTTCAAGTGCACTTCGGCACCTGCCAATGGAAAGCTTCAGTGCGTCGGGTTCGAGTCGTTCGGTTTCGGCTTTCAAGCGTACGCCATTCTTTTTTATTACAAAATGCATCCCGAAGCAGCCAAGTGCACTTTGGCAGGCGAGACATGAGTGGTAGTGCGTGCTTGAAGGAACAAAGCTGAGCTAGTTTTCCAAGATGCATCTTTCCTCTGGGAGCAATAAACATTCAATTTGAATAGTGTGTCCCGACGCATACCGGTAACTTGCTATAAAATTGGAAGATGCTATAAAATTGGGACGAAACCTATAACCTTCACAATTAATCAATCTAGCTGACAATCTAGGCCAGAAGTATTGGCAGTTCTCACTTTGCCGATCGTTGCAGGAAGAGAAAACAGCGCGCTAAACTATTTCGATTGCACACAGAAAAGCCGCCAGTAAAGAAAAGGTAAAGGTGAAGCTCAATGTTACGTGTACGCAATGGTAAAGCAAAGTCTTTGGCGAAGACTTTTTCTCCGACTGCTGCGGCTGCTGCTGCTGTTGCTGGTGCCGCCACCACGTCAAAGATAATTAACGACACCGATCTCATTTGCATTCGGTTTCAATCAATTGCACCAAAGCAAACCACACACCACGGCCCGGGAAGTGCGAACGAATGTTATGAATGAATGAAGAAAAACCCCAGACCCGACTTTGGCAGCAGTAAATTAAGACACTGGCCCTGAAGCTGGGAGAAAAGGTAACGCGCAGTTCGAGCCATAAAACCTGACAGCCGCCAGTCAATTAATTGAGACAGTGCACTCCAACGGAGCTTGCGGGTTGTGACAGTGACGGAAAACTTCTCCAAAATGGGTGGTTTTTTAGTGCATCTTAAAGGCGTAAAATGCACTAAACGTATATGTTAATCAGCATGCAAGGTGTTGAAAGCTGGTGCCACAGAAGAAAGGGCGGTATACCTACACAGTTTCTCCTGCTTAGAAGTTTAATGAGTGCAGAATGGCATTGTCAGCAGGCAACGGTGACCGTGTTAGGTACGCAAGGGTAGTGTTTGGGCGATGCCGGTTGTGTCCAAGGATGGCAGTTGGCAGTGAGATGTAGACAAGTGTCTTAATTGTTTACAAAGGCGATGTGCACGCGGTAACCCACAGCTAGAAGAAAACCACCTGCTAAATGAGTTGGTAAGTGGATGCATTTCCTGTTGCAGTTTCATATGTCTAGCATTTCTTTTGTTAACCTAGAATTAACGTTGTAAAGAAAATATTAATCCATTAATACGGTGTTTATCCTCAATATTGCGAGAGTTCCAGAAGAGTTCTAGAACAGATTCAAGAATATAACAAATTTAGACTTTAAAGTTCATCATCTCAGATACAGCCCATAATTTGTAATAATATATATGTAAAGGTTTGATATGATAGGATGTATATTGGTAGACCACGGCACAACCGCATCGAGGTCTTGGCCTGCATCAACAATCTTCGATATCGCTCTCACGGTCTAGTGAAGACGTCTTCCAATCCAATATCCCGGTCGTTCTAGCGGACGCATCGGAGATAGATACCACGCCTCCACTGTTCATGTGGATGGCCTAAAAGGAGTTTACGAGCTAGGTCCTCTGGCGTCATTCTGGCGAATCTAATTCGCTGCATGATGGTGAGGCTCATGTCAAAAACATTATCATGCCACAAAACAAGGTGGCACGTAAATAGATATTTCAAGAGTACTCAGTAATTGATTATGACTGTTTCTTTAAGAAATGTGATCTTTAACACATAAAACACATAAATTTAAGATCTGAATACAAACCAGCTGTGGTCTTGTATCGTGCGTTACCGACTTACCGAGGTTGTCCAAACTAGGACGCCCTAAGATTTCAACAGCTAGTCACGTTTCGGCTGAGGTCTTCCCCGGGTCACATGAAACACTCCAAACCGTACGGAGATCAAAAAGGTGGCTCGTTCTGTACGAATAGCGACACAAGAGACATAGACGACGAAGCATACCAAAACTGCGGGTAAACTAGAGCAAAACCCACCCGAATGTAACATAGGCCCCAGTTACACTACAACAAAATAAACCTGATTCCCACTCGTGGCACATTCCTGTTCGTGGCTGATTTTGGACTAGATGAAGAATGTATGTTCGGTAACATACATACTGCTAGAGCGCTCGGGATGGACAGCAAACATAGTCCGAGGGCGATGGTGACAGCTAGACCTACACACACCTGAAATTTACGCAATCGAGAAGGAATATATCGCACGAACAGGTACCACACCACACTGCTGTTGGCTGCTGAAAAGCCGGGAAGCAGGTTGCGATGCGTGGATGGAATTATTATGTAGAGGAAAAACCTTAGCAATTCTACCGAAGGTTGCAGAGGTTGAACACGTGAGAAAGTACCTCGACCAGCTCAACAAACTGGAGTATGTTTATGTTTTAATCCAATTTTATTTCATCTTACGCGCCCCGCTTTACAACCCTTTTTTGATGGTGAGCTTTGTTTACGATGCTTTTAATCATAAAAACTGATCTTTTAAATTAATTTCTGCTTATGAATAACTTGTACAAAGAATCAAAACTCATCATAAAACGTGTTGAGAAAACATATTTCTGTTTACACACACACATTCGGTAGTTTTATGCTGATGCGTTCGTCCACATTTACTGCTCCGACGAAAGCCAAACAACCGTCTCTCGATGGGGTTTGATGATGTGCCCCACCATAAAACACGCTTCACATATGGCACACAGCAAGAAGGTGACGCAAAAACGAGGTGACAACTGTTAAGCGACATGTCTTGCTCGGAGAGCCGTGACTTGGTGGTTGGTGGGAAGGCAGTGAGAGCGCCGGGACAGTGGCAAGATAACGCGTTCGACGACTCTCAAGACATTTTGGGGCCTATAAACGCCTTTTTGTTTTGTTCCTGTCTCACCGTGCTGTCATAATAATGTTCTACCGTGCCAGGTAGGTTATCGGGCGCGTTTGGCGCTAGGGCGCGTTTGGCGCTAGGGCGCCACGTAAAACAAGTGAAGAAGAAACGGTACACAAAAGCATCAAAAACCGTTACATGGTGTTGATAGTGGCGAACAACCTTGCCGCGATAGACAAGGAAATGGTGTGAGTATAGCAAAAAAAAAGGCAACAACTTTACAGGTCTCGTTCTTTGGAGTAACAAACAATCTGCGTCTCTTCACCAATTATCAGACGCAGCAGCAGCAATTTCTTCGGGACGTGTCATTGAAGCGAAAGCTGACAAGGTCACGGGAGGAAAACCCGACCTTCTCCGGTTCGGTGTTCGATAACCTGGAACATGTGCGCGCGTGTGTGTGTGTGTAGCTGACATTAGATGGAAATAAATTATTGCGTGAATTTTTGTGCATTGCATTTTGAGGTTCACCTTCTCAACCCTAGTCCCCACCCACTACACTGCTATCTCCAAATCTTCAACTAATGAAGAGACGAAAGCACCAACAAAGAGACACACCGACAGACAATCAAAAACGCAACGGGGCAGGGAAAATCTGTTTTCCACCAATTTTCCAGGCCAGGTAAAAGTAAGCTAATTTCGTGTGAGAAAATCCCGGTTTCGTTTCGATCACACAGTCACACGGAGGTGCGCCAATGGAAACGACAACGCGAGCAGCAGCAGTAGAGCGATTTTGGAGCCTAGCGCTGGTAGAGGGTTTCCCTGAACCTAACCTTGTTTCGTTAATCGCAGTGAGAGAGTACAAAAATCAAAGGGTGAATTAACCAGCTGCATATCATGGTTTTTCTATATATTTCTCGAACAACCGCTCCAATCTAGCGCTTCATTGTGGGTGATGATTTCGACTCGTCTGATGCATCGTCTTCTAATTGGTAATGCGAGTGCAATGCACTAACTCGACACAGTCTCGGGTAAAGCAGGGACAGAGAGGTTAGGTTAATTTGTTCCGAGCTAATAAAATCTATTTGTACAGTTCTTGTGTGCTTGCGGAACTTGTCAACGTGTGTTGTTTCACAATGTCAATTAATTTCACGACTTAATCATTAGAGCGTCAATCTTTCTTGGTGGGCGACACCAAGATCTTCGTCTAGTGACACGAATTAGCATCGTCATATTTACACGTGATTTATGGTCTTTGGCGGAGGTCTTTTTGTTACGATAAAATGAGGACAATTTGATGACGAATATTTTATAGCAAGAGATGTGTCTGTCTGGAGAAGTTTATAGAATGTAAGGCATCAGTTCAAATTGTCATTATTAGAAGATATCTGATAGAATGTTGGGAAGTCCTCATCAAGAAATAAAGAGCCTTCACAATTATTTTATTTGGAAGAGTTGAATACTTATCAGAAGCGTTGACATTCACAACAGCTTTGTCGTGTGCTTCATTTGCTAAAAATAGCTAAAATTTTGCTATATTAACTGCTACGCATACGAAATCGATTTATCTGCCGCAATTAAACCATAACATCATTGAACGATATCAAAAGAGAGAACGAGAGACAAACCCCACACAATACAACACATGTTACATAAATAAACGCTTAACGAACAAAGTATTTACAACGTCTTCGAGGATTGCCCACAATTTGTCGAACAGTTTTTTAACCGTCCGAAATTGTACCTAAACTAGCGATAACATGATTGCCCTCACCCTCCAATACAAGGGTATTGCTATAAAAGCTGTGTTACTATCATAACACTCACTACACGCGCATCTAGGCATCGCACATCGGATTAGGTTAGTAGTGTGGAGCCGGTAGAAGAAGCGATGCGGCTGTAGCGCCATTCACCTATCAAATAATATAACCTCAACTGATCATCACCATCACCGAGTAATCATTATCATCGTTGCACTTACTTGATCACAGCGGATGTAATCCATGGTGAACTGTAGCTGGGTACGCCTCTTGTTGCTTGATTTTGGCTACACCAATACACATTAGAAGGGACCGCCGACTAGCATTAGGATCATTTTTGTAGTGGCTTTCCCCACTTTTTGATGTTGTTGCAGTAGCTTTAAAAACTTTACATAACTTGCCCCATAAACATGAAGCGAATCATTTCCTCACAATCGATTTCACGTGCAATCACAACACATGGTTTGGGGTGACACACTAAGCTCGAGTGCTATTAGAACTGGCACTTATTTATAAACATTGCGCGCACACACACACACACACGACGCGTCACAGAATGACCAAGAATCGATTGCTTCCTGTCCTGCCAGACTTAGACGCAAAAACTACGCCCCACAGGAAGACACCGCTGTCAATACGGTTGTGTTATATTTTTATTTTTACTAACACTTTAATCCTCCCCGCTGAGGAAATTCGCTTCTTGGCCGGTATGATTCGTTGGCTAAACGACACTTTCACTCCACTGCTTTTATAAAACTCATCCACACCACTTCTAATTGGGGATATTTATCTCTCAGCACAAGGGTGAAAGCTTTCCCCGCATTTTCCACACGATCAGCTGGTGACGGCGAAAAACCCCTTTGCCGAGGTTGTGATGTAGTTGTCGGAAAACTAATACAACGTTTTCGAAGCACAACTAATCGGTTTTGACTATAAGCAACGCTGACACTAAGTGTCAAACAGCACTCACACTCTCACACACACACACACACTTTATTGCGCATTCGGGGTAATGGAAGAGATGATCATTTCCATCAGAAAACCTCGGGCGCTTCTCTTAATGACACTTAGAACACCTGTCACCTGCTTGATGCTTAAACTTTCGATCGGTATTAGCTCTGTTTTAGACGAACAGAATAGGTCACAATAGCGTACGTGCACTGTTCACAGTACCGAAACGCGCCATTACCGTCACTAGCTGCGTGAACTTGCCAAATGAGACACCCACCACACAGCCACCACAACAACACAGTGTGTCCGGTTTCGTTGGAGCAGAGTGTACTGAACAAAACAATCCGCCACACTATCAACAACCACCCGGTGCCGGGGTTTTGCCCCGGAGAGGAGAAAGAGCTGCATCTGCTCTCCTGCTTTTGCTCGTTGTCGCTTTTACACTGCGCATGCCCTGAGCACTGAGCACTGATCTGAATCTCGAGGGTCAAAGCGGAGCGAAACCAGGCAGGTGTGTGTGTGTGTGTGTGTGTGTGTCTGTGTACTGCATACTTCTCTTCCCAGTTTGCACGAGGTGATCTGCTTCATCTAGAAAACGCAATTGTCTTTCTCTTCTGCCGAAAGGTGATCTTTCAATAGGTGATCTGCTCACTTCGCAGTGCAAGAGCACGTCATCCCGTACTCTGCTCAGATACACTGGATCTTTAAACGCATACACAGCGGCACCCTCAACAATAGTAGCGTAAAATATTAATGTTTGAGAGGAGAGAGCTCCCTAATTCTACAAAGTTCCTACACGAACTTGACAGTTTATCGGTCAAAATAGGGGTCCTGCTAATAATTACCTCCACTGGATTGTTCAGGGCCACTAAACAAACCGTACAAAAACCGTGGTAGGGTCGTCCATTACCACACTCTACCCGGGTTTTCCGTCACGAAAGGGTTAACTCGCGATCGGTGGGTTCTCTCCGCGATCACACCGGTGTTCGTACCTTTCCTTCATTTCGTACTCGACCCTATCCCCTGAGGCAACGCGTTATGCTTATGCTTTTTGGGGGGTTTGCGTGTCTGTTGCTCACCGAAAAAAAAAGCGCACCACTCCAATTGCAAAACGAAACGATCGTCGTCCTCCACCCTTTCTCCCCTCCCGACAATTTCATTCCCTTTTTCCAAAATCCTCGTATTTGTGAGAGTACTGTACGTGGGCCTCCACTTTGGGCGTCATTATCAACTCTCATGATCAGCTGATGATGATGGTTGCCTGCCTACTGCTACCTCTATCTTCTCTTCCACCCACCGGATGTGACGGGTTGGGGTGAAGGGAAAAGGGGAGCAAAAAGAAGAAGAAGAGGATAAAAACAGATACAGTCGCCGCCGACGCCACGTGATGCAGCAGGGTGCAGCAGCAGCAGTTGGCTTGCAATTAGGGGATCCTAAAATGAAACGTAATAACGGGGGATCGATCGGATCGGTAAGGATGATGATGAATACTTTCCCTTTTTTTCGTAAGGGAGGTTCGTACCACCAGTTTCGTGCTGCCGAAACCAGAAAGAAAGGAATAAATATCATGCCATAGGTTATTACGCTATATTGTGTGTATTGTTGTGAGGTGATGATTTTGCTGACCTGAGATATAAATTAACTGCTCAATGTTCCTAATGATAGATTTGCTATAAAACATACATTTGTCTAGGGAATGTCCAGCAAATGGTACGAAGAAAATCTTCATACATCATCCACAGAAAGGTATTCGCAATCACAACTTCTCGCCAAACATTGGGACAATTTGTAAAGCTCACGCAGATTACGATCTTCCCCATTGTCCAGCCCAGTCGTGTTATGTCTCACTTAGTCATCGCAAAAGAAATTGACGCCCACCAGTGAATGAAAATTTCAAACGTTTCGGTGTGGGCGTTAGACGAGCCGAGTGAGCCGAGTTTCGTTCTACACCAGAAACCCAAATTTACAACCCAGATCAACTGATTCGGGAAACAGGTTATGTTCTTCACTTTCCATTTGTAACCGTAAATGCCACCGGCAGGAGAATCCTGGCCAATTTCTTCCAACGAATCGTGTGATGGCGCTTGACTGCGGCGAAGAACAGGCGCACCAGTTCTCAAGGTCATTCGAGGGAATACAAGGTGGCTTGGCGTTCATAACCGTACATGAATAAACCCCGTAAGAAAATCCATCGTAACGAATAGTCGATTTGTTTGGAAGGGGCGACAACGGATATGGGTAGAAAGCATTTGTGCAACGATTTATGAGACCCGATTTATGGTAACTGCGGAAAATCCCAGAGCGCAAAACAAAAGCGATTCCAACAGAACTTGGAATGAGCAGAGTTGTGAGCTGTGGAGGCAGAATACATATTAGGCCAATTTGTTCTTATTTCCATAGATCTGTAAGGTATTTTCCCGTGAGAAAAGAATTTTAGATATGACATCGGTTTAGATAGACACATCGGTTGAATATAAATATTTACTGAATATTATATTCTATAAATCATGTATTTTTTAATATTCGTAATAAACGTAGAGCAAAATTTTGAAATAAAATAATAACTTAAATGTCAAGTTGCAAGAGTTTAAGGGTTAATTATCATTTAATATACATTTTAGTTTACGAAAATAACATAAAGTTACTGCGCGCTTTACAGCAATGCGCAAAGCCAACCCAGCACCAACTGTTATACGGCTGAGAATGTTACACCGTATCACACCACACAAACGAATTCGCTTAGCCTAGACACTTACCCTGTTGTTCAAGCCTTCGTAGTTCTTTCCCCGCTTCAGAGAGGGCGCTCGGATGACGACTTCATTCATTTTCTCCGCTGGCTCTTTCTCTCGCTGCTACGACGGTACGAACGGCACACACAAAATAGACGTGCATGCACGTGTGCTGCCTCAAGTACGGTTTACACAGGACCGCTTAACTTGTCAACACATGTTGTACGAATAACGGCCGCTTTTTTTAAAACTCACTTGTTATACACACTGAGCACGACGATCACCGCAATTATTGAATGTGAACTAACAAAACCTAATCAATGAGAAACAAAACAAACCCATTAAGGGAACACTTTACTACACTTTTATATTTATATTTTAAGCACAGACACGCGCGCGCACGCTTTATATCACCGCGATCACAATCAACTTTTCTTCATTATCTCTTCATCGTCAGTTATGCGATTATCTTGCACGGCAATCACCGAAACTACCAGCGCCACAGCCAAACACCGAGTCGAGAGAAGAACGCCACCGCGGTGCGCACGGATCTGAAAATAAAGGCGAAAGGAAGAGACATTACTTAACGATCGACCGGATGTGATACGTCTTAATTAGATCAAGTTTCTCGTGCGGCGGCAGCAGTCAATCTGTAAAAGAAAAACAAATAAACCTCAACGATTGCGGATGGCGTTTTTATAATTCAATTTCCCATCGATCGTACCCAAACGATCGCCGATGATCGGTGCAGTAAACGGAAACAGAAGAACAAAGCGACAAAATAAAGAAGTAAGCCAAGTTCAAGGAGATTGAAAGAACCAAAAAACAAGGGACATTTACATCTAGCAAACAGAACTCCAGATATTCCAAATTTTCGATTGAGAAATGGATAAAGCGAAGTAGACAATAAACAAACATTTCCGGTGTGGTTTCGTTCTAGAAAGAACCGGATTTCTTACGATCCCATGATGAAATGAATCTCCAAAGATTCATCTCCACACTAGAGAGAACCTACATTATTGGCAAGTTTAGCATCTCGTTAGCTTTAGCTGGTTGTGTTTATTTGTGTGCCACTTAAGGAGCAAAGGAACAAAAAAAAAGCATCTTTGTGGAGAGCGAATTCGTTGGCTTCGCAATAATTTCGCAACCTCTTACCAACAGCTTGGGCGGTTGGAATGATCGAAAAGGGGTTGTAAAAAAGGAGGCAACTACGAAAAAAAGGTCAATCGCGAATTATGAACCAGACAATAAAAAAATGGTAGAGAAGAGAAGTGAAGTTGGAGATTCCTTCCGATTATAAAAAGGGGTGAGAGAGAGAGAGAGATCGAAAAACAGACAACTTCAACTTCAACTATTACGTCAAGTCATCAAGAGCATTGACATAGCACTTAGCGCTGGGAGGTTTGCTTTACCGATGGTTTTGATAATTGTTATGAAACATGTCACTTCAAAATAAACCTCTTTTAGCGGTGACATTTAATTTAAACTAAATAAATCACAATTTTCGGTAAATGAACGCAGAGAAAATTCCACGTCAATCAGAAGCGATTTCGATCCTTGCAATTTCAATCTCACGGAACGACGGGCCCCAACCCACGATGCACGATTAAATCACTGGCGAGGAATGTAATCTGATTGCTACGCAATCAAGATGGACGCCTGTGGGCATCCGAAAAAGCTTTGCCGCATTGACGATACCCTGACCTACCCCGACAGCAAGCGAAAAAAAGTTATGGCGAAGAAAGTTATCGAAATCAACCGAGTAAGAGAGAGAGAGATTGGGGATAAAGATTTTTTGTTGAATTTTCATCTCTACAGCGTTTGCACATCGGTATACTCATCTGCTTGACCTTGTGATGACTTTCTGTAGACTTGGATTTCTTATACAATCGCCTTAGAGGTGTTGAGTGGCTGTGTCCTCCCCAATTCAAGAAAGTGGTCCTTGTAACCAGAAGAAGATAAAGCCTCCTTTTTGCAGAGAAAATTCCACGTCAATCAGAAGCGATTTCGATCCTTGCAATTTCAATCTCACGGAACGACGGGCCCCAACCCACGATGCACGATTAAATCACTGGCGAGGAATGTAATCTGATTGCTACGCAATCAAGATGGACGCCTGTGGGCATCCGAAAAAGCTTTGCCGCATTGACGATACCCTGACCTACCCCGACAGCAAGCGAAAAAAAGTTATGGCGAAGAAAGTTATCGAAATCAACCGAGTAAGAGAGAGAGAGATTGGGGATAAAGATTTTTTGTTGAATTTTCATCTCTACAGCGTTTGCACATCGGTATACTCATCTGCTTGACCTTGTGATGACTTTCTGCAGACTTGGATTTCTTACACAATCGCCTTAGAGGTGTTGAGTGGTTGTGTCCTTCCCAATTCAAGAAAGTGGTCCTTGTAACCAGAAGAAGATAAAGCCTCCTTTTTCCGACGACCTTTGGGACACCAAACGGGACGACGTCTACAAAAAAGCGGAATCAACCTCTTGGTGGTGAATTTGGGCGTTATTATCCTTTCGCTGGTTCGCAAAGGAATTTGCGGCCATAAACAGGCCTTCTTTGGTCCGTTGACAGGCTACAAAAGAATTTATGAAAGCCCGTTTCCGAAAATGGTTGTCGTGTGTGAATGGCTGTGAAGGATTTAAAGCTGGTGTGATGCTGCAAATGGACGTCATGTTGAGTGACGCAAAACGAACATTATCTCACGCTTCAGCAACTCATACATATATTTACAATACTGAGAAGAGTTCCTCGTTTTTTGGGGGAAGTATTAACATAGATAAGAAAAACAGACCTTCATTTCTTCCTTATTGCCCAACTGCCAGTCTATCACATCAAGAATAAGGCCCATTTATTTATTGCTACATGGATAACGTTGCAACACTTCAAAGGAATTTTGACAGCAACTGATATTAAAAGATAACCGACCACAACTGACATTAATCCTGCCTTCTAAACGCACATTTTGATGCTGTCTGCAGCAAAAACAAACAGTCAGTTTTTCAAGATATCTGATAAAAGTGCGTCGTATTAAGAAAGGTTTTCTTGTGTTAACTCTCGGCCAAACAAAACCGTAATCGTACCACATACGCAACTTGTTTGGAGGTACGTTCTCGAGCAAAGGTTAGTGACTTGTGGTACGATATCGGGACGGCGGGAGTTCTTTCCCACTTCCCAGTAAACGAAAACCTGTACCTGTGCAGGAAGAGCAGCACAAGCAAACAAGAAACCGGTGCGTCATTATTTTGTTTTATCATTCAACCACCTTACGCGCGCGTACTGTTGGGGCGGAAAAAAAACATGCATGTATGCACAACACTAGACACACACCACACCGTATGCCAGCTGTCGTGGGCAAGTAGCAGGCAATTCCGTTAACTTGCGGCAAAGATACCCCAAGGTCACCACACACACCAACCACGTTAACGAAACCTGTTTGCGTCTTCGGCATGGCGATAAGCCCCAATCTCCCCAATCAAGTTCACAAGTCGGCCGCAATACATAGGCATCCTCAGGTGTTGTTTATGTGCGTCTGAGTCGATGCACCAACGGACACACAAAACAGGAGGAAACGAAGAACCTGACGCAGTTGCAGCCGCTTACGGTTCTTCGGTTTATGTTTAGAGAGCTTGCTGGTGAAGCGTTCGCCTCGTTTAAACGAACTGTACAGCAACAAGCAAGCAAGAAACAAACAGTGTGCAGCTGTCAAGACGATTATTCTGCTGCCTTTAATGGATATTAATTGATTCGCTATATACGTTTGGAGTTTATAGTCCCGGCAGACCAAACCTCCATTAAGATGTAAACAGTTTATGGATTGTTTGAGTAAAAAAGTAAGACGAAGAATACGTTCTGCATGATCGATACTTTGTTGTAGTTTAAGATCCATTTTAAATTGCCTGGATTGGGCGACATAAGCAGCTAGTAATTGATCGCTCTATATAGATAACATGGCTGGTAGTAAAGAGGAGTTTAATAAGAACGTGTCAATGACTCTACCATGTTGGTACGCACACCGTTGTATCAGCGCAGTAAAGCAGAGTTGGGCAGAGCGAGTCACAAAGACCATGATCGATCCGCAAAACCTTGTTTTAGTCGACATTTTTGACAGTTCGTAGATCGATTCGCGTCTGTTCTGGCAATTTATATAGTTGGATTTCTTATTGAGTATTCTCAATAAGTATCTTCTATACATCTCATTCTCTCTTGTCCAAGAAGGAAGTGCTCTGAGCACATAAATCACCTTTTCCAACACCACAAGTGGTTTTTTTGTCCGACCGGCACACCAACCCAGCCAAACAGATCAATCAACAATCCACCGACAGATAATTGCATTAAGCGCAATAATATTTATTGTCCTTTGTGTATGTGTGAGTTTGTTGGCAGTCAGCGACTTCTGGGATGCAATTGAATTGTTCGCAGTCGTCGACTTGGAACTCGGATTAATCTTTTTTCCTTGCATGGGTGAGTCCCGCAGAGCACCAAGGAGGAAACGATGCGCATAAATGGTAGTGCACATCGATCATGCGACTTCCAGGCACATCTTCCAGGTTAAATGGATCAGTTAATTGCGGCTAATGGGAAGTTACGATGATACGTGTACTTGCCTGGATGATTCAGAATTGGATCTTCAGCTTACTTGAAGGGAGTTGTTTGTTATATTTTTAACGTTTTAAGACTTCATAGAAAACAGAAAATTTATTTACTTAACTACTATTTATCATTCAAAAGGCGAAGTGTGCAAAGCGAAACAAGTATTAACGTCAGCATCATTAGATCGATCAATCATGATGGTGGTCCGAGTGAACGGACAAACGCATTCTGTTCGAAGTCGTAATTACCAACAACTTCCTCGAGGTTCGAACACAAAACCCTGGCGCCACCAAAACATCATCCGTCTGACTTCCGTCTTTAAACACATTCATATCACCGAAATGAATGCGAACAAGAGTGGTGTGGTTGAATGATTGAATTAAGACTTGGCTTAGGATCCTTCGCATTATAGCACAGCAATACCCCAATGTAATCCTAATTATCATATTTTGTTGCTACAAAAAGCGAAAACTTGGATAAAGATCAAAACTTGAATCATATCGGAAGAAAACCCTTCCAAATCCAAAGCCATTTTTTCATAAACTTTACGCTCTGTACAATAGCGAAGCAAATTTCTTTGATTTCGCAAACCAAGTGGGAGCGCGATTCAAAAACTTCCAATTCGTCGCATCTCTCATTACTTTTGTGGACCGGTGGTTTTTTTTTTCTTCTCTTGACACCGCTTACCGCATTGCAGATGCAAAATTCCAACCTCCGTTTTGTGCCTAACTCCCGCCACTTGAAACCTTTATTTCTTTTTCGACATAATTTTGCCATTTTACAAGCTGCTGGTTTCCTTCTTCAATTGGTTATCTTGGACAGCAGGGCAAAACGTTACGCAACGTCGTTTTCCTGGGAGGGAAATTGCTTTACTTTGCGGATTTGCGTTGTTGCGTCGGGCAGGAAGCTTTAATCCGATGGGCGGCCGCATCCCGCTTCCCAAAACTGTTTGCCGCGTGATGTATAATTATTGTTTAGGGTATTAACGGTTCGGACTCTCTCTCTCTCGGTGCCAGATTTGCGAAAAATATGATGAGGCGCGAAAATTGAAATAGTTGAAAGGCTTGACGTTATTTAATTCGGCTAAAAATAGATTAAAAGCTTACTGGAGCTCTTCAGAAATTGCAACACCACGTAACACATTTCGATGCTCACTTAATAATAAAAACAAGTCACAAAACTTTCTCCAGCGTCCAAAAAGCCCACAAAGTGAAGAAGATTCATGTGGCGATTGTCTCGAGGCTACATGGATCGATGAGCCAAAACAAAAGCACCTTCTCTCCAGATGGGTGTCTCGACTGGAGTGGATAGCATCAGCGAAGAAAAAAACACCTCCCCGAAAGGAAAAATAAGACATTAAACGAGTGAAATGGACGACGGGAAATATACATCCGATTGATAGCCGGTTGCTCCCAACAAACCTCATCGTCCGGGACTAGCGAGATGGGATGGGACCAAAGATGTAAAGCTCCATTAAGTCGGGAAATCGCGCGGGAAAGGAAGTAATCGCTGAGAGGTGCGAAAAATACGGTCACTTTTAAGATTTGCCCCCTTCATTACACGGTCTCACATAACCAAAGTGCGCTGCCACTACCTGTGATCACGACAAAAGCAGTCCAAAAATCCTTACAAAGTCATTACCGAACCACCGGCCACTTTTGGACAAGGCGTCTGGAAGGTCTCTCTAGCTGCGGACCTCGTGCGCTGATTGTTTGTTAATGTCTAATGGAACAGCCTAGCCTGGCTATGTCTACGGCAACACTGCATACAGTGGTCTACGGTCCATCTTTCTATCAGTAACATGCCTTAACGAGCTGTCACACCGAAACCACACACTTGCCACTGAAAATGGGATGCTGCCAGCCAGCAGCAGCACCAGCTCGAGAAAGTTTGTTTCTTTTCTGTTCCAACAGCAGCCATTCATTTGCATACAAAAGGCCGAAAGGGAAAACTAGACCACACGGTGATGTTGGCTGTTCCGAGCGGTTCCATTTAAACGGAACCTTAGACCCATCATTAGCAGTAGGATTTTAGTTTGTCCACAAACGGTCCAGATAACTGACACTTGGCGCGTGGTAATTAAAGGTGTACGACGCTTCCGACAATGCCGACCTTTTTCTCGCCCGATAGATTCGATCGATCAAGCTGAAGCTTAGCTGGGAGAGAGAGAGTTCGATCTGTCCAGGAAAGGCCTGAGGCCTGAGAACAAACGGGACACAACCGAACAGACGACCGGAAACCGGACGAAAGTGAAAGTACGCAAAGTGTGTACGAAACCGTGAAATTGATGCCTCTTGAGATCGTTTGAAAAGGATGAAAAGGTATCGCGCGCCTGTTTTGAGGATGTGGTAGAGCTGCTGTGTAGCAAATCGTTTCACCAACCATAGCCAACCGTAGTCAACCGGGAAGAAGTGGATGCAGTTACCAATCTAGCGCATCACGCACGCACTCAGTGAAAGGAGATCCGCTAGCTAGCCTTCTGCAACTTGTTCCTAACTATTTCTGGAAGATCACGAGACCCTCAACATTTGCATTTCGTCATGTCGTCTCTCTGATGGCTGATGCTGGCCTGCGGTAGAGAGCTGTGGTCGAAAGGTAATAGATATGCGTACCGTTTCCGGAATTTCGTGTGGCTTCCTAGCTAAACATGGTAGCAACCACAACGAGGTAAGGTCGAATATGAGATGCCGGAAGCGTTTTTTTTTTGCTAGTTCCAATAATATCTATCTTCATATCTATCCTCCCGGATAAGGTTCATGGTTTCTCGGCATGGTTATTCAATCACTAATCGTTTGACAGATTAGCAAGACGATTTAGCGCACCATTTTTATTAGCATGTCTAACATGCAAACTGGTTCCCGTTGAAGTTGGCAGGGTTTGGTGGCTTATTGCGGCGAGAAACAATACTTCGAGTATCGGTCCCTGTAGAAACCCTGTAGAATAGACGGTATATAATTTTCTTTCTAGCACCACGTCACTCAATCGTATCTTCTTCAATTACCTTCTAAGCCGCACACGGCTCACAACTCTATTCGCTAGACACTCGGAATCCGCTTGGAAATGTATATTCTCACGGTCAGTGTAATGTTTCAAAAGATTAAATTTTGTCTCCTTTTTTTTGCTTTAAAGTACTCGCTTTTCGTGACGTTATCATCTCCATCATTTCTCAATATTGCTCCCCGGGTGGTTTTTGTTTGAGAGCTCCGGTATACAACACTGTGCAAATTACGTAACATTGTATCGGGGTATCGGGGTTTCGCGTTACACCTAATCACTGGAAGCACAACAGCACCGTGCAAAGGAAACGTGATGCCCTCGGGTTCCGCCATAACGGTCCACACACAGACACACACAACAACAAAGTGAGAAAATTGTGTTCCGTGGTGCTTGTTTATAGTATGTTTGTAGTCTTCTAATACTAACCACAAACAGTTATACCGATTCTAGTTGAGTTTTTGTATCTCAGTACAGTTTCTAATCTTTGACTAGAAGATAAACGTATATATAAAACTGACAACTACATTTATGCCACTACATTTTAGAATCTGAAGAGTCCGATAGCAGTTTCTTCCTGGTTAAAACATCAGTAACAGTCAAAGTAACAATATTATAGGATTATAACTCATCAGAACGTGATTTCTATATCGCTACAAATGCTTACTATGCGATCCGATCGAAAAGGGAGAAAAATATAACAAACCAGGATTGAATTTTGGGGACAAAAAACCTCTAGAGACTAGGTGTCACCGCTTTAGGAACATTAGGTATTCGAATAAATATTTATGACTCCATATACATTCTCGATTTTTGCATGCTCAGCCTAAGCCCCAACACAATTTATTTGCATAACGAAATCACCCTTTCAAGTGAAGCGTTAGCACACACATGTCCCAAAACTGCATGGATGGAACTATATTTCGATACCGTTCCAATGCCAAACACTCGTTCAGAAGTTTTTCGTTTAACCAAGCATGGCACTAACTCTTTCTATACAAAGAGATGGCGATCAAGTGGAAAACCCGATGGGTGTGGGTTAAATTTATTGCCTTCCTCAATAGTGCAACCACAGCTGGTCGGACATGGTGCAGCAGCACTGGAGCAGAAGTATGTCACTAGACGCATAACCCATTTGTCCGGCGCCCGAACACGAACGTCTGTTTTGCACACAATCGATGAAACCGAAAGGCATGCAGGCAACAACAAAAAAAGAAAAGACGAAACACAACACAAAATATCAACACAACACACGACATTCTCGGGGCGCACAACATCATCATCTCATAATCAGAATGTTGTGTACACACTCTATTTGGTGTCCTTCCGATACCGTGCTGATTAGAGGACAAGCATCAAGCGTCAAGGTAATGTACAAACTGGCGCCACCTGCTACCAAGCGCCAAGGATCGGCAAGACCTCCAACAAAATTCCAGAAATGGTTTACATCTCGAACGCACCAAAAGGCATAGGAATGAGAACAAATGTTCTGCGCGTTTCCTCTGCAAGGTCACCGCAGATATACAAGGAAGATCGCCGCGTTGGAGAGGTATGCTATTTATTTATTTAATAATCACTCGCGTGATTTCGGTCCTAACCATACGACAGACTCCAGCAGCGTGACGCGCTAGTCCGGTAGAGGATTACGCCATCCTTCAATTTGACCCGTTCCGCAAGAGAAGTAGGAATGGGACGTTGGCGAGAAGGTGACGAATGCTCAAGGGCTCAACCGAGCTTACAAGTAGTTATTTCTCTTGCGGGGAACATGGACATTTGTCCATACATGGTATCGTGAGTCCGGGGAGGTTAGCATATCGTGAAGTGAAACGAGAAACATCAACAAGATAAGCGCTCGCAAGCGACGAACGTCCATTCAAATTTGTTTCCTTGCCTTGGAAATCATAAAAAATAATGTGCGCAGAGATAATTCAGCAGATCAACGACGGAGCACGGTTTTGTAATGATGCGCGCGCCAACCTCCCGGCTGCCGTTGGAATGTATGAACGCAACAGTGGTGGCTTCACGTGATCTAAAGGCGTAAGTGTCATTTAGCAACTGCATGATTTCAGACCACCATCATAACTCTGCACGGTACGGAAAGGGCAAAGCATTCAAGTTCGAAATTACACAGCGCCCCCGTTACTAGGTCACACGATCGCACACACTCGTTCTAGCCCGGGTCGATTACATAAAAAGGAAGGCAACCCGGCATCGGCAACAAATTTATGCGAGCTTACCAAACCAACAACAACATCCAAACGGAACTTGTTGAACGGATTGGTGTGACGTCCAATAAAACTATCGTCCACAACACAACCATGTCGTCGATCGCGGCTGCATCAGGTTTTTACTAATCTAAATTTCAAATCATTCTTCATACTGCGCGCACGCCAAAATCGGCTATCGTACGGTAGCGCGACGGTCGCAAATATGATACCAACCGCAGCACACGGCAGATGAGGTAGACCAGCATTTTCTGTGTGTGTGTGGTGTTTTCGTTGCCATATCTTTCGGAATTAATTATTCGCTTGTCGCGATGTATGGGTACCCGTCGTCACATGGAAAGGGTGCTGTAGAGAAATAAAACAAACGTTAGAAATTCGATTCGATAGCTGGCGATGGTACGGGTGAATCTCTGACATGTCATAAATTTCAAAACAGCCCCTGGACAGTTTCTATTTCCCACATATGGTATAATAGTTGCATGATGAGACCAAAACTAATCAGCAAAAAGGATTGATAATGGATCCAACGTGATGGCAAGTGAAGGGAAAGTTTGCAATGTTAAAATCTGCACTGCTAAACAATCATATTTTCTAGTCGTTTTTCATTTATGATGAATGTTTTTTCGTGATAAAGAAACAATTATTCATTGGTAATTTATAGGGCTTTAAATTTAACACTTTTATAAATAAAACAAACCTAACTTATTCTTTTATTATTTAGTTTTGTTTTTCAATCAGGTTTTGACTTCCTTTTTTTTCTTCTGTATCGTGTTACACGCTAAAAGTCATTAGCTTTAGCTCTTAATTGACTTGAAAACCCCGTACCAAGTACAAAGACATTACCGAAGAA
>KZ061591.1:161662-286630 GCA_002091835.1 Anopheles maculatus | reverse complement strand
TGTGCGATGAGCGAAAAGCGCTCCGAAGAGCGCGATGTGTGAAAAGCGCTCCGAGCTCCGAAGAGCGCGATGTGTGAAAAGCGCTCCGAAGAGCGCGATGTGCGATGTGCCTAAAGCGCTCCGAAGAGCGCGATGTGCGATGTGCGAAAAGCGCTCCGAAGAGCGTGATACGCAGTGCGCGAAAAACGTACTCTTATGCACATGGCCCATCGCGCTCTTCAGAGCATCGCACATAGCGCGCTTTGGAGCGCTTTTCGCTTATTGCACATAGCGCTCTTTGGAGCGCTTTTCGCTTACCGCACATCGCGCTCTTCGGTGCGCTTTTCGCTTATCGCACATCGCGCACTTCGGTGCGCTTTTCGCTTATCGCATATTGCGCTCTTCGGAGCGCTTTTCGCTCATCGCACATCGCGCTCTTCGGAGCGCTTTTCTCACATCGCACATCGCGCTCTTCGGAGCGCTTTTCGCACATCGCACATCGCGCTCTTCGGAGCGCTTTACGCACAGTGCGGAGCTACGTGATATTTTATAAGGAGCGCACTGTGCGCGCTCAGTAAGTTGAGCGGAGCGATTAAGGTAGCTCTTTCGCTCACGACACAACACTACACATGGGCAAAGCATCACAAAACACAAACCCCAACAGCGCGTCTTCGAGTCTGATTTAGTTCCGGCATTATATGGTCAGTACACTGCTTTAGTTCTAATGCTCCGGAGAGGTGTGCTCTTGTGTTGGTTTTTTCTATATCGTTTGTTTTTTTTTTCTTTAATTAACAAATTGCTTGCCGGCGGTCGCGTGCACCGGCGTGTAGAAACTCACGCTTGCCCCCATCAATATTTTGCTCGCTCGCCTTCGTGTATCAGTTCGTTCGGGTGATTAATATTATTTCCTGGAGGATGATTACCCCACCCGTTGATAGCGGCGAATCATTTCTGACCGATTTCTATTGGCTTATTGGGAGCGAAGAACTCTGGCACACACACACAGGAAGGAAGTGTGAAGCTTTATTTCTCCTTGGAGCACAAGCCCACTAATGGAACATTAGTTCTGGTAGTGGTTTTTTTGATGCATCACTATCGGAAAGCCACTCCTGTTTGCCAGAAAATATTACTTGCCGCGGGAAATTATTTAGGGAGCGAACGCTCCTTCTATGTACACGCGCTGCTAGAAGATGTGTATGTAAATTATGTGTGGATAGGGTGGATAGTGCAGTTTTATGTTTCCTAATGACTTTAACTAATATGGCTAATTCGTTTAGCTTCTGATCTAATGCATAACATGAAACCAATTCCAATTTATTTATGGTGAAATGTCATTGCATACTTTCAGGCGCCTGCTACAAAAGGATATTGGAGAACCCTCAAAACAGAGATATTATAGCGTTTTCATTTAAGTTAACAACAACGAAAACTTTCTAAAACAGAGTGAATTAATATTGATTGCCTTAAACACTTGGAAATGAATTTTTGTTGCCTAATGATTTTAACTAGTACCTCGAATTATTTTTCCTTCAAGCAATGAAGGATCAAACTTAAAAAAATAAAAATTGAATTCTTATATGAATATTCCGCTAGGTAATCACCAATGAATACAATAAATAACTTGTATACATTTAGGCATTAAACCATGCATAGTACAAAGACTCTTAAATAACCATAGGAATCTTTTGTAGAGAACTTCAACCCTTGAAGCTTTTTTTTTACTTTAAGAATAAAGAAATTCTACATAAATTCTGAAGGAGCTTTAAGACCTCAAAAGCAAGTAACCATTGCTGCTGGATTTTAATTTTACGCATGAGAGGTTTAATGCTGTCCGATCGTACACCGCGATCATCACACCACACCATCAAGATCGGTGTCTCACGGTGCCGAAACATTAACACGAGCGAACGTCGTGCCGTAAGCTACCAGTGATGGATGGAATTTGGAATTAGAGAGGCCAACGGAAAATTCCTTCGCCAACGAAAGATATACAACCGACGCGTACGTTGACATTAAGCCGGGTGTAAGAGCACTATCTTCTACTGGCTCTGCTAGTGATCGATCTCTGGCCAAGAAGTGTTTCTCCTACCAATGAAGAAGACGCCCTCAAAAATCGGAGAAACAAACAGTAGCCACCGCACGTATATATGCTTATACACGTTAAAGCAGTCCGGGTGTGAGAAGGAAAAACTAGTAACACATTAGAAACGCTGCCGGCCAACTCGCGAATGTGTCGGAGAGGGCAGCAACAAAAAAACAGAAAACGGGAAACCGACCATTTTGAAGCTAAATTAAATTACAACCCATTTAACAAACGTAAAAACAGGCCCGTGCACGTGAAGTGCGTGTGCGTTTGTGGGAAGTTACACTTCGCTTCTAATGTTATTTCGTCCAGGCAAAGACAGCCGATCGTTTCTGCGTGTGTCTGTCCGCACAAGTTCAATGGCTTCCTTGCGCCCTGGTGTGCGGCTTCGATTTGCTTTTGCGACGCACAGTACCGTGAGTCAAACATTCGTACCACACAACACACGCGCGTGTGCCGGTAGTTTTTGATCGGAGTTTTCCGTCCCAACCAACCAACCACACGGGGGAGACGTCATCATCTGTCGTTCGTTGGCCTTTGGAAGTTGTCTCCATCGATGAGTGGAACGGTACCGCCCAAAACGTGACCACGACGAAGCGCCATCTCGCAGAGCTGCATCGAATTTATATAAAACAATCATAATAATGATGACGCGGTTCATAAACTCCATCATCATCGTCTTTGATCATCCCAAAAACGATACGTTTCGATGGCGTTGGTGCAGAGAGAATCAACAGACGGAAGAAGTCCACTCCCTCCCCTACCGTTCCCGGGGATTGTCCAAACTTCGTGCTTCGTCTATCGTCCACCAAACGATGTGTGTCTTCTAGCGCGAACGTTCTTTGCTCCAGAAAACGGCACATTCGAGAGGTTATTGGTGGGAATGTTTACCCCGATCGATTTGCCAAGCCCGCCAGGGAAGTACTGGAACCTAACATCTCCCGAAGATACTCATCGGACCGTCGTGCATGGAACGTACGGTGCAGAAAATGAAGAAAATCGTCGATCAAATCGAAATCATCCTTCAAGTCCGAAATTGGATTTCCATCAAACGATGGTAGGGAAGAAAAACTGTGAAGGAAAAATAAAATATTAGCAAAAAGCCGAAAACTATTATGTAATTACGCGATAAAAGAGAGCTTACCGACACGCACACACACACACAGACGGTCGATGGTTTCTGAATTACGGGTTTCCCTTTCTCGGCGAAATCTCGTTTTCGCCATATTCATTTTCATCAGTTTTTAAAACACTCGAAATGGCGGATATATTTCCGCAGTTTTAACCTCGAGGGCATCGATTGGTTTTGCAGCGATTCAAATTCGCGGACCGATAAACGATTCCCAGGAAATACAAAAGACTGTTTTGCTGATATTAAGCCTCATTTTTTTTACTTTTTGGGCTGTTTTTGGATGAACTTTATGGAGATACGGAGTTCCTTGGAAATGAATCCAACTGAGCTTCGGTCCTCGGACTTACGGTGTATTTAAGTGGAACGCTGAGGTACGTAATAACGTGACATACCTCGTACTAGGATGGTTAAACGCTCCTTTCAAGCAATGGAAATCTTCAAATAGGTTTCAGCGAGAATGTTTCTTTTGCGTATTTTATGTACTAGCTATATAAACTTGATAAATTAATGAATCAAAATAGAAAAACAAAACTAGAACGTGAAAGCTTTTAATTATCTGTTTAAGCGAATTCTTTGGGGAGTGTGGTACCTAAAAATCGAGCACACCCCAAGAATGCTTGCCCCAATTTTACATCCAATGCAACTTCAATTGTGTTCTTCGCAATCGTTTGTCGCTCAAAGCACCAGCAGAAAAAACCCTAAACCAATGCTTTATGGCCTCCATCTCACCCGTTTCCATTCCATCCATCGAATTCTAACCTCATTCAACAAAATCCCTAACGACACACTCTTTGGCGCGCGCCAACAAAAAAAAAGCCAGAATTGCACACAAACCAACCGATACTATTACGCTTGAGCAAATAATGTGAAGCATAATGGCTTCCGGAACGAACCCAACGACCAGGTTCGGTTTGTCTTTTTCTGGGGGTAGCAAATCAGTACAAAAAAGAACTGCGCGCACCAGAGACATACATCTCCGTTGGCAAAAGAAACAATTTGTGTGGCTTCCTGCCCGACGCTTGCCTGCTACTCGCCAAAATGTCTAGACTCGCGCGTACTTATTCAAACGAACCCAACCGTTCCCAAGAGATATTTCGAAGAACAAAAAACCAATCCGGCACACACATAAAACGATCGCTTCTGAATGTGAAACGACTTTCTGTCACTTTGAATATTTATTCAACTGTCAGTGCTGTTGGACAACGAAAAAGAGGCAAACGACCCGGTTGACAAACGAGTGTTGGGATGCAGCACGAAATCGAGTGATAACGTTGCGTAAAATTATATCATTCGTGACCTGAAAAGCCAAACCAAGGCACACATTAACCACTCCGTGGGGATGTCGTCTGCATTAAATCGTAAGAGCGATTAAAGCACACCTTCACAGCAGCAAATTGTGAGATGCTTCTTCTGTCACACCGTTGACAGTGGCGGAAGTTGGGAACCAAAAATAGCATCGATGATTCAAAATCTTTCTCCAAGTGTGCGCCATTCACCAGAGATCTCACAGATCCGCAGTGTGTGTGTCAGATGAGGTGAGAACAACGGGTGCAGCAGAATCGACACTGAAGATAAGAATCCGTCGCAATGCACCAGAGCAGGCACACGCAGGGTGCTGTATCTTTCGATGTCTGTATCGGTGGCCTCAATCCCTAGCGCTCGCTCTCTCTCTAATCTCTAAAACAACACACATGCTCCACGTGCACAAGCATCATCCGCTGCATTTTAGAGGGCGTTGTGTGCTGGTAGACATCGCCCGCACAAAATAATGCTGGTCAATGGTCGGTGTTGTATCGGTGTGATGTTTTAATTTCATCCAAGAGTCTCACGGCGGTGGCCATCCCCCCATTTCGCAATCTCTACAACTCCCATCGAGGAACTTTATTTCAGAACGAATGATGCTGCATCAGACACACACACACCGTCGGAAGGAAGACATTCTAACAATCAGGCAGATAAGTCGTGTTTATATACCCTAATTCCAACGGTCTGTCGGTGGTTTTCGAGAAATAATACGGCAGTCCGCTTAGCCATCGACTAAACCCGCCAAGATTCGCACCAGAGTCCCAAGTTGTGGTCCCAACATTAAAAACGTGGGACGAACAACAACACACAGCTACCCAGACGATGCACGTGAAATGAAAACAAAAAGAGAAGACACCCAAACGAGCATAAAATAAAATGCAACAAAAAGCGCGCCAGGCACGGTGTTGCAGCAGGTTGATAAATTTAGAATCATTTGCCTCACACACCGGCATCGCACGAGTCAAGCAGTCGTCGTCGTTCGTGTCCCGTTTGTGCTGCATCACACCGCATCTGAAGGTGCCATTTCCGTGCACGGCCGCAGGGTGGTTTTCCTCAGGAAATGCAACTGAATCTGCTCACACCGTTGCTCGTTTTTTTTCGCTTTGAGGAAAACGTAGAGCCAGAAAAATGTAATCATGGCTGTGGTGGTTAAAACACATTCTCTGACAGGGCACAACACAACAGGTCGCTTCCAACGGTCTTCTTGCAAGCTGCAGACACGGGAGACCGAGAGCAACTCACAGCGATGAATAACTTATGGAACTGCCTTCAAACCACCAGCTCAGCTCGCTCACCGAGATGTCAGATTATGGAACTAACGTTCTCCGTGATAAGCGGAGCTCACCGGAGCACTAGAATAGAATGATGAAGAAAGAAAAAAACGGGAGCAACAGAATATCTCGAGGGGTTTTTATGCACCTCGGCTAAGCTATGGGTAGGGTGTGCGATTTATTTCAATTTCCAGCTTTACGCTGGTGAAGGCCACGGAAGGAAACAATGCCGATTGCACCTGCTTCTCGCGGATAGGTTGCAATAGATTGCCGAAAGCCCACTCGTGGCTCATAAAGTTGGAGCGGAAATTTTAAATTCGAAGGTTTACGAGTGGTGCATCTTTGTGCCTAACATGGCACCCAAGTAGAACTAGTTTTGAAGATAAAATATTTAAAGATATATTTTATCTAATTGGTTCTGTAACATTGGAGTAGAAAAAACTTTGTGAGAAAAGGCAATAAGAATCATCAGAGTACCTACTACAGACACAATAAATTGAAGTTCCTAACGTAGTACCGCTATCAAACATTTAAAAGGCCATAAGGCTACTCCCGCAAATTCTTGCTTCCCTGTTGGACGTTTTTTTTTTGGCCAACCTGAGAGTGATAATGGCATTGGGAGATTCCTGCTCACTGCGATGGGATGAGAATCCCCTTTATTGGCTCCGTATCGCTTACATCAGGACGAAAGCAATGAAGTGTGGCTGTTAGGACTCCATATTGCCCAGCTCGTTTTTCAGACGGACAGACAGACTGGACGCTGGGCTGTGCAGCCAGTCAGTGAACGTTTAACGACTCAGACGAGAGCCATAATAATGCTGAAGGAGAAGGCCCTTTTGTGTCCTCTCGGTAGTATCATATTTTGCCAGCATGTAGCAAAAAGAAGATGTATTGCAACACCATGATGAACGTGCAAATTTTGGGTGGACGACTACGGTGACTCTCAACGGGGAATTGGGAGTTGCACTAGAATTGTTGGTGTAATAAAAACATTTTTCATATATAAAGCACTTAAGAGACTACTTCACTGCAAAACCTTGAAAAACTATTGTAAAAACTACGAAATTAGTTCTTGAACAAAAAAAAACTGCTAAAGTCTCTCCACGACGCAGAGTTATTCTTCAAAGTTTGTCGTTAGCCAGTTGAACCGGTTGCAGTTATTTTAATTTTAACTTTTATCTAACTTCACTTACTTCAAGCTTATCTCCACTCCAGCTAACCCTTATTTCTCACCACAACCACCCTTTATAATGACGCTACGTCTTTAAACACCAGAGAAAATCGTAATGCGGAAGAAACTACCGAAGCCACGACGACTTCAGACAAACATTTCAACGCCGCAACAACAAAAAAACGATCCATTTTTCCATGGCTCGATAGCAGAGACAATCGTTTTACTGTCCCGCACTGTGACGCGGCGACCCGCGCACATCAGGAAAAAGTTTCTTATTTCCGGACTTTCCGGAGATTTGCCATCGCAACGCGATAAACGGCGAGACCGAGAAAAAAACGAGCTGGGCAATATGGAGCCCTAACAGCCACACGTTTAAACACCAGAGAAAATCGTAATGCGGAAGAAACTACCGAAGCCACGACGACTTCAGACAAACATTTCAACGCCGCAACAACAAAAAAACGATCCATTTTTCCATGGCTCGATAGCAGAGACAATCGTTTTACTGTCCCGCACTGTGACGCGGCGACCCGCGCACATCAGGAAAAAGTTTCTTATTTCCGGACTTTCCGGAGATTTGCCATCGCAACGCGATAAACGGCGAGACCGAGAAAAAGTCTTTGGACGCTTGTTTGGCGATGCTCAAGAAAAACCATTCCTCGGTGGCCAGACGCTTAAACTTTCCCGCACTATGTGCTCTTGTATTCCACGTGCCCAACTCGGTTTGCTCTCTAATCGGTGGAATGTTCTTAATGGTGGAATGCTTTCCCGCGATCAAGCATGTGTCGGTAAAAGAGAGCGAATAGGAAGAAATGGTCATGAGAACGCAAACATCGGAATCGGAATCTTTATTTAATTTGTGTTCCGAACCGAACGATATAAGATAAACATTCGAAAACAATCGCTGTTCGGTTGCTTTTTGCTGTGGGGGATGGGTTGACGGTATTTAGACATTCACGGCGGGTGTGATCAGCTGCGTCGGATTGTCTGATTCGGGAGGAAATTCCGGCACTCGGGACATAAATCCGGGGAAAATGCCAACATCTGATCGGATCAATTCGGGCAAACGAGCTGGTATTTGATTTTTATGGGTGTTGTTTCAAATTTGTTGCTGTCCCTCTTTGTGTGTGTCCTCGTGAATGTCTCTGAACAAGAAGGAAGAATTATCGGTTATGCTCAATAAGGTTCGCTTAATCTAACATCTTAATCTATCTTTCGTTTTCGTTCGTTTATGGCTCTTATTATAGTTTGTTTTTATGCCGACTTAATGATTTTTTCGGGGGATCTATTTCACTTAAACATTACTCTATCTCTATAATTATAAAAAAGTAACTCTTTTATGATAACTTAGTAAGTTTTAATCTTTCTTTATCTGTTCTTTTCGAAGGTATTAAATTACTCAACTTCTGACACCACCAAATGGCTTTAATAATTAGTCTGAAAGCTTAAGCTTCCCTCGTTTCGCCTATTGCCGGTACAGTTCTCATCAGCTGTTCAACGATGTTTGCACTGGATTACGAGCGCAAACCCTCCCCTCGACATAACTAACACCAAGATTAACCGATTTCCTCCACAAATCAGCCACAGCAAGCGGCAGGGAACGCTTCAGCACCGAAAACGCGAATTGTTTTGCGCTGGCTCTTAAATAATGTACCAACAACAGCCGCATCTCGTGCAAGACATCGGGGTCGGCTTTTGCCAAGAAAAAGAGATCTTATTTAAACAGCCGACGCGACGTGAAGATGTATACTAACGCACACGGGTACGTACGCTGTGTCTCATTAGCACCATTGCACCGCTGCTACTGCAACGTTGTGCACAATATGCAGCGCCTTATGCATCGTACAACTGTGTGTGTGTGTGTATGGTGAAACCGAACCTTACTGTTGGCTTTCGTCACTTTCGTCGGATGGCAGCGTCCGTGAAATGGTCGCGAAACAAATTAAACCCAATCCAGCGGGTAATCGTTCATTATCACACCATCTTTCGCACCCGTGGATGCATCTCTCGTGTGCCGTGACGTACCAGAATGGTGTGAAATCTCTCTCCCAGTGCCAAACACACACACACCCCAAAAGGCCCTTCTTGGGCGGCTTCGTATTTCGTTTGCATTCAACTTTAACGCGGATGCAGCGTGGACGACTCCGCGGCTCGCTGCGTTTCGTGTCATCTTTGACCGGACGGATTTACATCGACGTAAAACAACGACGACACCAACACAGCAATCATCGGCAGCAGACAGAGAGGGCCGAACCGGTCGGATTCGTGCAGTGAGTGGTTAATTAGATAATTTATCTTAATTTATATGCGTGATGCATAGCACTAGAGACACCGCCTTTTCGTTACCTTCGGTGCAATTGGATGGTTCTGGTTTCGTCATTGCTGTCAAATTAGGACTCGCCGCAGACGTCTGCCGGATGAGGTGTTAATAGCAAAAAAAAGGCTTTGCTGGGATATGTGTTACCAAGAGTTATTGGTAGAATAGGTGAAGCTATGACTTCGTTAACAATCCAAATGTAAGATGACGTACTTAAAAACGAATCCTAGTTTATTCCAAAATAAAATAAATAAATAATTAGAAAATGTTTAAGGAAATAAAAAGAGGAATATTATAGACTCTAACACTGCGAAATAAACAAGTACATACAATAAATTATTTGCAAAATGATTTAAAACACCTAAACAAAAAAATAAAGAGCAAAAAAACAACTCAAAACTCATCTCTAACAAAGAAAATCATGATAAACGCCACTAACGAAAAAACAAAATTAAGAACTTTTATAAACAATAAACTGCAAAATTAATCAACAGAATCGTCTTTTCACAATTAAATGTTCTTTTAAAAGAATATATCATCAATAAATAACAATAGAACGTAAATCTAGTACGAAAGTAAGATAAACAAAGGTAAAACAAAGACTGTTGAACAAAAAAAGCTCAAAAACTTATTTGTTAAATACGCGAATAACAAAACAAATTAGAAAAAAATGCCTACAGCTTAATAAAACAAATAGAACTTATGTAAAACAAACAAAATAAATGGAAATACAACAAACAACAACATAAAGTTGAGAAAGAAACAATAAAATGCACCAAAAAAACAGAAACACTATTCTCTTGTTGATGCAGAAAAATATTAAAGAGTATTAAAAAGAGCAAAGATTTTACAACTTGGAAAGCATAAGAAGAATATATAATTTTCACTACCGTCAGTATGCCTTGTGTAACTGAAACGGAATCATTGCGGCATGTTTTTCCTCATTTCACAAGCAGTTTGAACTAGAAAAAAAAATATATGTTTCCCTATAGCCCTTTTTTCGTATTCTTAATCCACTTTAAATTCATCACTCTACCAAACGCAAAGGAATTCGATAAAACGTTCTTTCATAACATGAGCACAGAAAAAAAAATGAACTTAATTCGAATCGTACCGAGCGAGTTGCGTAAAACACAGAGCAAAATCAAAGATCAGAAGCAACACTGGCTAACGACCACAACTGACAAAAACCTACCATTTTGCAGGTAAATCTATTCCGTCGCTGCCCGGTGTTTTTCTAAGCTTCGACCGCCAACAAATCTCGGCTCAAACAAAAAAAGGAACAAGACTTTTGCAGCACAAACACGCTCGGGGTTACATCGGTGGTCCCCCACACACACGGGGGACCATGGGAAATATTTCAAGAATTTTGCCATGTTGTTGGCCAGTGCGGAAAATGCACACGTAACACTCCACACATACACACACGCGGCAAGAAGGTCACCTACCTCCGAGGGTTTTTGTTGAGCAGAGTCGAAATCCTCCGGTTTCGGTTGAGCAAGTCACCACCAGGCCCCGGTTCGCTCTAGTTTGCAATTCTAGACAAAAATCTGGGTGCACCCCGTGCACCCCGAGAAAAGAATGTTTGTTGATGCGGAGGCAGTGAACTGAACGTCGGAAAAAATTAGTTACCGAACATGACAACAATGGCGGGTTATTGGTTGATGCAAAAAAACTGAAAACCCAAAATGCTTTCAAAAATCCCCTAAAGACGTTAACGTAACTGCGGTGAACGTAAAACTGTGCTAAAGAACTATTTTTTTTTTATTAAAATTTGCAGATTTAGATTTAATTTTACCTTCAAAAGACCACAATTAGTCAATTAGTTTCAAAACTGTGTTTGTTTGATTTTTGTTGTTTCAGTTCTTATGTTTTCGTTTTGGTTTTCATTGGGCAGACTTTGATTTTATTAGATTGTGTGTTATTCTATACCAATTTTGCCTTTCAATTCTTCAATTATCCGATTTTGTTATACTAGAAAAACTGATTTCGTGTTTTTTGATTATCTTTTAGGTTCTTTTTTTGTCGTAAAATAATAATATAGCTTTAATTTCATTATTTTTATATTTTCAAATTTGGTAATTTCGGCTAGAAACTTTATTTTAGTGCCTTTTACTATTTTAGAACAATTTTCAAATTACCAAAAACAAACCAAAATTAAGTAAACAAGCGAAATCAAGATATGGCGACCCTTATGCAAACACATCGTCAAACATAATTAAGCAATTTACCAGCTTATAGGCACAATTGCGGGATCATCGTCTCATTCCCGTTAGCCAATAGCAGCACAAAACAATAGCTACATTTTCTACAATTGCAACAATAAACTACAACGCACGCAAAACAGACTCCAACCATCGCCGTCGTAGTAAGCATAATGAAGATGCTGCTGGCACGGCATCCATCTCACATTGGCATGTGTTGACGCGGGATCAGCTCTCGTCGCGTCGGTTATATGATGGCGCGATAAGCACGAACCCCACACAAATTTATTCAAACGTGGATGCGCGTTCATTGTTTCATACACTCGAAAAAGTGCGACAGGTATGCGTTCTCGTACAGCCCATTCTTCGATGCATTATAGGAGCATTTTTATATTGAGAAATTAAATGCAAAGTCGTTACGTCGCAAGACAAAAGCAACAATTGTTAACAATTTTCCAAGTGAAACAATCATTTACATTCCGACACACCACATCAACAAGTGTACGACACATTCGTCAGCATCTGCACCCATCAGCGAGAGGAGTTTGCGTTGTAATGGTACAGACACTTCATCGCTCGTTTACGGGATACAGCTCATTACAACAGAAGCTAATGAACGTTGGAATGTAGAATGTAACACATAAATCTTGCCACGACAGCGACACCCACAAACTGGAAAATATAGCCTACGGATGTACAGTGTACATATCTCGTTCTCGAAAGTGCTAAAAGACATGCCGAGCTTTTCAATCTGAAGAAAATGTGAAACCCGAAAACTATTTCACACGAGCACTAGCGGACACTTCCGGCTGTCATTAGCGACAAATGGTCAGTTTTGGGTTACACATTTTTTGGGATGTCTCTTTGGGTCGCATCTTTTACACCTTTGTCGGATGGACACGCATACATATTTATAGCATATTTTATGCCGCATCAACCCTATGTGCACCCCGAACAAAAGCGCAATTTGTAATTTTAATCAACAAAATACAGGTTGCAACAGCGTAACAAAATTGTAATGCGACTAATGCTGATTTAGGGTGCGTTTTTTATACTTTTCATCAATTTTTAATTACACCTACCAATGCATCGTGTGTAAAAGAGGGTTTTTTAAAGGTATGAAGAGTAAGGCTTCACCTTAAAGCCTCTTCTGCTTAATCCGAGCGCCTTTTATTGGATCACTCACGAGCTCAACGATGGAGTATTTATAACAGATCATCATCTACACGTGGTTCGGGGGATTTTGGGTCGTTTTTCCCACGGGTGGCACTCAACCAAAGCTAAAGATATTCGACCGAACGAGACGAAAACGGTTTGACGCATAGTTCCTTCAACGGCGTGGTGAGCAACCATAACGCGACTACTCTCCTATTAACGCCTCATCATCGCCCACTGAAACGGAAATGTGTTGGAGAGCTATGTTGCGCTACTTCGTTTGTTCCACACTGTGTTTGTGTGTGTGTGTGTGTGTTGGTGGAGCACATGGCCACCGGTATTTAAGCACACAACAGCATTACAATTAACAATGACATTAGAAGACAACAATAGGCGCGTATCAACTCGACACAGCATACACCGAACGTCAGCCCTTTTCATGAAGTGATTATGCTGTGACTGTGTTGGTCGCGCGTATTACGCGACCGAAAGAGCCGCCCGATGACAAATGGCATTACTTTCACTCATTAGGTTTGCTAATGATGAGGTTCACCCCCCTCGTCACAAGCCACGGCTTAGAACACACAATACGGCGCGGGAGTATGTTGAACAAGTCAAAAAAAAAACAGACACGCGAAAAGGCCGTCATTCGTCCGTTTCTCATATTCTGATGAGGGAGAATTCGCCGGAATGGTGGACAAAATGGAGCTAAGAAGAACTGTAAACAGTTTTTGGTTTTGTTCGGTAAGCATGATTAATGAGACCATACAATTGAAAGAGATGTTGGTGAAAAGCTTGATCATGTTTGACATGTTTTGGGACAATTGACGTTCGTTAGGGCGGCATCTGTGTTCGATATATTGATTTTAATACCCTGACAGTTCTTCTTTTTCTGACATTTCTTCTGTATTCTTACAGTATATTAGAATTTTTTTCGTTTTTTCATGAAGACTTCGGAATCCCGTTCGGACCGTCTCCAAGGCCTAGTCTTATCGAGTTTGTCCTGTATGTAGATTTCGGAAAAAAATCAATCAGTCACCTTGTTAGCCTGCGATAAACTGACCTTGTTTTTAAGACTTCAGCTGCAAACTGTTCTATGTAATCCGCCCATTAAGTTCCAAGATATTCCATTCTTTAAATCACTAACCAATTACCACAAGACCATAACGAAAAGAAATCGACAGACTCAATTCTTCCGGCGTCCTTCAACCATCGAATATGAACCTCCCTCATCCACATCCAAAGCGTTCTATGCTCCAACAGCAACCCTGCTTCTGCTACAAACATTTTCGCTAATTGAATGCCGTTCAGCTGAACAGCTGATTGATGGAAGGTTAATCCTATCCTGTCACTGTTTTAGCTCAGCCGAGACTGAGCACGATCCCGCCACCCTTGGTTGCAGCCCTAGACAACCGCAGCACACACACATTCTACCCAATCACTGCATCCAATTTGCCGCGCAAAAAAACCCCAACATTCTATCGCTCAACACGGTCGTGGATAAATAATTATGCTCCATCAATTTGTACGATCCAAACTTCATCAAACTTTACACGCACAGGCACTCTTCGATACCGTTCCATGGAGACATTTACAAATAAAGGTAGCAGCACAGGCACGGGCAGCAAAAAGTTTCCGTACTTGTCGACCCCTTTGGGCTTTCATGTTTGCCGACAGCCGTGCGATCTCGTGGGAGCCCCCCGCGTAGGGCCGCAGAAAGTTAGCGCAGTTTTGGGCAGTGTGACCGCGCGCTAACAAGACACCGGAGAGTACCATGACCACCACCGCGGTGATGTTGTGATGAAAAAGCCGCCGTCTGACTTTAACTTTAACTTCGTATGTAGCAGCTTTTTTTATCTTTTACATTCCTCGCCGTACAACAGAAACGGGAAGGTCAGAACGGTGATTTGTCAAGCACAGCTCTGTGTCGACGCAGTTGCAATCGGATCAACCAGTCTGACAGTGAACTGACGTGGCGTATTGAGGCGCGAGGGTTAGCCTAGTTGACGGTAATTGTAGAGTTCGTGTGAGCCCTTTTTTTCTACTCTCGCTTCTTATTTGTCCTTTCCCTGCGGAGCAATCAAACGGAGCTAGACACGGTTCTCGGTCCGAAGGTGTCTCTCTTGGTTGTAGGGGTTTCTCCCGCCGTCAAGAGTCGCATGCCGCGACAATTGGCACGTGAAGAAAGCTCGAAATGGTAATATCAAATTGGTACGGACGGTTGAATGTGCTAGCGCCAGCAATTATGCTTGTTAGTGCCGTGTGGTTTGGTATTCAAATAAGGGCAAGATATTCGTTTCGAAGTAGTAGAAGATGTTGCTTGTTGTTCTTGAAGATTTTTCGTACTCGAAGTCATTAAAAGAAAACATCGAAGCAGCGAAGAATTCTCACCTAAAAAGATAAAATAAAAAAAGGAATTAGTTAAATTTGCAACAGGAAAACTAGAATAATGAAAAGCATTGAAAAAACAGCAAATCTTACTCTCTACATAAACAACAATACAACAACATAATAAAATCATTCCAAATTTCCTCTCGTATTTACCAGCCCGAAATCAATATCCGTTCCGTAATCAAATATGTATACATTACTGTGTGGCCTCCATCTCGGCATCTCTAGTCGTCTAGCGTTCGATTGATGAACCATTTTCGCACGTACTCGTACACAGAAAACCGCGTCACGTTATCGGGCGTTTGTTTGAACGCGTGCGGCGCACTCCAAGAAACCTTCAAGTCGCGTTCTTGTGCCCCATCCACAGCGATAAACGACACAGCAGCGTGACAAACGCGCTCAGTCACTTCTGCTGCTGCTATTGACCATCTTCTCTATCGACCATCAGCAGCAGCGCGTATCGATAGACGGGAAACCCTTTTCCGAAGGGTACAGTGACAGGCGCACATTGCTTCGCTTCCAGCACTGCTGCACCCTTGGCCGTAGTGGTTGTTTTTTTATCATCCACACAACAACCGCAAAATACGACAGCAAAATCACGTCAACAACGTGACGCAGCTCGATGTGCTAGCGCCAGCAATTATGCTTGTTAGTGCCGTGTGGTTTGGTATTCAAATAAGGGCAAGATATTCGTTTCGAAGTAGTAGAAGATATTGCTTGTTGTCCTTGAAGATTTTTCTTACTCGAAGTCATTAAAAGAAAACATCGAAGCGGCCAAGAATTCTCCCCTAAAAAGATAAAATAAAAAAAGGAATTAGTTAAATTTGCAACAGGAAAACTAGAATAATGAAAAGCATTGAAAAAACAGCAAATCTTACTCTCTACATAAACAACAATACAACAACATAATAAAATCATTCCAAATTTCCTCTCGTATTTACCAGCCCGAAATCAATATCCGTTCCGTAATCAAATATGTATACATTACTGTGTGGCCCCCATCTTGGCATCTCTAGTCGTCTAGCGTTCGATTGATGAACCATTTTCGCACGTACTCGTACACAGAAAACCGCGTCACGTTATCGGGCGTTTGTTTGAACGCGTGCGGCGCACTCCAAGAAACCTTCAAGTCGCGTTCTTGTGCCCCGTCCACAGCGATAAACGACACAGCAGTGTGACAAACGCGCTCAGTCACTTCTACGCTGCTGCTATTGACCATCTTCTCTATCGACCATCAGCAGCAGCGCGTATCGATAGACGGGAAACCCTTTTCCGAAGGGTACAGTGACAGGCGCACGTTGCTTCGCTTCCAGCACTGCTTCACCCTTGGCCGTAGTGGTTGTTTTTTTTTATCATCCACACAACAACCGCAAAATACGACAGCAAAATCACGTCAACAACGTGACGCAGCTCGGTCACGCAGCTGTTTCGCGGATTCGTTCGTCTGCTCCAGGTCGAATAATCGCGTCATACGGCAGATTTTTTGTTTCACTGTACTCAAGAAACCTTTAGATTGGTTTTTTTAAACACTTGAAAAGCTTACCACGCATCTAAACGACCTATTTCGCGTCAAGCTTTCGCACTGTAACGATCAGTACGTTTTAAAGGTCGTTATTGCAAACCCTATTGACAGGCAGAAACCACCACAATCAGCGGAAGTAGTCACCTGGAAAAAGGCAATAATAATTGATGACCGATGCAATCATCGATTATGTTTTTACGCACTAAAAAACCTTAATTTTTTTGGTTTACGGACATTCATACGGCAACAATTCTCAAACGACAAAGTGAACCGATTGAATTTATTTGCAAAAATTGCACTTTATCGATAGCAACAAATTTTAAGGGTGTAGTACAAATGATGCAAACGTATCGATTTAAACGTAGAACAGTGAGCTCATCGATTAACTTTTTGACAAATGTGAATTGCGTCAAGACCGCAATCGCAAAAAGCGCAGCACCGTTGCACCGGGCATAGTAGCATAATTGCGTCCAGTGTTGATCGGAATCGGTTTGCCATTTACGCCTTCCACAAAACCGCATTAATATTGCACACCTATTTGCTGCTAATTTAAACGACCGCAGTTATCCACATGCAAACAAACACACATACACTCTCTGGCACAGTATTTAGTCCACCAGGATCCAACCAAGAACTTCTTCTCTTCGGGTATGGGGGTGCTTGGGCATGTGTAATAAGTATTGATGAACGCCACAGAGCGATACCTAACGAGCTTCTGGACCATTTCTGTTGCCGATCGATTTGATCGGCCCCAGGAGCGCCGAGAGGAACCATTTAATTCCGAGCCGAGCAACCGTCTGTTAACCGTGGAACGTAATAAAGTGACCGAGAAGCCAAGCCGCCTGCTTTTTCTCTTGGGAGCGGGCTAGAAACGCTTTCGTAATTTATTGACTCGATGAGTTGCTCAGTTTTCGGTGCTTAAATAAGTAATCAGATTTTGGGTGTGTGTTGCTCAGGCTCGTTGAGAACACCTGCTAAAATATAGTGAGCATAACAAGTTGGAGACAACGGTTAGAGATAATTGGAAATAAAATGGATTAAAAATAAATAAATTTTTGCTATAAATATGTTGCGATAAAAAACACACACACGCAAGAGGTCTTCCAGTCTTAAGTGGTGCTTAAAGACAAGTTTAAAATTCAATTAACACACCATACTATCAGCACACCAAATCAACTAATTGCTGTTTGCTTTTTAACCATAAAAAAAAACCTGTTAAATATTGAACACAACAAACAACACAACGCTTCTTAACTGTACCCTAAAGCTACGCCAAGTTCTTTTACATTTCTCCTAACGGGGAGTCCCTCTATATCTCCTTCACACACTTTTACACATTTTCCAAACTTTTGCACAGCACATAACGGCAAAAAAAAGCCAACAACAGAAAGAACCGTTTAGAGACAGCAAGCGAAGAAACAGGCCTCCGCAGCAAAGATAACACTTTTTCACGGACGAACTGGAAAATTGGCTCTGGAAAGCTAAAGAAGATTAAAGACTTTCAACACTGGCCCTGGTGGAAAGTCTGGTACGATGGCCGGCTCGGTGTCCAGTTGTGGAGCCTTCGAGCGCAAAAATAGCCACCACCAGCCACTGTCGGATGGAAGAAAGCTTTTTTTCAGGAGAGCCCACTCGGGGGTACCGTTCTTTGCGACTGCAACTGTGATTTTTCGCTCACCCTTCACAATTTTCTTCAACTGGGTCATGTCACCGTGACCGTTAAGAGGATGGGAAGGAAAACCATGATGTACCAAAGCCGTGCAAAAGATTCTACAGTCACCGTACTACTGTTGGGGACTGCCAGTATTGGAAGCATCGTACGGCACACACTCAAGGCGACCCCTGTTTGACCTACTAACGCCGCACGGTGGTATAGGTCTTCTCTGCCAGCTGGAGAAGATGACACCAACAGCACCAGCAGCAACCCGCATAGTAGTAGCAGAGCTAATCGACGTAACGAAATAACAACCAGTACGGTCACGACTCTGTGGATTTTTTTTGCTCCTGCGTTCCTCTCTCAAGCACTCTGTTCGTGATGATAGCGCCTACGAACGATCGGTGTGATATGGTGGTATTATGCTAACACACCCGCTTTTTCTTGGAGCGAATATGTAGCCCTAGGTATGCGAAATCATGTTCCTAGAAAATAATTTATGTGTGGCTCTCCGTTAAAGGCTTCAAAATATAAGACCAACACGACACGATAGAGTAAAGTTTTTCCTGTTTCTGTTCTCTTTCCTGACAATGACCTTCAAAAATTTGGAGATGTCTTCCGTTCTATATTTACAACACGCTTACAGCACTAAACTGGAGCAATTGCAAACCATCGTTGTGACCTAGCACTGAATGATATTTCTTCGTAAGAGCAAAAGATTCTTATCTAGCCTCGTAACACATGTCCGAAAGTGTTTTTCCTTGTTTGTTGGTATCATTCCACTTGACCCTTTCTGTATTGGTTGACCGATAATTGAAGAAACTAGATAAGGCACATATTTTATTTTCTGGGGCTAAAATTGCCCGTTGTTAGGCAACTTTAATTGGTTTAAAATATGTAAATAGCTGCTTGATTATCGATAGTTTTGGTGACACTAGGCTTTAACTAGGCGGTTGCTCAGTGGCATTTTGATGAAGAGACCAGGATCTTGTGGGTTTTATAATGACAAAGTAGAAGGAACAGAAGACTCTTTCAATTCCATCGCTTTAACTCTACAAAGAACATCAAACGAGAGCACGCACGGCTTTCATTCTTCCTTGTGGTAGCTCAAGATGTGATGTATATAAAGGCGTCTTTTCTCTGTTGCGTCGTTTGTGGTTCAGTGATTGCACTCGTTCTAAAAGGCGGTGAGGTGTTTCAGAAAAGAGTTCCGCGATTACTCATCGTCAACGGTGTAATGTGGTTTCCTTTATGACGATGAATAATTCTTTCTTCAAAGGTAATTGGCCCTGCTGCTGATTCGTCATTGCTTTTTTCTTGTTTTTTGTTGATAACTTTACCCAGTTATTTTATTTATAGTCTATTTATTTATTATTTCAATCAGCCTGTTCTAAACGTTAAATAAATATAAGAAAATCGTCTAATTGATTCATTAGGATCTAATTTGGAAAACCTTCTAAACTGACACAACAAAACCGGCTAAGCTCTTGGCGCACCTATCGATAGTTACGCTCCACTTATCTATCGATAAACAGCACGTGTAGGCTAACAATTAGCTACGCCCTACGAACCGTACTAACTCAACAGCCGTCTTATCATTCAGTACGTAGCAGCAGCAACAGCGTCACAAACTTCTAAATTACGAGTTCTCAATAACAAGGCCTCTATAACTAGTTCCCTGTTGTAACACGTTCATCGTGTGACGCATACGAGACTAAGGGAGAGCAGTAAAGTGAGCACAAAAAATATGAAACCTCAAACATCGGCCATTGCACACCACCAAACAGCAAAAATGGTACAGGAAAGCTTGGAGCTTGGGGTTTTTTTTTTATTCCCACTTTTGTTTTGTTTACAATTTGTACATGTTGTTTAGGTTTGTTTTATTTTCCGCACCCGGTTGGATGTATCCACGACCACACGATGTCCGGTTTCTGTTTATGGGCGTAAAAGTTTAGCCCTTTTACGGGTGTGTAAGCAACATCCGTCGAATCCGTTGGGCGCTCCCGCGAGATTTCGGCGACTCCTGGGGGAGGCTGGAGAAAGGGATGATAAAAAACTTTTTCCTCATCTTTATGCGATCGCCACTGATGGTAACGATGAAAAATGATGCCACCTCGTGTAGTTTCGCTAGTAAATATAATTGCAATCACTTTCCTTCTCCCGTACCTTTATACGGACCAATCAATAACCAATCAGTGTCGTCGGTGCAGGAAGGATGTCGATTAAGCTATGTGGCTACCAAAACGCGAGGGCTACTGCAACTCCGCCATAATCCCCACCAAAAGCATCATAAAGTCATCGGGGACATTTTGCTGTGAGCGAAATGAAGTTTTAATGACAATTTATGTTATTCCTTTGGCTGGGACAAATCCGGCACAACAGCTGACCCAGGTGTAAGAACGCGTAAGTAAAGATGGCATCTACCACACCACATACACTGCGGCATACGCCGTAAACACACCGCAGGAAGAACTTCTTGTTTTCTTTTCTATAATTTTAAAAGCGAGTAAATTTCCGAACCAGCAGCATCCACAGCTGGCACCACAATACTCGAGAGGGGGGGTTTTGGTTTGGCTCGAGGCCAAAAATTGTGCCAAGTAGAATGGAATTATGTAATGAAGATTTGTTACAACCTCATGCGAAATTGATTATGTTCGTTGCGGATGAGGTTAAATGTGTGGCGGGGACTTTCGCGACGATCAATTTAATGGAGACAGTTTTGGGCTGTGCGGAATGAACTTTTGCGTGATTGCTATTGCAGTAGTGTGGAACAGAAAGGACGTGTCAGGGCAAAGTATTGCGTGTTTTTTTTTTTCAAAATTTTGTTCTCGTGTCAATGAACAATGGTCTCTGGGATAGTATTATAGCTGGTGGGACTGAAACAATGTTGAGTATTATGAACCAAAGCATCACATGCAATGAAAAATTTACTATTTTTTTTGTAGTTTAAATAGTCATTCTGGTGGGAGCGACAACATGTTGTATACTATGAACCAAACCCATTAGAAGCACTATATACAGTATAATAATAATAATCAATAATACATGGTTTATCTAGTCAATTTACAATGTGAACGACAAATGTTGTCAGTCTCGATGTGTATTTCCATTTCAGGCGAGTAATTCCATTCCATTCGAATATATTTCCAGTATATTTCCATATCGTAACCGAACGAAATGTAAAGAACCCATGTTTTAGGTGGTTGCTACTTCTTGTTTGAAACAGTTATACATCTTTAATAGCTTACGTACAGTAAAATCGCCTTACCAACACTTATTAAATAGTTCTAATACATTTCACACGCAACACTAGCCGTCCATTGCATTCTACGCGATTGTGGATTTGTCGAGAGTCGAAAATCATATGGAAGAAATGAAAATACATTAGGATGACATCACAACAGACGAAATGTGCCGACCACATCATAAAGAGACTACATAAACCCTGTAAAGGTATTTCGTTCCTGGGTGTAGCTCTTCAAATAGCTTTAGGTGGGACATACACTGCGTAAGGTATCATGAACCCGAAATCTTAAAAGCGCTTTTAAAATAAAAATTTAACAAACCTCCAAGAGTTTTCAATTCTTGATAAAGAAAAATGTAGAAATACTATCGAGTGATTGGGTTTAATGTTTTGAGGACCATTTGTTTATCGGAAGACTCTAGGATTTACCTACTATCAAGAGCAAAATTGAACCTAATTCTACAGTTGCTAACCCTACTCAAGATATAACTTTCAGCATCAATACTTGAAAGTGGAAACACTCTCAAATGCGAATGCTCAAATAAAACCCACTTAAAGTTGCAAATAAACGATGACGTTGATGCGTTATCAGGCGTCTTACTCACGAAGCTAGAAAACTTCACAAACATCTACAAATCAGCACGCATCACCTCCTCAACCACAAAACAATCAAAGTCTGAAAGGAATCCATCTTATATTCTCCTGCCAGCATCTCTAGGCTATGTTTGCTGCCGTTGCATCAGTTCCATCATTCTCACCATGCACAGCAAACCATTATCAGCTGATGAGCGGTAGAAGTGTGCGTTCTACGGTATCAGCGAGTCAGTCTGATTGCGTCGGTTTCGTTGACCTTTCACTTGCCTAGCATGCAATCTTAAGAAGGGAATTGAAGCATACACAAAGCAAAGCAACAAAGAGTGGGATTTGCTTTATTTACTTTCAGAAGTGAGTGTATAAAGGAAGGTTAAGTAAAATGTGCAAATTACTCTCTCTCGTCTGTATCAAGATGGAATAAGAAATGTAATAAGTTACGCAATTTTCGGTCCTTTCTTTAGCACTGGTGTGCTTCTAACGGAAAGCAAGTAATTTCTATTCCGTCCTCCCTTTCCGGAAGGTGAGATGGTTCAACCCTCATTTAACCTTCTGTCAGTTATTTTGAACGACATTGACACTGATAATTAAAACGACGCAAAAACACAAGGGCTACGAACGCTTTCCATGGGTGAAGGTTTATTAGCTGTAACCAGGTTTTGTGGATGACTCACTGGACGAGCTGATAAAGCTATTGCTGGTGACACTATAAAGGTATCACTTTTGACATTGTTTTCAGGGTTAATTAAGTGTTAAAAAAAGTTTCCATAAAAAAACCCAACGAAGACTTCGATGCGGAAGAGTGTTTAATACAGGGGGAAACACACTTGTCATTAACTTAAGGGAAAGAAACCAATCAACACCAACTCCAGCATAAAACAACATAAACAGATTGACCACCGTTTGCCCTCAGCTAATAACTATCGGCCGGTTTTTTTTTCTTTTCTTCCGACTTTCTCTGGCCAAGTAAACCAATTTCTATTTTTGGCCTTAATCTCATTACCTTGTCACGGACCGTCTGTACACAGCCGGGTGTTTCGTAACCGAAATTGTTTACTTACTGCAGTACGCTTTGCACCGAATATTAACCATAGCTTGCGGAGATCCTTGTTAGTATTTGCTCCAAAAACTGACATAACTGACTGCTGCCGTTTTCACACTACCGGAACGTTTGATTGGATAAACGATAATTAGTGTAGGTACTTGAGATGAATATTCACCAGAGGGTACTTTGGAGAGCAAAATAAAATTACATTTCACTTACGACTAAATTTCGTCCTTATGAAGATAGACTTAGCAGGATAACTTAATAAACCTAATGTGGCTTGATATTGCGGACATCTACTCCTGACATTAGCGCAGAAAAAAATCCCACCCCCAATAATCCTTAACCTCCTCCACTTCTTCACCGATGGCTATCGTTCCATTAATGTCCTTGCCATCAAAACACAAAATACCCATTACTCTTAATCCCCACTGTCACAGCTGTATCGCAATAATAAACCGTCTCCTAATTATGGTCAGCAAAGCCAGCACGCAGTTCAATGTCTCTCGCACGTCCAATGGCAGAACATAAACACACGCTTCTGGCGCTTCTCGTTAACCCGATCACAAGTCACACCCCGAAGACAAGTTGATGTGTCTTGCTTGTGGATTTTGGTGTCCAGAGACTTGCGAAACAAAACAAAATGCCAGCTGCGAGAGAGCTTTTAGCTTGTATCTGTATGAGAAAAGAAATTTATACACACGATCTTGATCTCGACCAGCTTCCCCGCACAAGGAAAGGCCTTCTGTGGAAAGTTGTCGTCCCATCGTGCAGACGAATTGCGCGTAAATTCCGCAGTCACATAAAGTAGATGTCCCTTCACTTGTGTGCGTTCCCAATCGAAGAGTAATGACTTCTGTCATGTTTCCTTTGTGTACAAAAAGAAATTAATGTTTTTTTCTTCTGTAAGTAATCCTTCACTTCAATAAGATATTCCCAAGTCCCAAATATGGCGCAAGAGCGATTTATTACTTTTAGGTTACCAATACAAAATATTATTTTGAAAACTTAAAGACATCAAGTGGCAATTACAACCAATCAGAGTCTCGTTTGCGCGGCAGTTTAAAATCTTATTGCGACAATTTCTACGGACCACTTTCACCATCGAAATGTCACCCCAAAACCAGACCCACAACGCCATTCCTAGTGCGCTGTGCGTGTTGGTACGGGGTGTTTCTTATCAAGTCTACACGGCTTGCAGGAGCCAGTGAAGATTATCCATTTGGGCTGTGAAGGGGCGAGAGCTATGCTGCGGCCGATCTTATCAATTCCACGCTACTCCGTGTGTCTCTCTCCCTAGACGGGCGTCAAACCAACAAAACCCACACAGACAACCGATTAAAGCTGGTAGTACGTTTTCACTTTCGCGACCACACGCGCCCCATTATCGCCGCGAAATGATGCTTTAGGTCCTCAGTTGGTCTAACTGATAAGACGCGCTTGGTTCTTGGGTCAAACTTCCGGGGGCTTGTATTGGTGACTGTCGCAGACTGTCGACAAGCAAACTGTGCCTTCAAAACTCTACCCCCTTCCTAGTTGCAATTCTGAATGTCTGGGAGCATTATAAATGAGCTCTTCTGAAGCTACATTTAACTAATATATCCCCGTACGAGTCGTTAACATGCTGCTGCTGTTAGGTTCCAGCCACGGGACTGGAATAACTGGTTCCACATTAACCTGTTCTCTCTGCAAAGCAATCGTTCCGATAGCGATCACACGTCCAGGTGCGCGTCTAGAACGTCCGTCCAGCAGCAGCATAAGCAAACGCAATTTTGCCTTCGAATGATTCCGTTTTGTCGTTTTGCTCGGTGGAGAAGAAGATTTTAAATCCGGTGTAGAGAGACGGTTTAAAATTCAACGGGTTTTTTGTTTCTTTTATTCATGATTTTGGTTGCAAAAACTTGATCCTCAGGCAGTAATGGTGCAATAAAATGAATTTTAAAACGGTCTCTTATCGCGGATAGTAATTATGCTGCGGTTTACGCAAATGTAAACGAAGGGGATCTTGTTTTTCTTAAATATTACGTGAAATAAAGATAACCATCTTAATACCACACGGCTGGGTGTGTCAACAGGCTTAGTTATTACTTAAATTTTAAAATAAAAGCACTCGTTTTGTTGTTGTTTTTAATAAACTCAAGTTACGTGACGTTTAGGCGTGAGAAATGTCACCGAAACGTACCGACGCATCACAGCAACCAGCGGCAAACGTATGCGACTCATCAAAGCAGTCGGTCTGCGAGTTTCAAGTTGGATTTCCCCAAGAACTTGCCAGCCCTAAACAACACCAAAACTACACGCGAAAGAGCAGGTTGTCTGGCACATCACGCACACAAACGTACAGAAGGGCTAATGGGAAAATAAGGTAAGCTTTCCTACATTTAATTCCACTTTACACCACGCGTTACTCTGCTTACCTGTGTCTGTCTGGTGAACAACACCACGTTTGCCCGGCGGTTGAAGAAGGCATAACCACACAAAGCCACACGGCAATGGATCCTTCTTGCCCCTTTTGTGAAGCGCAATAATTAAAAGGTGTGTGTTTCGGGGTTTGTTATCCTTTTTTTTCTTTCTTTCAAAAACGCACGCACACAGCCACAAGCACAAAGCTAGAATCGCTACACAAAACTACCCCTAAACGCATTTAGCGAACTAGGTGAAGATTATTTCCCTTGCTTTTGCGGGAAGCAAAGAAATTGTTGCACTTTTAATTAAAAATTGCACTTTTTGGTTGTTTTTTTGTACTATGAGGCACGTTTTTCAGAAAAAGCTACTTGGATGCTTTTCCTTTTTGACACCTTTATATTTGCATTCCGTAACTTAGCTACCGCACAGAACGCATTTGTATGTGTTTGCCCGTTTTTGTTGTAATGTTACAACAGAAAGAACGGTTTGAAACAAATAAAAATGCTCAAAGAACGCAGAAGCTGGCATTAAAACTTAAACATTTAATAGCACGCACACCGAAAGTTTCACAATCTATCGAGAGAACAATGTTATCAGACGAAAACCATCTTGAAAACACACCGCGGAAGAGAAAAAAAACTAGAAAACTCCGTCTGTAGGCTTCTTGCTTCTACACACGCGCGTCTCGTTGTGTTGATAGCGAAGTATGGAAGAGGGTTGGTTTTCCATCCGAGACACGTTTCGAAAAATTCAGATGATGTTGAATGAAAGAAGAAAAGCCCATTTTCCATTTCACGAGCATAATTTTCGTTAAAACCGGGAGAATGCGTTCCCCGGACTGGAAATAATGGGAAAGATTCACAGAACGTTGAATGTATCACGATATATGATGCTTAATTGCTGCACATCGCACAATTTCTTCATAAAATTACACACACCGATAGCGATTGTGAGGCTACCTTTAGAACCCCGTGGTAATGCTTCTTCGCGGTGGCACCTTTTGCAACTATCAAGAAGAGAATTCACCGAAAACCACACGCATAGAACATAATTTTCCACACACAACTAAACGCACCAACTCACTTACTTCGTCTTCTTTACTTTGCTCGTTTGATTAATTACGGAATATTTCCTTTCTTTTATAATCGAAAAAACAAAACATTTAACACGGGCGAAACATACGCGACGTCCGAACACGACAAAATAATGAACGTTTTTGAGTTTTTTCCTTGCAGTGGAATGGTAAACAAGGTGTCTATTTTGACTGAAAAGTGTGCCGCACTGTGGTAGTTCCGTTGTGTATGTTGGACGAATATGGTATGGCATTACGCCCATAGTTCCGTTTGACAACACGCCAGCTGTCACGGTTCGGGTAAGTTCGGGAAAAAATACGACTTCGGGAATGTTCGTGCGGCACCCCTTTGACAGTGCGGATGACAGCTTGGGTGTAGGAATGTTTGGAGGATGGTTTATTGTTGTAAATTATTAAAAATATAGATATTACAGTAAAAATGAAATATGGTGCAATTATTCACCAAACATGAGATTTAAACAAACAAATCTTAATTAAATTACATTACTTTCAATTGTTTGTTCACAGTAGATTAAATTCACAACTAGAAACGCCTTCATGCTGCTTAAGAGTGTTGGGGAAGCCATCAACAGACTTGTTAACAAGCATAGAAAGGACATTCTGCGTTATAAATGAGCAAAATGGTTGGTTAAGAAGGATTATGAACAAATGTTATAACTGAATACAATGTTGACGAAACAAAATGTAACTTTACGTTGCCAAATACTCATAAAATCAAATAACTTGTAGAAAATAAAACAAATATGGGGCGATCCGGCAAACACGCTCATCTGCATACGGCAGAACCTTGTATGAAGGAGTGATTTCAATTACGCGGTATCAATAAAATATTTATGACCGGTATAACCCAACAGGTTTTGAAGCAAATAGAGAAACAGAAACCTCAGCAGTAGTATTGTTTTAGTCTAAATGTTGAAAGTTTGAACTGATTTAAAGCTGTTTTACAGAAGCAAATTATATTTGTAATTTTGATCATTAGAAAGCTTGGAAATATATCGGTTTAATTTTCGTTATATGACATTTTTTTGTGTAGACCAATAATATTATTTTTTTCTTTTTCTTCTTCTCTGGCACTACAACCTCTGTAGGTCTTAGCCTGCTAGCAATTGCTAGCTCTCTGTGACTTAGTTGTACCCGTAGCTGGATAGTCAGTCCTGCGTACCGGGGAGGCGGTCCGCCGGGATTCGAACCCCGGTCCTGCCGTGTGAAGACCGGCGCCGCTATCGGATACACCACCGGGCCGCCCCGGTTAATTTTTTATCTTTTAAAAATAAGCCCATCATACCAACTACCAGGGTATCCTATGCATTTTGTTTAGAGAATGTTGTTTTAATGTTTTAATAAGTTCAAGGTAATATATTTAAAAAGACGAGAACAGCAATTCAAATTATTACATCAAGATTCACACCGTACCACCAGAAATGAAGATTTGAATATTTGAAATTGATGTTAGCGAAGTCCGAAGCACCTCTGCATTTGTCTATCCCTCCTTCATCTCCACGTAAATATATAAAAACAACGATTAATTCTAGAAAACCAAATATTACTTAAATTAAATTTTCTTGTATACGATCGGGCCATTGTTAATGAAATATTCAGTTTTCCCCCTAATTTAAATACTAAATAGTTTTAACAGACCCTTATTCAGCTCGGTGGGTCACTTTAGTGTAAATCTTTACCGCTGCAATGGGAGAAAACAACCTGATAATCACCACTACTACCAACCATCATCTGGCGGATTTCCAAACGTGCAACCGGACCATCCAACACAGCTGTTGCTGTTGTCGGTGTGTGGGACTACCGTTCGGTCGTCCACGGTCGATGCGTACGGCTGAAGCCAACCCGTTTTTCAGTCATTCCGAGTCCAACGTACGAAGCGGTTCGTCGCCTACCGTACCGTGCAGCTCTTTTCCATCTGTGCTGTCACACAAGCCACGATCACGAGATCGTTGCAAGATCATTTGCAAAAGGCCATCCGTTGAGGTTGTTGCGTGTGTGCATGTTTTGTGTGTGTGTAGTGTTTGGTTGGTTTGCAAAAAAAACCTCCTCGAGTGACCCCACAGGCCGCGATCAGCGTGATCTTATTGCCGAGCTGTGAGTCGGTTGGTTGTTGCCTGCTTGTGTTCATTTGTATTTATTTGGGTAACGGCTGCGTGTGCAATAAAGAAAATCGTTTCACCTGCACCTTACGATTGGCGGTTCGCTTCAGGTCGGGCCGTTTTCTGTTACCGAACGAAGCTACCCAAAGTGTGGTGTGTGTGTGTGTACGCGCGGCTCGAAATCGAAATTCCGCAGTGAGAAAGTTTTGTTATTTTTTCCCTCTGTCTCTCTCTCTTTCTCTCTCGCTCGCTTACACCGTTCCATGCGGCGGGAAGTTTTGTGGTGTCTTCCAAATTTCTTATCGGACACCGATTGCGTCTTCAATTGCAGGCGATCGAGGTGATTGAGGTGACCCCAGGAAAATCCCCATTTTCGGCCACAGCAACGATAGTGCGAGGTGTAATTTTGTGTGAGTGTGTACGAAGAGTCTTGTGTTCCTGATTATCAAGTGTCGGGTTGTGCTGTTGTGTGGAAGAAAAATGGTGTGCATAATTGTGTTGAGCCGGTGTTAGATGTACAGTTACTGATCGTTAGAAGATCGCCCAGCCTGCCAGCAAACGTCGCTATCACATTGCAAACTTTTGGGCGTCAAAAGAGACGTCCGTGTCAAAGCGCCGAACGAGTGTCGTGATCGTGGCGATGATGAAACGATCGCTAATTGGATTGCGTGCGAGGCAGAGGCCACGACCACCGTCGTTGTCCGGATCGCTGTTGATGCTGTCGCTTCTGCTAGCGTTTGATGCTGTTCCATGTAAGTGTTGTGATTCTCTGCCCCGAAACACACCAGGAATGTTGTGCAAAACCAAACGGCTCAAGATAATTATCCTAATGGGGTTGGCCGTGTTTTTGCTTCATCACCATATTTTCTGTCGTGATCGTCCCGAAAGGTCACCAGTGAGATGTTTACGCTTACCAATGGCTGGCTCCCTGTTAAGACACACTGTATGACTCAATCGCGTGCCTGTGTGTACTCTCCACAGTACCACAGGGATCCAGTACAATTACTCCACTGCACACATTACGTGTGCAAATGAAAATGAAAGGAAGGGAAATGAAATGAAGGTTTTAAAACAGGTTTTTCCACGCCAAAGTTCCCGGTGCGCGCGCGCGTGTTTGTGTCTTTCTGTTTGTGCGGAAATGCCAACCGAGGAACCCGGTAAAGTCGAGCCGCTTTTACTACGTACGTGAACACCAAACCAGCCAGTCCCTTTTTTCTTTCACTGATCAAGCAATTTGGCCTCGTGATCGTGCATACTATCATTATGGCTTGCTTGTACACCGCTCATAAAGCTTTCAGTGACATCGTGTGTGTGTGTGCGTAAAGCGATCGCACACCACCCATTGATACGACGACGAGCCCGACGAAAGTGATCGATTTTTTACGCCAACTCTCTCGAACCATCCGACCCAACGCAGACAAAACAGATAAACAAATAATTTCTTCCGCTCATGCAATTGTTTGTGGCAACTAGGGTGAAATAGCCGCAAAAAAAAAAAACACCGCGACGAAAACGAAAAACGCACCGGAAAATTGTGCAATCGGTGCGTGAGTGTGTCTACCCTAGGGATGCGAAGAGAACCGTGTGTGGTATGGTTTTCCGTTTAAAGTAGAAAAATCGAGATGATGGTTTGTTTTGGTTAACGAAACGCAAACGTGATCAATATTATTTTGTTTCGTTTGTTGCACAATAATTATTGATCGCTGTTTCGATGTGGGTTTTGGCTTGCAAAAAATTGGTTTTATTAAAATACCGAACCTTCCGTAGCTAATAGATTCAACAAGAGGGGGCAAAAAGGTGTGTGAAATGTAACGTACTTTGAATAATTGAGTAAATTATATTAAATGCAAGCTAAAATGTGTGAGATTTATAAGAGAAATTGGGTTAATTGCAGGCCTTTGAGTCTCATGTACAATTCATCATTAAATATGGTTCCGTTCGAAGCTGGTCGAATAGTAAAGTTGGAAGCGTGGAATGATGCAATGGAACATTTGTTAAAGTATGGCTTATCACCATACCCGGTCAGATATAAATTTTAAACTGTATCAAGAGTTATGCGATATCCATTGAACTCGATACAGAATTCTTTAAGAATTTCTTCCTCAGATGTTGTACTATTCCAGGCATGCTCTATTAAGTTGTGAATTAGATTTAGTTGGAATAAAAGTTTTTCCAAAACATGATCTAAATATGATAGTTTCAAAATCGGTACCCTGACCAACGTTAAAAGGCAACTGATAAGTCTCCAGTAGGATCTCCTCTAGTTGATGTGCTTAACTGTTGGTGTCGTGACCAGGATTAAATGGCATTCTGATTTGTCTCAATAAAAATCTTTCCTAATTTATGATATTCAATCTTGGTGCCGTTGCCAGGATTTCTACGTGATAATGATTTGTTTCAATCATGTCCTTGTCTGATCATGTCAGCTTCAATCTTGATGCCATGACCAGGATTTATTCGTGTTAATGACTAGTAATGGACTTATCTTACACATGATCGTTTGTACAACGTCAGTTTTATCTTGAAGATTTAAATGAAACAAAATACGATAGAATTTCCACACGTTACGATAAGGGCCATAGAATTATATTTCAGGAATTTGTACAAACAAGATTGGTTTTCCTGAAGCATTCCATGTTGGTTCCATGATCAGGATCGAACAGGAATTCGATATTTTTCAAGGATGATCTTCTATGCTAGAGTTTGTTTGGGGTGAATTTTGTTGCCAGATTTGGTGATATAGGTAATTCCACCTTAGGTGAAGTCGTCCAAAACTTCACCTATTTGGGGTCAAAAGCCAGCACCAACAACAACATAGACGAGCTCAAGGGTGCAAGCTGTCAACCAATCAGATTACAGCCAAAGGAAAGGAGTCTCGGTACTCACATACGCCTCTTAACCGATGGAAGATGCTCAGAAGGATTGCTGGACAGGCTCTAGTCTGCAGATCATGTCATGAGAATGACACCGGACTACTCAGCTTGTAAAGTACTTTTAGACCGTCCTCATGGATAGAAGAGGCGTTGTAGGCCCAAATTGAGATGGAGTGATGTGTCCGCCAGAAAGACTACGGCTTTAGCTTGTGAGCAGTATCGAGAATTGTCAGTAGTATTCAACGATAACATTCGGATAGTTCTTCTTCTTCTTTTTTCTTGGCCTGCTCCTATGGAGCACGTCTAATAGACATGGCATGGTGTCCAATCAGTTTCCAGGAAACTCGGTTCATGGCTGCACTCCTCCTGGCTGAATCCGATCTTCGGCTTTAGCAACCGTAAGGATGTCTGCATCGTCAAACAGCTCAGCTCGTGGTTCATTCTCCTTCTCCACACGCCCTGTTCGTACACACGACATTGGTGTGTGCATTGGCGTCCTCCGCCAACATAGTCCAGGACTCGTGCCCGTAGAGGACTACCGGCCGTATCAATGTGCGATATATGTGCGAGTCTTCTGGATCTCAGGAGTTTGTGGAGCCCACGATTCCCTTGAACAATGCGCCTTAGGTGCTTACGTTGTTATCCGAAGTAATGATCGTGCTAAGATAGCAAAACTCCTCTACTACCTGAAGATCGTCGCCGTCAACTAATACTCTGCTTCCGAGTGCTCTATCATGGTCAGAGCCTCCGGCAAGCAGGTACTTTGTCTTCACCGCATTGATCCTCTAATCATTCCTGTCAGCCTTACTGTACGCCTGGTGTACGATTCGCACTCCGCCGCAGATGTTCTTCCGATGATGTCGATGTCATCCGCGAAGCCAAGGAATTGGATAGACCAGGTGAAAATCGTGCCCCTGATGTCGAAGCCCGCGCTTCTCATGACACCTTCCAGAGCGATGTTGAACAGCAAACAGGAGAATCCGTCGCCTTGCCTCAGTTCGGATACTGCCTTTAATGCACTTGTATCACAGCAACACAAACTTCCCACGTTATGCACTCGTTTATTCCTTTCCTACGATGTGTCAAAACGTGCCACGAAAAAGCGAAGCTTTAATCTACCTTCCACCATAACGGCCTTTTTCAACCAGAAGCAAATAACGCTTATAAATCCAAATAAGGCGGTGAAACTAAATTTGATTAACGCCTTATTTTTCGTCAATTAAGCAATCATCTTTCACATTCCATGCCCATTTTGGTCCCACAGAGAGACCCGAAAAACCAACGAACAAAAAAAAAAAAGATGGGTGACAGGTTGCGCTACCGAAACCCCGTGCTACATGCGCACCCAAAATTGGGCAATATTTTAAACCTTTTATAATCCATCAACACCTCCGTGCGATGTCGGTATGCTTAATTTGATTAGCGGGTAGTAAAAGACGTTCCGAACGGCGTCGCCGAGAAGACGCTGCACTGTGCCTAAAGGGGGTGCAACATTTATCAAACGCTCAGACGCGCTTTTCACTTTCACACTAGCCCATGAGCACATGAAAGCACACGCACACTGGCCCCGGACAAAACGCATTGTATGTGTAGTAAGGGAGGCTAGACTTCGAACTCGTGAAGCTGCCTTGGGCGATGTGGTGTCTTGGATAACCCGAAATGTGCGTATTATAATGTCTCTGCTGACTTGGGCGGCTTGTTATTAAGCCAGATCGTCTCCTATTACTGCCGGAAGGTTTTGCTAGGTGGTGAAATAACTGTGGCGTCGCTTTGCTGTGGGTAAATGAAGCCCTCGGCTAAAGTGTTTGATTGATTGATTAAGTGATTGATTGATTGATGTTCATTTGGATGTTTAGCCGTGTTGTAGCTTATCCCTAATGAGGCGATATTGAAAGGGTTTTACTTTATTGAATGATAATATTGGAGGGTTAAGGGCTTAAGCGATTGCATTGAAGTATATAAAGAGCATCAAGTTATTGAATATCTTTGGGGATTTAAATGAGATATTTATATGGATGAAAAAAATCACAATAAATAATATAGCAATTATTAAATTTAAAAGCTAAAAGTATTAGCTTATGACTATAAGCAGGGGCATAGAGTAATTAAATCTCTTAGATGCTGTAAAGATCACCATCAAGTCTCTAAATTTATCTCGTCTAAGTCTCGTTCCGCAACAGCAAATCCACCATAATTTTGTCTATCATGCTTTCAGCATAACATTGCATGATTGCATAGCTTATGAGACGAGAAAGGCATTTTATGACGTCGTCTGATTGCACGCCACACGCTGATGACCCTTTGGGAAAAGAACCACAATACAATGTGACGATCGCGGATGAATGATGTGACTCTAATGCGGTTTGCATTAGACATACACGCAACACCGTAAATTGAAAGTAAAAGAAATGGTGTGCGTGTGCAATAAAACTGATTTTATTGTACGGACGTGTGAGAATTCCTTCATTCGTGGTTGGATTCGCTTGTGCTACGAGTCACCGCCATGATTGTTGGGAAGCTGCCAAGTAAGCTGCCGACATAAAGTTACGCTGACCTCGAGCTTTATATGAGTGGTTGTCGGCTCGATGCTCGTTAAATTCTTTGGCGTGTACATGTATACACAACATGGGAAAACACACGGGCTGCTGGCTGCTTAGTTCAATAACACACAACCGAACCCGAACCCGAACGACATTGACACCGTTCACAACGGACCGGACCAAATGGGTATGCGATCAGTACGATCGCGCCCGATAATCGTAATCATCAGTCCCAACCTCATCATCATCATCATCATCGGCATCGTCTGTTCCTAGAGGGCTGTCAGTGACCGTGTGCAGACATGACGTACACGGTATAACCTCATTTGGGAAGTCGTTGTGTTTCTTGTTGCGTTTTTTTTGAGGTTGCTCTTGTTTCGATGTTGGGGTGCGCAGTTTTGGCTTTTTTTTTCGTTGGTCGAATCTGGTTTAAAGCGAATTTCCCATTCGCTTGGGTGAAACAAGGTTTGCGAATAAATACACCAACAAAAAAGAAACGAGCAAATGATTTTGGCCGTGCCTTACATGAGCATCTGGCTGGGGGTTGCTTTAGTTCGCAAGGTCATATGGTGTGGTTTGACCGGGTAGCCCCTTTGACCAGTGATCCAGTGCAGTGCTTGAGATTGAGACGGTCGTTGAACTAACTTTAACAACAACAAAAAAGCAGTTGTTAATTGCATAACAAGGCCACATCTGCTCAAGCGAGCTGATGCTACTAGACCGTGTATGATTGGGCTACTAATTAAATTGAATATAATTTGGAAAATTTAATATCATGATAACAATTCTTTGGGTTAAAGAATTAACACAATTTAGTTTTTGATGTAAGTTTAAGAAAGTTTTTTAGAATTTTGTAGATGATTTCACAAAAAATAATATCATTTAAGGCAATGGAAGAGAGGGCTAGAGAGGGCCATCCGAGACTCGCAGCTGAAAACTTCGGGGATCATCTTCTACAAGTCACTCCAGAACTTGGCATACGCCGATGACATAGACATCATTGGTTTGAGGCTCTCCTATGTAGCAGAAGCTTACCAATGGATCGAGCATGCGGCACTGAACCTCGGGTTGGAGATCAACGAGGCAAAAACCAAAATGATGGTGATACCACCAGAGCCCTACTTACAAACACTGATTTACGCAGGGGTGATGTACAGATAGGTGATCGCACCTATGAAGTCGTTCATAACTTCACCTATCTGAGGAAACTTCTCCACTCAAAATACCTGTCGCAACGGATGAAGCTGGGACTGTATAGAACCTTTATTGTCCCAGTACTCACATACGCCTCTGAGACATGGACTTTGTCCAAAACTGACGAAACCCTCCTAGTTGCGTTCGAGAAGAAGATGCTCAGAAGGTTTTTTGGCCCCGTATGTGTGGAAGGACAATGGAGGAGCCGCTACAATGACGAGCTCTATGAGCTGTACGGTGATCTCACTATCGTGCAGCGAATTAGGCTCGCCAGGCTCCGGTGGGCTGGTCATGTCATGAGAATGGCACCGGACGACCCAGCCCGTAAAGTCCACATAGACATGGACAGAGGAGGCGTGGTAGGCCCAAACTGAGATAAAGTGATGGCGTTGATGCGTTCGCCAGAACGGCCGGGATAATGGATTGGCAGACGACGGCGCTAGACCGTGAGCGGTATCGAGGATTGGTCCGCTACGATAAGTAAGTAATTAAGGCAATGGAAGCCCGTCATGATTGTAGGAAAATAGTTTTGGTTCTTTCAATGTTCACCGATGATGATGAACTTCAAGGGAATACGTTATACTCCAGTACAAATAACAGTCAGTTTATGTAGTTTGATTTGTCTTAAGTCGCACAGCAGGCATCGGCTCTGGCAATAATCTTTTATTGATCGAGCATTCTCTTGAGACCTTCGAGCAGAAAAGTCTTGTTTCGAGTCTGGGTTACATTTATTAAGCCATTGTTAAGTTAGAACTGTATTGTGCTGTCAAAAGGCAGTGATGAAACACAAGAACTACGTTTTTCTCACTATTTTTAAACAACAAAAGCTGGTTACCTAAAAAACTAATGGTCTAACCGATGTCAAATCTTAAAACGTTTCTTTTAAAAGTAGGGATTAACAGAATATTTTATGGATTAAATTCTGGCAAGAACGAAAGAACACATTTCAGGCTCATTTATGTACAAACGATAGTTAAGTACTTCTCCGAAGATGATTATGATGATTATGTGCAACAATTATGATATCATCTGAGAACTATCTATTTGATATCTTCTTAGTACATAATAATAAGCAGCGATTAAAAGTTTTGTAATTCAAAACATAGTAATAGTGATTAAAATACTGCTCATATTCAGTGTTCTATTGACTATATATGTATATGGTTTTCGACTTCTCTAAGGCATATCGACACTTTGGTTTTGTTTTAGAGGCTTATTTGATACTTCTGTAACTTATATTCTCTATCTTTATACATGGTTTCATGCAAATTTTATGCAATTTAAAAATTTTGTTTTCCTTGTTTTTTTTTCCAAACTATTTCATATCTAAAAGAATCAATCATCATGTGATAGGCAAAGGATGATGCTTCTGTTGCTTGAAATGAATTTTTTGAGCTTATGTTGTAAGCGTTGCAAAAAGAAAAATTTTAACTATCAAACACTACTTTGAGGTTGCAAATTGTTGTAAAAGAAGAGTTTCACTATGTCATTAACACCTGTCTCCATGTGCTTAGCGACTAAGATTAACTAAGGTTTCACCTAAGCAAACTAATGCTCTTCAACACAAACCACAACCAGCACACCGTACACTGCTCGATGCCGATCGATGTTGACTAAGTACTTCACTTTTTGCTTCTCTAGCCACTAACAGCTTCTCTTGCATGGTTCGTTTGCTGACCCACATTGCATCAGATGCACATGCATCACGTGCATTTGCATCAATCTTAAGTGCAGCATCGCAAAAGCGAAGGTTTTTTTTTAGATTGCACTGTCAAGCGAAACGATCGTTGATCTTTAACACATTACTTCATCCACGTAAAATGAGCCGTCTGCTCCAAGAGATCTAACGCATTAGTGCTGAGAGGATTGAAATACAATCATGGCGCTTGCTTAGGGTGCTTTTTGTGTGACAAGTTTCTTCATTTAAATATAGTTAAACGAAGCGTACTTCAACGTCCATTAACTCTGTGCTCCACATTTTCCGACATCAAAGTATCGTTGAAGAAAAGAAATACAATATTGAAAAAAGCCTCGATCATTCCCTCAAAAAACCGTCCACATTCGCGGTTGGCATTCGTTGGCGATCGTTTGATTTAATCAGTTTCGTGACCGATCGATTAGTTTTCACTTTCAACCACTTTATTACCGGTGCACTCACTCAAGCACACAGGCACCCAAGCACTACCACACGCATACTACCATCGCATTATAGGTCCGGCCTGTTCATGGTTCGCTGCCTGTTTCACCCAAGTGCTGCGGTTAAACAAAAATAATGCACACATACACAGCGCACATACAAAACAACGGAAAAGCAACTCTCCCACCAGGTGCTAATAGAGTGGTGAATATTTTTTCCGTACATTAAACGTAGCAGATTTTGCTCGTACCCAACACCGGACAAACGGAACAGGTTCCTTCTCTAGCCGCCCGTTTAAGTCCTTCGTTATGCAGTCGTGGACGGGTGTACGGGTGTTTTTTTGCCGCTGCTGCTGCTGCTGCTGTGCTGTTCACGTGCCAAGGTCTTTACAATCGCCCCAGTCGGCAGGCAATTCGGAACAGCGTGGAATATCTCGCCCCGCGAAGGATTTGTGATTTGTGAGAGTGACCAGTGCGGTGCGTGTGGTGTCCTTTTACGTAGCGCACATAATGCGTCAGGGTTGCGCACGGAAACAGGTTTGCTTGGCTGATGTCTTACGTAAACGCGGGCTCAGTAAAACGGGGAAATAACTTCAATAATAAGATTTCTCACGCCCAGCAGTGTAGTATATCTGCTTTGGAAGCTGCTGCCATTTTGCTGCATTGTTGAACAATTTGTCCAGAAGGATGAAGATTTTGGGGGGTTTTTTGTTGTGAAGCGGGATCGAATTCATTAATCATGTACTGCACTTCACTGCATTAAAACTTCAACTGTCTGTAAAGCAACGTTTGAATGATGCGAGATGAAAAATGTACATGCGGCGGCAGTAATTGATTGAACTCAGTTAGATGCAAATTATGAACCTACGTTTCGAAGTCATCAATATCATGTCCGCGGAGTCATACCCTGGAGAGGCAAGACACTTCAGGGAGTATCTTAACGTCATCATTAGGAGATGAGATGGTTGAAGATAGCTTGGTCTGGTCTGGTGAAGATGAATCGGGCTGCTGAAGATGGGATGATGATGATGATCATGTTCGACATTTGCGTACCAGACGTACTTAACCATTGAAGATGCGATCATGTGGGCTTTCTATAATTGAGAGGAATTGAGAGTCATTAATAATAATATTATTTTATGGAATGGCTGCATCTATATCTGCGGTATTACTATTTTGTATAATGGATAGGATAGAGATATCATATGCGGTGGCTAGACTAAAGTTGAGGCAAGCGCGATCTATTTTTTTTTATGAGCGAACTGTCAAATTTCGCGCTCCTGACTTCGCGCCTCGATCCTGCATTGCAGGAAAAATGACGCGTTCGCGCATTGATCGCGCTTGCCTCAACTTTAGTCTAGCCACCGCTATATAAATAACAATATATAATGAAGAGAAATGCCGCAAGAGACTTTACAAATTTTTGTTACAGTATTTGTAACTGGAATTGAGATACTGGAACTGAAGAATTTGGTCTGATTTTGTAATAATTATCTGAAGTCTTTATAATTAAGGATCCTGACGAAGTAATCGCATTATTGTACTGCTTATTTGAGATCAAGTCATGTTATAGATCATCACACACTTTGGCTGTGTCTTAGTAAGAATTGATTGTACAACATAAACGAGAACGTGTTCGAAGAATTCTTTATCATATAACGACTGGTCTGGAGAGCTATCAGAGTACAACGAATACTGACGACGACTCATATTCGACAATTGTAAAGTTGTACGAATTCTTCAAGACTTGCCATACGACTTTAATTGCTTACATAGTAGTGGAGCGTAGCAGCACTGGCGTCTAAAGCAAACCTTAAGGAATATACTACGTAGAGGATTCAGGGGCATGAGAAAAATAAACTTATTTGTTTAACGTTGATATTTTACCTAGTCTCTCGGTAAAACATCAGGTTTTATTCTATGCGACAGATTCTATAGAAGGGATATATAGATTCTATATATAATACCACAGTTGAATTATTACATCAGATCATCAAAACATGGAACCACATGATCAAACTACAGACAGGATATTGTGTTTTTCTTGCAATATTGAAGTTTTCTTGTGAAGGATTTACACAAAGCGGAATGATATACAAGTGATCGCACCTTTGAAGTCGTCCAAAACTTCATTTATGAGGGATCAAAAGTTTGCACTGAGAACAACATAGATGTTGTGAAACTCGCAAGGTTCAACCGATCAAACTGAAGCTGAGCAAACTTCTTCACTCAAAAAACCTGACGTGACGGACGAAACTGCGACCGTATAGAGCATTTAAAGTCTAAGTATATACGAGGCATACGGGTCTAAGTATATACGAGGCATACATACGAGACGTGGGGGCGGACAGGTAGTAGATGCGACAGCGGCACCGGTCTTCATACAGCAGGTCCGGGGTTCAAGTCTCATCTGGGCCGTTCCCCCTAGGACTGGTAACAATAAGTCTAGTAAGCCAAAAATGGCAGGCATGACCTTAAGAGGTCGTTAGGCAAAGAAAGAAGACATACGAGGCGTAAAAGACTGTACAAAACTGATTATTGCCTTTTAGCCACGTTTCTCAGAAGGAAAATTCTCAGAATGATTTTTTTTCGCAATATTTGGGGAAGTCCAATGATTTGGGCTGTGAATTAGTCTCTCCAGGCTCCAGTGTGTTTATCGTATCATGAGAATTACTATATGGACTTACTGATAGGTTCATACTGAGATGGAGTGTTGGCGGTGATGCATCCGTCGGAAGAATTAAAAGACGACATATTGCAGCAGATCAAGGCCCTGATGCTGTTGTAGTGCTATTACGCTATAACGCCAGCTTGTAACAATAAATATTGTACAAATTTTATTGAATGATGACCCATGATAAGGCGAAAACGGATAAGTTTGTAATGCAAATTGCATATGAACAGGCGTATTGTCCTGCAAAGTTATTATCCAGCGTTCTTTAACCGATTTACGTTATGCTATTTCTTATGATAAACTTTACACTCTGCAATGCTTCAAAAGAAACAAAGCTACTTAAAAAACGCATTTTGTCATTCCATAACTTCATTGCAAATTCAAACCAACAAAAACGCTTAAATGAGGATGAGAAGCAAACCCACAATGGACAAAAATTTGCCAATTTCTGCACCAACGTTGCAACCATAATGTTTATTATTTGCAATTTTCTTCCCAACCTTTTTTTCCCTTGTTCTTTTCCTTACTCGCAGGAAAACAATTGAGCGATTTGTCGGTAAAACTTTACACAATTTGACCGGCAGAAAGGTGAAAGAAAAGCATTAAACCACCATTGAATAATTTAATCAAAATACTCTAGCCGTTTTGTTAGATTATGGTCATTGTTTTAAGGTGCTTTTTTTTCGTTTGTTCCCTTAACCCCCTAAAAACAACAACACTCATTGCTTTCGTGCCTATGATTTGCCTATCGAAATGCTTCACTTATTCCATCCATCCATCCGTACGCAATTTGCTCTACCGTCCATTACTCATACTCTTTCTTCACATTTCTTTCTTTCTCCCATTCTTTATCCCGCTGCTCGTTGTCCCAACCAGTCACAAATGCGTTCATCGTGCCGGAGGAGCTGCCATCGATACTTTCCCTGGTCTATTCCAACATTCCACAGATCAAGAAAGGTAAGTCGGTGTTAGAAACGGTTCAAATCTCCGGGTAACCTCGGACTGTGGGCCAGGTTTGCCCGGAATGCAAATATTTCACTCCCTGGGAACACATAATTCGGGGCGGGAGCATAGCAAATTATGTAATTTTCGATCAATCTTTCGGCTTCGGCCGGCCGGTTCGCTGGAAAAACTTGAGCATCGGTGGGAAACAGGGTTAATGGTGTGCGGTTCAAAGCAGAATGCGGAATGATGGGAGGTCGTTTTGGGGTGTGCCCCGTTATGCTGCCAGGAAGCCAGGTGCTTAATTTCGTAATTTTTCAAGCCGAAAAAGTTGTGCTTGTCCGTTTTGTTTTTGATATAGGATAGGATGGATTGCGGTCAGTGGTTATTTGGTCCGGGAGGATTAGTTCCGCAAAAAGATGATTTTATTAACAACAGGGTTTTGTATTAAACATAATTGCTTGCTTATTGTGTAGAAAGGATTATAAAATTTTTGGAATAAAATGACACATTCTTTCGGTTGACTTTCGCGGAAAGAGAAAGAGAGTCATTTCGATTGTCTCCCGATTGTAACGATCGGTGGGCGGTGATGACTCGGTTTGGTAGCGAACCGGATATGAGTCCATAAAGAAATAAAAGCACACATCGGTTTGGTGTGTGTTTCGTGACCCAATTAACAATAGAAATAGTTTCGCTGGAGAAATATTTAATATATTATTGTTAGAAGATGGGTTTCTAAACATTTATTTTTATTAATAACAGCGAATACATGTAGTACCTATTTTTCAACAAATATTTATTAAATTTACTTGACTATTAATTATATTAAACAACCAAAACCCCTCAGTGAAACAGTTCGCATCGTGTGACTCATGATTATAAATATTATGTGTCGCTCCTATCGTCACGTCACATTGCCAAAATGTCACTTTCACCCATTCTTGTTGCGCATCAACATTCATACTGGCAAACACGTTTTTAATATGATGAAGATATGAATAGAAATTTGCTTTCTTTTTATTATTTCATGTACACATTTAACGTTTTATTTAATCTTATGTTTTTTAATTCTTAATTTGATTTAAAGATTTTGATATTTTTTATTTCAGAGTTAAATTAAACTATTTTGTTTCATGTTTATCAATTGTTATTTACCAACGTTTCTTCAACAAATTAGTGTAGTTAAATAAAATAAATATTTTATTTTGTATTTTCTCTTACCTGTGTTTGTTTTACTATTTTGTTTTGTTTGTTAGAAGATTGTTGTTGTTGTTTGTTAAGTTGATAATTTTTGTTATTTTCTTTTGTGATTTTTTATTTGTTTCGAAATAATTTTTGTGAAATTATTATAGTTTCAAACATTTCACTTGATAAAGCGCATTTTAATTTATTTTATGATTGATTACGACTACTTATTGTCGTTTTTTTCTACTTGGAATGGAATGTTCATTTTATTTTGTTATTGTTGTCGTTATTTTCACATGTTGCTGTGACATAATTTGTGTTGCATAGGTAAATTTGTTTTATACTTTGATTGTACTGACTTTATTGTTCTATTTCTTCACTCAGAAGGTTATTGTTTGTTGTTTTATTGAACAAGTGATTTATTTTTGTTTTTTTAAGATTCTTTTTGTATTCGTATATTTTTTGTTCTACTTTCAAAAATATTGTAGTTTCACTTGCAATTTTTTTTTCCAAATTAATAGTTTCACAAAATAAATTTTTTTTATAATTAAAACATACTTTATATTACAAGACAATCTAAACGCGCTTCCAATCTTCCACAACTAATCGCTTCCGTTTAAAGCGATCAACCGGCTTTACTCGTTTCCAATGTCATCCTTCCACTAATCACATACATTAGAGGCATGTGATCGTTCTTCAGCGCCACACAAGTTGCAAAAAAAACCTGGTAAAATAAAAACTAAAGACAACCATCCCCACTATGGAAGCGGATGCACCTCACTGCACAAAATGCTAATCGCGATGAAGGTTTTTGTTTTTCCCCGTGCTGCGATTATTATACCATACGCTTCTTCTTACGCTGTGTCTTCATGTAGATGATAGTGAACCTTGATGATAGTAACCACACCACTGACCGCTGCAACCGATGACGGCAATGACGACGAATGGAGCTAAAACACACACACGCACACAACGATTGGGACAACTTTCCCTTTCTGTTTGCATCCGTCGCCACAGACAGACATCCGGACTGATCGGTGTAGGTTGGTGGCGCCTGGAAGGAAGAAGCGAGCGGTGGTTGTTTACTAGCAGGGGAGGGACACAAACAGACATCAATTGTGTTGCGCTCAAGTAGCTGCCCATGTCCCATGTCTCGTGTCGCTCATGTTTACAGTTGGGTGCATGATAGTTGCAGCACTTGTCGGTCGAACAAAACTGGGAATTCAATTTCTCCTGCACAATTTAATATTGAAATAAAAAACTAACATCGGAAAAGGAAGATGTTTTGGATTCGGGGGAGACAAATCACATATATTTAAGTTACAGGTATAATTATAATAAATGCAGTAAATAATCACTTACTACATTACAGCATCGTTGAGACATCTATCTCTATTTCGCTCGTTGTGCTTCATCATCAAAACAAAACATAACGACAGTGAAAACGAAACTAAGCAAACCTTGGTTGAAAGAGAAAAGTTTTGTCATTTGAAGATCGTACTTCCACATTTCCTGTTTCGTTTCTCTCTCTCTCTCTCTCTCTCTCTCTCTCTCTCTCTCTCTCTCTCTCTTAATCGATCGGTTTCTTTGATCATGTTTGCCGATAAAGAGCGTCTTCTCCGCGTTGCGTTGGATCGGTTGCATCAAAACGAACGAACGCATAATGAAGGAGGACCGAAAAAGGCTCCTGATCAGGTTGGGGCGAATGATAAAACTGTCACTGATAGCTATCACAGGTTTTGATGATCCTATGGAGGGAAAAACCACCATAAAAACGATCAAACTAATTGTTTTTGTTTGATGGAGCAGCACGGCAGACTGATTGAAATTGATTGAAGCGTTCATCAAAATCGAATAAACTTTGGAATTCGGAAAACTAATTCTTCATCTTCGTTTACTCCGGTCGTGGTTCGTAATGAAGCATTAATAAAACACAAAAACACAGCAGCCAACCTTGCAGTGGACAGTTCAATTTGTCTGCAGGCATACGAACAACCTTCGAACTCGTAATGAAAGAGGGGAGTTCCATTTACTGCTAACCTTACCATGACAAGAACTTCTCGAGGTTACCCTTGGACAAGTATCATGTGGTTGTGCCATGAATGTACCGTGTCTAGTTTAGTTTTAATTCTCTCATTTAAACTTGATTAACGTGAGTGGAATTTAATAGTTTTTCTGTTTCGTTTTGCTATTCTTTCTCAGGAACTGACTCGAGAGTAGGTTTCGGCTTTCGGCTTGGTGAGCATGCCGATTTTCAGATACAGCTGGAGTTGGGCCCGCAGCTCAACACGAAACCGATAGGTAAGTTTAGCGAAGACACAAACCATTACGTCGCGCGTGGAGCGTTAACGGCGCCTAAAACTATGCAATTATGATAATGATGCGGTATTTGGTTTGGAATACGGTCGAATGCTAAAGAGATTTGGTTTTTTATGCTTGTGATAAAGTGAAATATTTAGTATAAAGTATAAATACTACACCTATAAGTTCAATTAATTTTTTTTCAACCAAGTTTTTGAGCATTGAGTATTACTTTTGGAATGTTTTCCTCTATTTTGTTGAGAGTGGTAATTCTAGTTTGGTCTTTTACGCATTATGTGAGAAATGTTCTTTGCGAACTAGAAGTACGTGATCGAATTTACTCTTAAATAGAAAGAGAATCAAGTAAAAGAAAAGTAAAGGTAAAAGGTTCTAACTTTGTTTTATTAGTTGTTAATAATCTAATGCAAAATAATGTCACCTACTTCAGTCCAAACTCGATTAAACTCATCCTTTTAGTTTTAAGCGCCTGACAGTATGCAATCAAGTGTATGCAGATATTCGAATTATGCTCTTCGAGGTATTTTGAGTTGATTTTAACAATTGAGAGAATTTTTTAAGTTAAATAAACCTGCTGGAAGATTGTTTTTATTTAAATGTAGTATTAAGCAATCAATTTTCATTACTTACCTTTGTTTTTCTATTTTAGGTGCAGCAGCGGGAAGTAGCAAACGTTACGTCGACAACGAGGAGTACGCTAACTCAGTACGGGTAAGTAATCTCCTAATATTCCACTTAATTTTCATCACTATTAATATTTCTTATTTTGTTCTCTTCCCCTAAAGAATCCAACACGAAATGGTGGATCCACTTCCTGGCTGCAGGCATGGTCGAAGCAAACCAAGCAACGGCAACAGTTCAACAAGGACAAACTGCGGGACTCGCTAATGCCACCGGCACCGATCATGGACGAGGGTGCGTACAGTCAGCTGCAGCAGCTCTACGAAATGAACAAACAGCGCGAGTACGAAGATTCGATCGGTACACTTCCGGCGGAAGTGCTCGAGACGCGTATCAATCAGCTGAAAGCACTACACAATCCGGTCACACCGTTTAAACCGATGCCGAGTGAACCACGATCTGGGATGGCAGGTACGTCCGAGGAAAAGCAATCGGACGGTATGCTGATAGTCGTTACACCGGATGTACCGGCCATCACAACTACAACGCCGTCAACACCGCCACCAACGGATTCAACCACTATGGCGAGCGAAAGGTTACAGCCCAAGGATACTGCGGTGCTAACCGTTGACAGTGGTCGAAGGAATGTAAGGCGACGAACTAATCGACCGGCAAGCAAACGCGACAAGGACCGAATTACTGCCCAACTATCAGATGTATCGTTAGATTAATGGGTGACCGAAGCCGTTCGGATGATGGCGTGAGCGTGTATTATATTGTTGAAAGTGAAAGCAGACACCCGTAGGAACCCATGCCCATGAAGAAAGGTGGTTGTAAATAGTTTCTTTGCTCGGTTTTAGGATGTGATATTGTACTATTTATTAACGACTTTAATGTTTTTGTTTGGCGTAGCTTGGAGGTGCGCTGGTATTGTTGAAATTGAAAAGAAGAAAAACGAAAGGGGAAAGTCCCATATTAAGCAAACCAACGCAATAGGAGACAGGTGCTCAAGGTAGATCTAGATATACGGCAGTAGCACCAGACCAACACTAAAGCTAAAGCACTAAATGGGAGGGTTTTATTTATTAGATGCAAGGCATAGAGAAATAACGAAAAAAAAAACAATCAAAATAAAAATGGGGGAAAAATGAAAACAAAAATCGTTAAAATGCAAACCAAACTAGATGACAGCGCGATCAAGATAGTTGTGTTTTAATAGTTTTATTATTTGTCTATTACATATTGGGGTTTTTTTTGAGGGGGGTGACTTGTTTTTGTTCGCTTGTCCTTCTTCCCAACCCTGCCTGGTGCTGGTGGTCACTTTAAGTGACCACCGCTATTTAGCTTCCCTTTCTGCACACAGTGCGTTCCTTCCGTACCCAATCCGTACCCAATCAACGAGGCAGCGCACTCTCGGTCTGTCGTCGTGTCACGCTCTACGCACACTACAATATAATAACAAATTTGCCTACAGTACCGCGGTGTTCTGCTCGGCAAACGACGATTCCATTCACTCGACCATCCTATCGTCCTTAAGACTGTCCCACTGCAGTTGTTGTAAACTTAACGAAAATGGTGCTACTCATCGGTCGATCGATCGATCTCCTTCGTCCTACGGTTTGCAGTGCTACTATGCTTCATTTAGCATTTCATTTAGAATTGTTTTCGTTTCTTTTTGTTGCTTTTCTTTACCCATTTTGGTGTACCTTTTCTTAAAACTCGCTTTTGCCATCTCTTTTATAAGGTTTAGGTTAAAAAAAACGGAAGCAAAACCATTATTTTCAATCATAAAAAAGAAAGTTGGGGCAAACATTTCCATATTTTACATTCTTTTCTTTTCGGTTTGTTTTTTTTATACTCTTTTTCACATTTTTTACAATCTCCATTGTAGAAACCTTCGCTCCATAAACAAACGCTTTGTTTTAGCTATTCTGTACAATTCACTTTTTTTCGGTCCATACTCTTTTTCCCTCCCCCCTCGAGTGTTCCAGGCTATCTACAATTTTGGGTCTACAAAATGCAGGGTTCGTCAGGCGTTACAAACCATCCGTCTGGGCCCGGGTTCCTTTTCTTCCCATTTGTTTTTGTTTTGTTGTTTTGTTACACTTTCTATACACAAACTGATTTCTTCATTCTATTCAGCTCACTCTAGATTGTTTGTTTTTTTTATTCTTCTTCCTTAATCTACCCTGCTCAAGGCGAAGAAAGAGGAGTTTTTATATAGTTTTTTTTCTACAGAGCTACTATACCTTACACAAACAGTTTTTTCTTGGTTGTTTTTTCTTCTCTCTACCTCATTAAACCCATTGCACAGCTTGCACTAAATATAAATTACCCACCAGACTATTCACTGGGCCATTATATTTGTTTTTGTTTTGGAATGTGTGTTTTTCTTTGCAATAGGGTTTAGGTTTGCATTTTGTTTATCGATTTCTTCGCTACTACCAGAAAAGTGGGTTCTTTTTTGTTGTGTTTGTTACGGTTTTTGTATGTTAAAAAAAAGTAAACGAAGAAAAGCGAAAGATAAGAGGTTTCTTTTTCACTTGCTTTAAATAACTTATTCACTCGATTTAATTCTGTGCTGTGTGCACGGTTTTGCTGGTCAGCAAACCAAGTGCGCTCAGTTTTGTGGAAAAATATAATTTATTACCTTACAGCTTGAACTTGTAACAATTGTGGAACGAACGAACGAACAAAAAATTTAAGGGAAAAACGACACAACTAATATTTCTGTTCTAAAAACGGAAACAGGGTGAGAAAACCCTGCTCGCGGCGTTTAAATTGAACCAACGATCCTGTTACGATTGTTTAGCAGTAGTGGTACAGTACAGCAGTGGAACAACATCATTTAACATCATTGTAACACGTTGGAGAAATACCTGTAACTGTGTGCTGATTACACATTAAAATACTTTACACCGAAAGTATGTCCCCTATGAGCGTTGTTCGCGCAGTTCATAGTTCAGTTCCTTAGCTAGAGCGCGCGCGTTTCGCTCGAATTGACTTATCGGATTCCACTAATGAGGGAAAAACTGAAAATGTATCATTCTACAGGCTACTACTTCTCGCTTCTCTTCCCCTTCGTTAGTTGTGCTTATTTCCTCGTTTTTAAACATCTTCTTGCTTCCTCTGATACTCTGATAATGGCATGGCGTTCTACTAACAATCGTATTGGAGTGAGAGTGTGTATATCGTATACTCGATCTGCTCAGTAGTAAAGGAGTTATATCACAATGTATAAAGATGGTTTGGTTGATTACCGCCTTAGCAAGAAGAAGCGAGAGAAGCGAAACTAATTGATCGTTTTACAGAAAAAAAAAACGTTTTAGTCTGGTGTCGTTGTTTCAGGTTATGTTTTCTGGGGAGGATCGTTTTGTTTTGGTTTTGGTAGTAGTGGTAGTAGTTTAGTAGCGATAGCGATCCCTTAATGGCAACAGATTGGTTTGTTTTCTGCTAATACAATCTCCCTATCCCGCTTCCTATCCATGGTAGGGCTTTGTTTTACGCGTAACGATTTACAACTACACACGTACAACGAGGGCACATAGACAAAACGGAACAATGAAACGAGAGGAGGAAACCTGGGTAAGAGCGTCCTCTGTGTGAGTGTGCCTCTAGTGCCAGGTGAAGACGACGTGTGCAAACATTAGGTAGATAGTAGAGACGATCACGCTACCGACCATCACTGGGAAACCGACCCTGAAATGAAGATGCATGGTTAATAAGTTGTCTGATTAGGAAAATTTAAGGGGGGTTTAAATGTCTTACTTGAAATATTCTATAAAGGTAAACCTATAACCGTGCTGCTCAGCAACACCGGCACATACAACGTTGGCGGAGGCTCCAATAAGCGTACCATTGCCTGGAAGAAGTAAAGCTTTGATTAAGCGATCCGTTCGAAATGAAACACTTAACGACATGTTAAACGAACCTCCTAAGCAAGCTCCTAACGCTAACGCCCATACGAGTGGCTGCAGGGGCAGATCGAGCGCTTCATTCTCAGCCAGACCGATGGCAATCTTTACCATCATCGTGGTAAGAGGAATATTGTCAACGAAAGCGGATGCGAATGCAGATACCTATATGCGGATAAAGAAATAAGTTCTTAATTAGTATGTGAAGCTCGGGAACTCCAGTTGATGAGGAATCCTTACCCATAAGATGATAAGGATGGCTACAGCAAGCCGAGATTCTTCGGACACGGACAAGATCACGTTCTCCGTCTGCTTGCCGATCCAATCGATCAGTCCCAGCTCGGCTAACGCTTCCATCAGGATGAACAAAGCGGCGAAGAAGAGCAGTGTGGACCATTCCACGCGCGCAATCACCGATTCAATGTCCTCCCTGTTGTTGAGATGTTACAAAACGATTTTTAGAATCCACTACCCTATAACATTAAGAAGTCTCGCTCTCTCTTACCGATCAGCAAGAATTAGTAGCAGCAGTGCACCGAGCAAAGCAGTCCAGCCGAGGGACAACTTCTGAATGTCAGGTGCCGAATGCAGGAAGAAGAAGGTGATCACAAACGCGAGAGTAATGGCAGACTTTACCAGCAGTGTCTTGCTACGAATTGGGTACTGTAAAACAAAGAACTCATTAGTATGTCCTTCGCAACTATCACAAACGCTTCTGATACCTTTCGCCTCATCTCTTCCAGTGTTGCTTTGTAGCTTTCCACGGGCACCGATCCAGTGACGAGCTTCTTCTTGAGAGAGCGTGACAACCGGTTCACCTTCTTGAGGAGTGTTTCGCGCACCAGATCTTCATCCTTCGAGTAAGAGGACAAGGAAGCAGCGGCACGCTGCCACACGGCAATCTCGTGCCGGATTTCCTGCACATCCTGCGGCTCACTGAAGCGCAGATCGTTAATGTTTTTAAACTTCATGCGCAGCTGGAAGTAGGTCGTGATCATCACGAAGAAGATCGGTATGGCCATGTGGAGTGTGAAGGTGGCAAAGTTGACTCCCTGTTAGGTGAAGAAATCAAGTGTTAGTTACTCTGCATGCTTAACGCCATTCGAGCATTCTGCTTACATTCTTCGCGATGTAGCTGTTGGACGCGATGATCACATTCGGTGGATCACCAACGGGCGTTAGTGTACCGCCAACGTTCGAGTAGATCACCATCGACATCAACACCGGTACCGGATTGAGCTCCATCACCTCACACAATCGTATCGTTACCGGAGTCATAAGCAACACGGTCGTTACGTTATCCAAGAATGAGGACAGAATCGCGGTAAAGATGCACAGACAGTTGATCAGGGGCCACACCTTACCGTTCGTCACCTGGTACGCATACACGGCCAGGTAATCGAAGATACCGGTTTCGGACAGGATGGCCACCAGTATCATCATTCCGAACAAGAGCAGCAGCGTTTCGACATCGATCCACGAGATCAACTTCGGCATGCTGGGCCGCTCGTTCATCGCTGCCAGTACACCGATCGCAAGCGTTGATGCGATGATGGCCGCAAACGTGCGGTGCACTATCTCCCAGATGATCAACACGTAGAGACCGAGCAGTACGATCGCGGCATAGATCACACCGACCTCCGTATCCATCGGGGTCGGATCGTAGGTGAATTTGGTGGGGAAGTCACCGTCCAGATTGGACGACATCCGCACCCGCACGACGGCCTTCCCGCTCGTTACCTTCTGATGGTTGACGGGGCCAATGTCGAACACGTGTTTGCGGGTGATCTCATCCATCTGGTCTATCGCTTCCAGCGTGCTCGGTATAGGGACCATCCAGACGTTGGTGATGTTCTGCGGGAAAGCGAAGATCATGATTAGCGTATAGGATCACAAGATTATACGCGAGAAACGTATTATACCTCCGTGTACTTGACGTCGTGGTCAGGGAAGAAGCTCGCATTGGAGTTATTGCTGGGCAGGTAAAGCAGTTGCAGATTCACCGACACGTACGTGCTCGTGTTGTTGTGATGCTGGTCACTTAGGAAGGCACCTTTCAGGTTGATCCCGATCCGAGACCCCGGAGATGGTTCTGGCAATATGTATGCTGCAATTGCGAAAACAAACACAACATATTGAATATCTCTTCCTATTGAGGACACTCAAGCATTCGGGCGGTACTTACTTCTGTACGCTCCTTCCGGCACGGACAGCTGCCGTGGCGTAAGCTCTTTCTCGTGCTTCGACATGAGAAACCCGGTAAAGATGAGCCACACGACGAGCAGTGTGCCAACCTTAACGTAACCGAACAGTTTACCATGCTCGTGGTGGCCACCCATCGTCGTCTCGTGGCCCTCGTCCCCTTCCCCATCGGTCGTCACGTTCTGGCCATTCTTTTCGCACTGTTCCACCATTGCGGCCGCTGCCGCTTCCGCCGCCGTTTTGCCATCCTCGACGGCTGTGTCCGGGTTGGTGACCTTGATTGTGATGAACTCCTTGCTGTTGCTATCGTCGCCATCGTCCGCTGAGACGTCTTCGTTCGGGAGCGGATCCTCGTCGGGACCTGCAACGACCGAGCCGTGACAAAATCGTTAACATTAGATAACACAGCACAGATAAAATAATTGTATTTGTTTTGAGACATTCAAGAAACGTCTAGAGAAGACCTAATGGATCATATTAGCAATCTAAACAGAACGAGATCTCCTCAAGTTCTTTTAAATTCCACCGTTTGCTTTAGATTAAGAGAAATTAACCTTTAAAAGCGGCCCTAATGCCCTTTTTTGCTCCCCCCCGGGTAGACGGTTGGCAGCAATCATTGCCAATTGACAACCTTCAAATGGAGTCATATTTTATGGCGGTTTGAGTAGTAAAACTTTTTGTCATTAATTAACGCCCACACGGTCCGACCGTGCCGGTTTGTTGGAGAAAAGGTTAATTTAAGGTTCATGCCAAACTCATTGAAACCGCACAAAACACATTCATTCTGCCAGACAATGACGACACGCATTGGTTCTTCGTTGATGAGGTTGCGACCACTATCGAGCATGTAACAAGCGTTCGTTACAGCTAACTTTTTTTATCTCTTACATGATTACACGGTATGTTCTTTTTTATCTTTTGTCTTGTGGAATGAAATCTATAGATACTCAATGTTTTAGAGCGATGGAACATTTGAAACAACGGTGATCTACAAGCTAAAAATATGTTGCAGACAAAACGCTGCGAAAACGGGTGTGCGTGCGTGGACAAAAATAACACCGGACAGTCAAAAAAAAAGAGACCTTAAACTCTCTTTTTGTTTTTGGTTGGCGATTATTGACAATGACCGTGACAGAGAATAGATTGAGAGCGAGAGTGAGCGAATGGGAAGTAGAGAATGGTTGCCCGTGCTGGTTATCGATTAGATAAAGTGTATCATTTGGTGATTAATATGCTTCTAATGGATATTAGGAATATCAAAAATTAAAATCAAATTGCAAATCTTATTTATCAAAGTATTAGATGATAAAAATAATAAGTAATAACTCTTTTACTAATAATGACCAGGCGTCTCCATCAGGACATCCGTTTTGCATGATTTTAAATTTTAAAATTATAAAAGTTTAATGAAATATTATTTTTATAAATAATGCAAGCCTTCATCGGCCTATAAGTAGCATAAAAAAGTCACTTCATTACTTTGTATTAAAGCACAAGTGCCACACACAAGTGACGCGAATGCATTTGTTTGGCATCTACATAACAAACATTCCATCCCATCGCTACCATTGTGACGTTTGTGAAGTGTAATGTTTTGCTGTTATTTTATTTCCCGAACCCGAACCATCCATCGCTGCTGCATCCTCATTCTGCTGGAAGCATAACTAAGTGTGTTGTGTGGCGTGCGCCCATCTAAAACAATCGTGCCGACGACTTCCGAGCGGTCCCCGTCACTCTGTCCACATGTACGTGTGTTGGTGTGTTCGCTCGTCAATCAACGAAATCAACAGCATCCCAGAGATGGAGAAGCACGGTCAGTAGCAGTAGAAGAAGATCTCTCGAACGCCATCGCGGTAAATGCGATAATGAGCGGAAATGTTTCAATGCTTGAAAATTTACATAGAATAATTGAAAACAATCGTCCCCATCAGCAGGTTTGCGGTGCTTCGATATCCACGGAGGAGGGGTGGGATTAGTCGGGCGTTGTTTGGTGCAGCATGCGGGTCACTGTCACACCGTTGACCATGGTCGGTGTGTCATAAAGCTGCTCGCTGGTGGAGCATTTTTCACGAACGAGAGGCGCATAAATAAACCGCTTCAAACAGCTGATGGAGTCAAATCAAGCGATGCAGATAATCGTAACAAGAGCTTAGGAAGCTTTTTAAAAACTGAGTCAGATGTACACACTTTGTTACACAAGAGCTCATACACACACATAGGCCGATTGTTGCTTCCGTCAGTAGACAGCAGACAGTAGCTTTGATTTATGATAACAAACCACAAATGTGCGATTTCCTTCCGAAACAACTCCATCCTATGGCAGTGATTGTGGCTTTTTTATGCTAATTAATTTCCATCGCTCTTCCTTCATCCGACGGGCAAGGTAAAGAAAATGTATGTACCGCCGAAAATTGGAACAACGACATCCCAACGTCTTGCGAACTTGCTTGTTTGTCCGTTGATTTATGGCTTTGGCCAATTTAGTACAGCACATGCTGACTGGCTCTCATGCTGTACACCCCGGGCGAAGGTTAGCGATGGGTGAGCAGCGGTACCCAATTTTTCCTGAAGGTGTTTAAGGTGTTTATCAATTGGTCCCCACACGATACGCGTTTTAGTATGCGTAACGAGCCGCCTAGCATTGACACTAATCAGTGGCAAACGTGACCGCACTATCGAGATATCCCGCTGCTGGATGTTGTGCTGGGGTGGTGTTGTTTTTGTTTCTGCAGTCAATAATGGTGAGTGCGTAATCTGCATGCCGGCCAGCAAGGACACAGCACGGGGTAAACGATGACAGGTGGATGATGTATGACTGTCCTTAGTAGACTGGGACATGGGACGATAGTTAAGATGCGTTCTGCAATTTATACTCCATTACATCATTCAGAATTGGATGTTGCACAAGAGATGGCGTGTTAGAATGAAGTTTGAAAATGAAAATAATAATAAATCTTCACTGTAGTTGACAAGAATAAGTTCTGCGTAAGTGTCTTGAAATTCTGTTAGATGGCGCTAGTGCATCAGAAACAAAGCTGAACAAAACATGAGATTATGAGTTAGAATAGAGTTTGAAAGTTCCCTAATATAAGAATTTAAGTGAATTTTATAAACGTAATTTCTATGTAAGTGTCTTGAAATTCTGTAAGAGGGCGCCAGTGTATCAGAAACGAACCTGAAGTTCTCTATGAACCTAAAGTGTATTGATCAAGAACATCAAGATTCAGACCGGGGAAGCCCCAATTAAGATAATTTAAAGATATTTAAAATTGAGATTAAGTCTTCTAGGTTAAACTAGATTCTAGGTAGCTAGTTATAGCAAGTAAGGGATACTCGTTATTAGATATCTTACTGTGACTGACAGGATAGGCAGCATAAAGGCTACCACGGATACAAAAATTGCATAGTTTTAGGCGAAAATAAAATAGAAAACAGGCCATTAAGTTGAACAATCGTTACAGAAGCATGTGCCACAAGAATGTATCCCTTTAGGCATTAGAAAGTTAAAATCAAGGTAAATTCTTCCTAAAGGTACTAAACGGCCTTTCTTATTCTGGTAAAGCTCCGGTTGCGACAATTACAGTTTCATCTCTTAGTATAGTTCAACCACCGAATGATTCGAACGTCGTACACTTAAATCACAACACAAACAACGGTACTCGTTGGTATTGATGTACTACATAGCATCAAGAAGCCTACACATTTAAACTATCCAATATAAACAGTTGTACAATAAGTAGAACATAATCTGTTATAATTGTACTACTTTGCTCCAGAAATCAATGGAAATACATTCTATTGGCTGTTACACACTCGTTCATGTCACAGAATTACAATTCAGGTCGACAAAACGTTCGGACTTAGTAAAAAGACTGTAACTGAATAGTTCCCAACAGGATTTTTGATAAAAAGCGCCATCTATGACAACTAATATGAACATTTTAACCTAATCAAGATTTGACAAGGTACTTTACCCTAGTGTAATATATTCTCTTCTTTCTTGGCCTAAAGACCTCTCAGGTCATGCCTGCCATTGTTGGCTTACCAGACTTATTGTTACCGCATAGTTGGATAGTCAGTCCTCACTGTGGAGGAACGGCCCAGATGAGACTTGAACCTCGGTGAAGACCAGCGCCGCTGTCGCATCTACCACCGGGCCGCCCGCTCTGTAGCTTAATAGTTCCCAAAAGGAATCTTGAAAAAAAGCGCCATCTATGAGAACTAATACGAACATTTTAACCTAATCCAGGTTTCGCAAGGTACTTAGCTCAAGAATAATAGAGTATATAGAGTTCATCAATATTTGATGAAACATATAATACGATTTACAAATATACAAGCATTATAGAAAAAGAATATACTGAAGTAAAGACATTATCTTTTGCTTATGTTTTCTCGCCTTTTAGTACTAGTATATGTTCTTCGTACTAAGTATTATGTAGCAGCCAAAATACTGATTCCTCGAAGGTAAATATTTAAAATAACAATGAAAACCGTATCATTCACCTCCTCTGGTCACTACCGAATGCAGTCGATGCGATTCGATGTGTTAAATTTAGCCTTTAGAAAATATAACGACAATTTTAAAAAAGAAAACACACACACACGCGTACGCCGCGAGTGCGGTCACAATAGCAAGATACGTTGGCAATGAAAAACTTTGTTCCACCCATGCGGGTGGAAATATTTTTAAATTTTCCTTTCCCATTGACAACAACAAACCCTCGCACGATCGCTCTAAGGTCACTGAAGTGAACGAAGGATTAGTGAGCAATTTTGGCGGATGCTAGAAAAAGTAGGGATAACACTACTTACCGTGTAATCGTTCGTGCTCCTGCCGGAAGGAGGCCAGGCTCGGGTCCTGCCGGATCGCTGCCGGTAGCGTCCGCCATATCTCCAGCGATGCCTCCGTCACCTGGCTGAGAGAAATGATAGAATAGTTAGGCCGGATGGTTTGCACCGTTACGGATGGACGGGGCTGATTCAGCCGGTCCAGCTCGTCCGCCGCCTCCTCCTCGTTCAGCTTCAGTATCTTGAACACAACATTTTTGCCCTTCGGTTTCGACATGCTCGGTGGGCTGTTAGTGGGGGGGAGGTGGTTGGTGTTTGTCCGGACGCCGGACACAGTGTGCAGGTGGTGTGGTTGTGTTGGATTAGTGCTGTGTTGGGGTGCAGACAGTTGGAGCTTTCGGTGTGCAAGGTACGGTTAGTAGCATGCAGTTAACGTACTTTCTCACTTAAAGTTCTTGCAAAAGTTTTTTGTTTTGTGTTGGGTTTTCTTATATTGGAAAGAGGTTCACATGCAACCGGTTAGGATCACTATTAATAGCCACCGATCGTAACACTGTTAGGGGAAGGGAAAAACGGGAAGAATTATTTGCAAAGCTTTAGTAGATTCCGTGTGAGAAACAGCCAACTCCAAAATAGAACTTCACCACCCGGCCGTGCGTGTTAGATTGCGCGCTGCGTAATTTTCGATTTTGCCCAAACGCATAAAATTCCGGCTCGAACTTTGAATCGATGCACATGCTCTTCACCTCTGCGGGTCCATCGCGCTGGATGGCGTGCGTCAATCGCTAATGGGAAAATGATGTACTGCCTGTTGGGCCGACCGACTTAGAAATTTGGCCGCTGGTACTACGCTCTCTCTCTCTCGTATCGATTCGCTTCGAGGCGCCTCTCACATTCGGGGCCGGCACAATTTATGTTGCGCGTATTTTTGACTAGAACTAGAACAACCTACAGCTTCGAAAGAAGGTAGAACATTCGATAACTCCGTACGATGGCGAAGAGAAACACACACTTGGTTCATAATCATTTAAAGAAAAAAAAAACACACTTTTTGCTCGGTGCAAAAAAAGAAAATCACAAACGATGCAATGAAATCCATTTGTCCGCTAATTTATGTCCTTAATCGTGGGTGAAAAATTTCCCCCCGTGGCTCTTACACACACACATACATACACATGCGCACAAACACACACCAAAAACAAAACCCAACCTGTTGCCTTTTTAATGGCTGCAGCAGACAGCGCAACACAACCAGCAAATCTGTCACGCTGTTGCTGTGCGGTCACACTCAGCCACACGCGATTTTTCTTTTCTTTTCCGTTTTCGTCCATTTTCATTGTCCGCAAACTCGAACCCTCAGTCAGCCATTGAAAATTCTCGCCCCATCTCTTTCATTTCCCACCTCAAACAAAAATCACAAAATCGGTCAACATTATGAGGGCCGGTTGATGATCGGTGCGGATCGTGGGTGACTTTATTGGCGATTTTTATTAAGTTCACGTATCTGCGGGCACAAAAAAACGCTTACTCACACACACACACACACACACACGTACTCGTGAAGTGTAATTGTGTGATCGCTTTTATTGTGCCAATCGGTGGTGGCCTTGACATTTTTTTTCGGTTTGGCATTCGCTTGCTTGGGTGTGTCCCGGTGCCCTTCGACGTGCTGGATGGATGTATCCTTTTTGCCGGTGGTTGAGGTGTGAATAAAATGGTGTTGATTAAGGTAGGTGAAGTGAATAAACAATTAAGCAACCGAACCACACAAAGATGGGTGTCATTGTTATTATAATAACGCGAATTGGATGTTGATTACGTTGCGTACCGAACCTTCATAAGGGGATATTATTTTATATTGAAAAGCCAATGTTTTTTAGGCCCCAAACGTACGCACATAACCTTGATTTGTTTGTTAACTTCCCCTTTTCATAACAGTACAGTTTAACGATCGTTTATCGTTTAACTTCATCGAGTCCACCGTACAGCACACATTCAGCAGCGACCAAGTGACCGACATCGGGAGCGCCAAATGGGGCACAACATTCGGCTGCAAGTCCATTGACCGCATGACATGGGCCGAGAGGGTAGATCACCCCTTCGTTACGCTTGTCTGAAATGCGGATGTGCGGTGGTTTGTAGCAAGCTTTTCCGCAACAGCACAAAAAAATTCGCGGGAAATAGTGACAAAAGCCTTGAAAAATCGGAGTTTTTTTGTAGAAAAATTCGATTTATTTGAAAACAGAACTTTCCTCAGAAGACTGTATAAATTTTTTTAATAAGCATTCTATTTATTTCTTCACTCTTCATTCACATCATCCACCGAACGCCGTACATCAAAGCACCCGGCAGCAACCCAGACACGTGTTCGTTTGATCATAGAAAGTATGGAAAATTGTCATGCTCGTACCGTACCAGCTGACAAAGCTCCCACATCTAGGTACGTCTGATAGAAACACGTCAGAACTGGAGCCGAACGGAGCGATATTTGCTCGTAAGCAATAGTTCTATAAAGCAATGGCAACAAGTCTCAATCTTCTCATTTTGCTTCAAACGAACCGAAGTCATATATGTGAAGGTCGTCACGTGGAGACAAATATTTGAAGCATATATATTGTTTGCGAAACATAATTCCATCGGCAAACAGCACGTTTTGCTGCTAGAGAGTAGGGTTTTCCGTTCTCTCGTTCACTGTTTGATTTTGGCAAACGTCAGTGGAATGTGTTACTATTTTTTATGGAAATATTTGAGCAAGCAGATGACGTATTAGAGAAGGAGCAAGATAAAAGGATAAAAACATCGCCAAATATTTCAAATATTTTTAGCTTCTTGTCCCTTAAGAGAAGAGCCAAATAAACAGAATCATCTAATATACATCCAGAAGAAAAAGAAACGCTCATCATTATCTAACTCGTCTGCAAACGACTCCCCACTGGGAACCCTTTTTTTTTGGTTCGCTTTTTTTCTTTTGAAGCTAACGAAAATAGAACTCCAATAAGGTTCCGTCCTTATTGTTACAGTCGACGGTTAATTTGGGAATAAATGTAACAGGTTGCCTTGCTTCTCGTACTTATGGGACTGAGATATCGTCAAGTCTTTAACCCTAAACGAGAACTCCTCAACAGTTTTGATGCGTTCATAGGGCATCATATCTTTAGGGGTTCTTCTTCTTATTCTTTCTTGGCATTACAACCTCGTGAGGTCTTGGCCTAGCAATAGCTCTGTGACTTAGTTTTAACCCGTAACTGGCAGGTTGTCTTTCTTCTCGTACTTATGGGACTGAGAAGTCTTTAAGTCTTTAAACCTCTTTAACGAGAACTCCGCAACAATTTTGAGGCGTTAATAGGGCATCATGTCTTTAGGGGTTCTTCTTCTTATTCTTTCTTGGCATTACAACCTCGTGAGGTCTTGGCCTAGCAATAGCTCTGTGACTTAGTTTTAACCCGTAACTGGCAGGTTGCCTTTCTTCTCGTACTTATGGGACTGAGATGTTGTCAAGTCTTTAACCCTAAACGAGAACTCCACAAACAGTTTTGATGCGTTCATAGGGCATCATGTCTTTAAGGGTTCTTCTTCTTCTTCTTTCTTGGCACTACAACCTCGTGAGGTCTTAGCCTAGCAATAGCTCTGTGACTTAGTTTTTACCCGTAACTGGCAGGTTGCCTTTCTTCTCGTACTTATGGGACTGAGATATCTTTAAGTCTTTAACCCATAACGAGCACTCCGCAACAGTTTTGATGCGTTCATAGGGCATCATGTCTTTAGAGGTTCTTCTACTTCTTGTTTCTTGGCACTACAAACTCGTGAGGTGTTGGCATAGTAATAGCTCTGTGACTTAGTTTTTACCCGTAACTGGCAGGTTGCCTTTCTTCTCGTATTTATGGGACTGAAATGTCTTTAAGTCTTTAACCCTAAACGAGAACTCCACAAACAGTTTTGATGCGTTCATAGGGCATCATATCTTTAAGGGTTAGAAAACCCGAGTTCCCGCAAAGAACACCACAATAGACATAGAAAGGAAGCATGACCAATCGTTCAAGTGCAGCGCCGGGAACTACGGGCGAGAGTAAAGTAAGATAAGACAAAATGTAAACACGACCGACTGGACGCACTCTTCGTCTGTCGAACGCTCTTACTACTGGATTGAGTCACTTTCGTTGGACAATAATCGTGCGTGTCTGATAGTTGTGTAAGTGAATGGGGCTGTATTGCGTCAGCAGATGAGTCGCTACTTGAAACATAAATAGGAAAAGAGGAGACACGTGTGTGAACATTCTTTTCCAAGAGTTCCCTTTTGCTATCTGAAGTAGGAAATGCTTTTTAACGGAAGGTGTTACATACAATTAAATTCTCTTCTCTTGCTAATCAAATCAAATCAAAATAACGTTATCAACACGTCCAAAACACAAACACCAAAAAACCCGCCTTTGAACTAACTTATCAGCGTGTTAGCGGACTGGTAGCAACAGATAGACCCATGCGCTAGAATCTGGGGCCTCGTGTTTTATGAGCCGTTAATCACTGCAGTCAATAATTCGGGAACTGATTTACACACCGTGTCCCCGCTTTCTGTAGCGTTACACAGCAAATGGGGAAAGATAAATCCATACCGAAATCATCACCATACAAGCGTGATTGATTACCGTGCTTAGTAATGTGGTGGATTAAAGCGATAACTTGGGACCTTACAGCACCGCAAAAAAAAACAAAACCTCCGGATGAATCCAAACGAGAGAGTGAGAGCACCCCCAATTATCTATGGGTCGTTTGTCCGAAATTATTCACCGGGGTGTTAATAGGAAACGGCAACAAACGCTGATAACGAATGGCGGAACGGCCGATGGATCCGGTCAAAACTTGCTCACACACGCGGTCACCACATAAAGAACATTGTTCACCGACAGAAAAACACAAATGCAAAAAAGCAGCAACCTTTTTCTTGTGCGCGACGAACGAAAAATAAAATCACGAAAAATGTTTGCTGCCCGTGTGATAAGTGGATGGGCAAACAGGTAGGGGGGACATACCGCGAGGATGTGTCTTTATTTTCGGCGCCTGAAGAAGATGGAACACAATACAACGTGTCGGATCAACCTCATCATGTGTGTGTGCGAGTGGCGCTTGTGTGGAAAGTTTCGGCATCAGATAACACGTCCGTTCTGAGTTTTCCTTCACCTTCAGTGAGGGCAGTCGAGACGCGGCCACGCGCACACACACCGAGCGGTCAAGGAAAAATCCTCCGATCGCGGGGGATTGGGTTAAAAAATCATTCACCTTTTGAGCTGCACGTCCAACCACGAGATGGAAACTGAACGCACACAATCACCGTAAAAATATCCCACTGATTCTTGAGCAACAGAAAACTCAACTATTTGTGTGTGGATAAAATTATCTTCCCGTATGTGTTTGTGTGTGTTTGAATGTTCCATACAAAAAAAAAAAACCCCCGTCATGCCGTTTAACTCGAACAGAACATTATTTATTATTTGGCTCGCACAATAATCATCGGATCATCGCCGCACCAAAACTCGTTGACAGGTGCCAATTTTGTTACAGTTTGTAGTTGCGCCCGATTGCCAAGGCTAAGGCAAATTGTCACAAATTAAGGGGCAATATTAGGGGCTGGTGGAAGTATTAGCCCCGGTAAAATAAAGCCAAGAGAACGTTCGCTTAATCACGATCACTTTAAATTGAATCAACTCCCAAACTCCACAATTTCACAAAGTGATATTCATCCAGTAAACAAATGGTAATGCTCGTGGCATTCGTTATTCGTTCTCGGGTCGGTTTTTGGTGGTGGTGGTGGTGGCGGTAGTTGTGTAGAAGTTATTTCAAATTATTACTAAAAACACCAACTTAATTACTACACTTCATTGAGCGCATTATTTTTCACACAACGCACAACAAGCGGCAGCTTTTTCACTTGATGATCACCACGTGGACGAGATCACCATGTTTGTTGTTGGTGTGCGCCTGCGCCAGCTGCTTTTCGGGAACCACACTTTCCACGTGATTTTCCCACACTTAAGAAGCTTTTCCTGAATCACAAATCCTGAAGTCACTCCGGTGGAAAAGAATCCTCCTAGCGATCACTACTAATGTACCGATCGCGTAACGGCAGTGCGTTACGGAAGCGTTACGGCTTAGCATGCTACCTTCGAGCGAAATAAAAATCACACACACTCGCTCTCTCTCTCTCGCACTCGCACTTTCGTAGCGCACACGAAAATTCCACTGCACCGCGACCAAAGAAAACCCGACTGCACGTAGCGACCGTTTGCGAAGGACTAAGCCGACTGCCGTCCCGGTAACGGATGGCGCTCAGCAAACAAATCCACTGCCGACCCCGTCTGCGAAGGTGTTGGTGCGCAAAAAACCGTGCGCCAACTGTTTGCGCGAAAGAGAAAGCGCACGAGCGAGCACGAACCGGACCCCGAACCGATACGGGTGTGCACATGTGTAATATGCTTGCAAGTGCCTCCCACTGACCACCCGATCGCCCTCCTCTACCGCGTTGTTTTCCTTTCCCCCAACGCAGACAGCAACAGGTTGCATGGACTTAGATTAGTCGGTGGGTCAGTGTGTGAGTGATCTATTTTTTTGCTCGATGCGTTGCCGCTGCATCGATGAAGCGCGTTTGGAGCGCGTGAGTGGCCGGATGATCGTCGTTGGATCGTCGTACCGCGGGAAAAGGCGGCGAGGCAATACCGGTACGCTTTACGGGAATATGGTCGCTCATGGACATGCATATGCTGGTGCGATGTTAGTACTGTGTTCTTGATTTGAGGTATTTTTGTGTGAATGTTTTACAGACTGACGATTGAAGTCGCTGGCAAGCGGTCAGAGAGCATAAGACTGTATTGAAATGAGAAATATTGACGGTTGTCTCAGCCAAAATGTAACTGAATAAAAATTAAATAATTCGCTTGTCAAAAATCTATTAAAATATAAATGTCCTGTAATATGTATAAAGAACTATAAATCATATAAGATTAGGTTCATTTATTCCTCATTTTTTAAAGATTCTATTATGACGGCTGTGAGCCGTATTTGCATGTAATCCTTATCCTCTATTAATTACTGTTGTTATTGGTTATTAATTACCTTACTTTTAAACTTTGGATTGATATTCTTCTATTTAATTGTATATAGTTTTCATTAATAATTTATAATTTATCATGAATCATGAATCTGAATGAACCTTTGAACTGAATGAATGACTCTGAATCTCTATTATAAAGATTCATGAATCCCGATGAAAATGATTCATGAAAGAATGAGTAAAGTCATGAATCTTTGACAATACATGAATTTTTGAGGATTCATGAATCTTTGAGGATTCATGAATCTTTGAGGATTCATGAATCTTTGAGGATGCATGAATCTTTGGGGATTCATGAATCTTTTTGGAGTCGACTCATGAATTGAATGACTCTTCACAGAAGATTCATATGAATGACTCTTTTGATAAGATTCATTAAGCACAACACCAGTATATTTTTTATTTATATATTTCTTATTCAATTTAATAAATCCTTTAACTCACAAACTAAAGTTCAATATTTTATGCTATTTTGTTAACCTGGTATAAAATAAATTGCAGCTGCACAGCCATTCCTAATGACCAAAAATTCATAGAAAAGTCGTTATTTTTATTGAACAAATGCATCAAATTGCTTCTTTTCATGAGCCAACTTGTCCTAATGATGTTAAGTGAAGATCATTTCTACACTCTATTTCACTATTTCAGATTTATTTTAATGTTTTCAAACTCTCATGGTTGCGTACAATGGTTTAGTGATATTTTTTGTTGTACTTAAATGTTTCTTTAATTAAATTCATATCTTTCAATTCATTTAAGACAGAAGCTAAACAATAAATATATAGGAAAATGTAATTTGCAAACGCCCAAAATAAACACCAGAGCTACAAACGCTCCTGGAACGATCGAATCCAATCATCGGCTCGGAATATAAAAAATAACCTATCCAGCATGAGAAAAACAGACACATCCCTTATCTTCTCTTAAGCTCACTTTTATTATTTCCTCTTTTTAGCTAATCTTCCATTTCCAGCAACACACTCAAGGTTGCTGCTCCTGACAGACTCATCACGATGCACAGCAAGTGTGAACAAGAAACACACACACACAGTAACTTTCCATCGCAGTAACACACCCGAACCCGGGGGCCCTTTGCGCCTTATAAAACCGTTCAAGTTGAGTTTGATTGGTAGCATAATTTTGTGCTATATTTAGCGGCGAACCCCGGCTAGCGAGCGGACGTAACGCTGGAGTGGACTGAGGGCAATAAAAACAATAGGATAATGCTGCACTTGACTGTTTGGTGGGTAGGCAGGGATGCCACCTTGTTTATGCTACCGAGATCGAGTGGCATTAAATGAGGATTGACAACGCGGCAAAAGCAAAAGCCGCTAGACGTTCGCCGTTCGTCGAAGGTTTGTGCTGATGAAGGTTCCGAAACCGTTTGGGACAGTGGCAACAAATAGCATTTGTTTTTTGTGTAAATATTTTCGATTCGAAGGCGTAGGGGGTGATAAATCCTCGGGCAGTACCAGTGCATAGTTGCTCGAGGAACGGTGTCAAGTCTCAGTCACGTTGGTCGTTCGCCGCTGGACTCTAGCAATTGCTGGCAGTGGTTCGTAGCAATTGCACACACGATTAGCAATCCCAGCGGAGTCTGTGTCTTGCGGCGCACATACGGTTGGTCTGTGTTGCCAAACGAGTTTCTAGCTAATGAACTGACCATCCTCAACGAATCGCTTAAGCAGGTCTGGGCCAAAATATTGGAGACCTCTCAACGAACGGTTTGATGTTAGTTGGCGTCGGGTAGTTTAATGTTGTGAGTTTTGTTTTTAATAATTCACTAAACTTCAAGGGTTTATTGTACACACACGTACCTCTTTCTCCATTCACCATTCGAAAAGATGTACGTAACTTCTACCGGGGGCATACTAATAGCTTGAACTCACACTCACACACTCACTCACTCTTATTTCGTACAACCGGCTTGCATTACCACACGTTCTAATTATTATAGCGTAATTATATGGTAGTGAAAAGGTCTTTAACTTAATAGAAACGAAATACGTTAAAAATCAATCAATCACACTCGAGCAAACGTCCGCCAACTTCGATAAGAACGCATCAGCTACTGGTCGCCTTGGAAGGCCGCCATCATCGCGATGGTATCGGAAAGGTTAGCTTCTTCGGGGTTCGTTTCTTTTGATTATCTCTTTCGCCGACTTTTATCTATCCGGAGAGCTTTTCCTGGCTTTAGTTTAACGCACTGAATACTTTGACGCATGTTTTGTTTTTCTTGTTTTGCTAAATTAACTTTATATTAGTAATTTTAATTGAATGATTTAAATATTTAAAAATACGAGAAAAGTTGACGAAAAAGAGTATAAGAATTTGTAAAGTCATGCTACTGGACAGGACACAACAAAAAAAACATGGCAATGAGATACTTAATCCCTGAGCCATGATAAGTGGCCGGATGCTTAACACCTTAATCCTTGCGTCGGCCGACCACTGTGCCAGTTGCATACATGCACGTGCTACAAGACGCACTGCCATAAGGCATTGCTGCTCCTCGCTCGATAAGACGATAAGACGTCCCTAAATCCCACCGCTATCGTTGACAGCTGGTGTGGTGGGTTCGTCTGTTTGCTTCCTTGAACTGCGTGCGTAATCGCGAACTACGGAATCGCTGATCAATGTGCAAAACCCGTGTGCCTTGGTACCGTTTCAAGGGCTTTCTAATTTTAGTTCACCAACAATGGACGCAGCCAGAAAACAACGAAATTTAATAATAATGAGCCAACATATCACAGCCAGGGCTGGAGATCAAATCACAATGAGGGAGGACTTAAGCTTAAGACTTTTAGGCACAATGGGAAAAGATAAATCAATTTACGCCACTATTGCATCATGCTTCGAACGTCACGATTCCGATTGAACGTCACAGGATGGGTGTGTGTGTTTCTATTTTTTTTTTTGCAAGACAATTTAATTTGTTGTCTGTACTGCAGTGACTAAGGCGTGCGTGTGCTTACGTACCTTAGTTTCAATTTAATCCTTAAAGCTCACCTCTTGTAACGATCGAATGGCGCTTCAGTTTGATTCCTCGCGTCAATCAGACACGAGGATGAGTTTGTTGTTTGTAAACACTCACTGGTAGAGGGGGGGCTTTATGATATTCTTTTTTAAGCCATAAAGAAGCTTCTTCTTCGAAATCGTCTTATCGGACTGTTGGACATGATTTTTTACGATGCAAAATAAAAATTTCTAGCCATCGGTTTTGGTACGTATTGCGTAAACAATAACATATCACCACCATAACAAGGCGTAGCATTTGGTTGGCGTGCTTTTATTGTGCCTTTTATGTGGATTAACTCGTTTTTGGGTGCTGCAACAAGCTGCTGCAACTACTACGCCTGCTGTCGGTGACTCGCAAATGCCCAAATAGAGAAGGCTTTACTACCGTCGCGTGACAGTGGCCGATGCTATAAAAAGGCATGTAACAACAACATTTACCACCCGCAAAGAACGGACCATGAATTGGGTAGGAAAAAAAGCAGAAGGTGGAAAAGCTGGTGGAAAAATATCGTGTGCAAGATATTGAGTTTTCATTCACTTAATTTGGATATCAATCGGTTGGGCTCAAGGGTGGGATCGATGTAATTTATCTTTATTAGCTGTGGTGTTGAATTGGGGTGAACATTGACGCTTGTTGCATATTTGGGTACTCAAGTGCTACGTTCGCTTTTAATTGTTTTTCTATAAAATTTGTTACTTTGTTTTAAAAACTGATTTAAAAAAATGGAGACGCCTAGTACGTATGTAATGCGGCTGTCAAATGTCAATGTATTTTAAAGAGGTTTTACTAAATTGTTCATTATGTTTAGTTTAAAACAAGGCTAGTAAACATAGAGTGCTGTCTTTCACAAATAAAAAAACATCGTTATCCACTCAAAACGCCTACGAATAGAAGAAGTCAATGGCCCGAAGCTTCACCGTCCACGATACATTGTATTGCATACTTTCAGGAGTATTCCATAAAGACAGGGGTCTTCATCCGTCCGTCGATGTTTATTTGTTTTGAACTATTTTAAGCAATAAGTATAAGTAGTATATTTCTACTTTAAAATATGAACAATTTGCTTTAAATTTGCGTTTATTAAAAGCGTTCCCGTCAAGAGACATCCATCTGTATGGCGGGCTATCTCAATCCAGCGGGCTGACCGGTTTTTCATGACCTTCACACCACAACGGCGTCATTGCGGGTGGGCCAAACGAAACAGAATGAAAAAGGAAAAAAAAAATAACTAAGCCCGCTAGAAGAAAATATTATAAACCATTCAACCCTTTTTTCTGCACCACCGTACGCTGAAGCTGTTGAGAGACGCGAGATTATTTTTATACTCTTCATTTGCGGGGCAGTGTGTATATATAAAAAAAGAAAAACACACTTTTTCCCCCAACCGAAGAAAGAAATATCTTCCCGAACGAACATATTGACCCGAACAAAATAGAAATGGTCGGCAAAATGGGTTTGGGGAGGAAAAATAAAAGAAAAACCCCATGGTGCGGCGCCAAATGAAAGTGAAATGATGATGCCTACCGGCTAGGGTTTGAAGAGATCACGCGTCACAACCACAAACAGACCAGTGTATAGGGGTCGTAGTCTGCCAAGGTCGGTTCGATTTCCCCCCTCCTTGAATGATCTTCCTCATCGATGTCTATGACGTCACAGACTCGTCAGACGGAGAAGGTGAAGGATGTGGTGTTTTTTCCAACTGTGACACTGTGCTTCTACACTTTTTTCTCTTTCTTCCTTTCTTTATTCGTCTATTAATTACGATACCGCACCCTAAATACATTCGCATACAGACACACTGGCAGCTTCGTATTAAACCTAGCCAAGAACACTACGAGACAGAGAGAGAGAAAAAAACTTTTCGAAAGTCATAAAAGCGATTAGGAAATGATGATGAACTTTTATTAGGTTTTTGAACCACATTTTCCGTGTCGTATATTGGAGGGCGTAAAGGTGTCGGTGGGGTTAGGAAGCGAGGAAAACGCTGAGAATAGTGGCCTTATTTTTGGAGTCATGTAGTCGCAAAACGATATGTTTACACAGCGGATGTTAGCTTTAACGCTTGTCTGGCCGGTGGCAAAGCGAAAAGGCGATCGAAAACATATTCAGCCATCATTAAGCATTCGATAAAATTACAAAGAAGTCTAGTAAATAAACGCGAAGGAAAATTATCAAAAACAAATAGAAAAAAAACAAATTAAGTCAAAAATATATATTTAAAAAATACGTACAAAACATTTAAACATAAAATAAGCAAAGCTAACTGGAATACGAAATAAGAAAGCAATAGAAAACACATTTACAGCAAGAAATAAAACATGAAATTAAAGTATTATTTTAAAAATAAAGCAGAAACGAAATGATTTATCATCAAACAAAATTGGGTAAACTATCGAATAAACAAGGAAAGGAAACAAAGATTGTGATACATTTTAATAGACAAGAGAGAAAATGAAAAAAATATCAAATGTTTGTGCAAAGTAGGTCAAAAAGAAAATATTATGCGCAGTATATGTGAAAGTAAAGGCAATAAAAGTTAAAAAATGTGACTTTATTGTTTCAAAATTGGATAATTTGAAAAAAAAAGCAATATGCAAATATATAAATTAACAAGTTAATTGTGAAATTCAAAAACGTAATAAAAATAATTTAATTAAACAAGAAAATCGACAAAAAATATGTTTAAAAAATCCATTAAATAAATTCGGAATAAATGCTCATCATCACCAAACGACAATTGGGAAAATAACTTAAATCAAATTCGATCTAACATTAAATTATTAAGTACTAATTATCTCCACGAAAACAAATCTAGACCAAGCTGAGTGACATAGCCCAAAAAATCTCATACCCATTGCAGTCCTATAAAAGCTACGGATTTCCATGAAAGTAATAAAATATTTCGGTAGAAACCATTCAACCGGGCCCTCCCCGGCTAGATGAGCACGTGTTTCGTATCACACGTGGGCCCAATGAACATGAGACGCAAGACACCTGTCTAGCATTTGCGTCCTTCCATTTGCGATTTGTCAGCCCATCTGTAATCGAATATTGTGGTTTGTGGTTTTCCTGTACAATTTAAATACGTTTTCAATCGATGTGCAACGGGGCAAGCAGTTTATTCCATTCGATCGAAACATTACCTACATGGTTTATGATTTACACGCATGCTTTATCTCGAAGTTTCTGCACGTAATTCTAACCTCTAATACAGCGCAACACGTGTCCCGATGACGGCAACACCGAATAATTTGCAAAAGCAAACAAGCAGACAAAGTTTCAGCGTCTCTATCAATGTCGACCATTGTGCCGACCAGATTGTGAGGGGAAAAAAGGTAATAATATTAAGGCAGCAATGCAAAACAAAAAATACATATATCCTCCAACAAATCGGCCGCAATAGTAATGGGACAGTATAAAGCACACATTGTAAATTGATCTGCCTCGCAGCTCGATGCCGGTGGTTGCGCATCGATCGGGAGCTATCGAGGGCGCCATCAGCGATGCGTAGCTCGTGATTGTCACCAGCCAGCCAGCCAGCCCTGCCCTTTCCTTAGCCTTGTGGTGTTTGTTTGGTCGCATCCGTCCGGCATCATTATCACGCCCGCCGGTTCGGATCAGGGTCATCCGCAATCGTCCCCCGTGTTGGGGTGTCTGTCTAGGCGGGCGACATTTGCATGCGAGTCGAAGTCGAATTTGCCGGTTTTTTTTTTTTCGGGATGCATTACCCGTGTGGGTGATTGTTGGTATTCAGTGCGTGTGCCTACCCTTCACAATTGGAAAGATGTGACCACATTTGTTGTATTTATTTGGCGGACATCTTTCTCTCACCCTCTCTCGCACTGTCCTGGTCGAGTGAGATTCTCCTTTTTATTGCAATTTCGTTTGAGCGAAAGTTTTTGCTGATGGATTTCAATAGAAAAAATGTTAACCATGACGCAGGAGGATGTGTCTTTTGTACAATATAAAAGCGAAAGCTTTTTATTGGGAGTTTGTCATTGAGAGAGAAAGCTAAATAAATGGAGATATTGTTGTTCAGAACAACGACTTGAGAGGTTGCAAAATTAAACACACGTTAAGGGGTAAATAAAACTGCTATTGGGATCTTTAAGCAAATGTTTTTTAATATGTTTCCACATAAGTGTTTCTCCAGTAAAAGCTTCTGGTGGTAAACAGTGACAGACAAAATAAATTACACTAAGTAAATTTGATAAATTGTGAAAGTGGGGTTATGGAGTTAATATTGAAGTTTTTTTTATTGTATGTAAAACTTCTTCGACACAAAAGCCTTGGCAAATTATGATATTATTGCATGGACCAAAAAATCGACTAAGATATACATACTTTATTTATTTAACAGAGACTAGTTTAAATATTTTAAAAGTGACTAAATATGTTGTAACTATTTTCAGTTTTTAGCTCTAACCATTTACCAAAGGTCTGCACCAGGGAGACGGGCTTGCTTGCCTCCTATTCAATCTGGCGCTAGAGAGGGCCATCCGAGACTCAGAGGTGAAAACTTCGGAGACCATCTTCTACAAGTCACTCCAGATCTTGGCATACGCTGATGACATAGACATCATTGAGGCTCTCCTACATATGTAGCAGAAGCTTACCAAAGGATCGAGCATGCGGCATGGAACTTCGGGTTGGAGATCTTCTTTCTTCTTCTCTGGCACTACAACCTCTGTAGGTCTTGGCCTGCTAGCAATTGCTAGCTTTCTGTGACTTAGTTATACCCGTAGCTGTATAGTCAGTCCTGCCGTGTGAAGACCGTCGCCGCTATCGTATACACCACCGGACCGCCCCAGGAGATCAACGAGGCAAAAACCAAAACCATGGTGGCACCACCAGCGGCCCTGTCTGATTTACGCAGGGGATATGTACAGATAGGTGATCGCACCTTCGAAGTCGTCCAAAACTTCACCTATCTGGGTTCAAAAGTCAGCACCGACAACAACATAGACGTTGAGTTGCGCGCAAGGGTGCTGGCTGCCAACCGGTCATACTACAGCCTGAGGAAACTTCTCCACTCAAAATACCTGTCGCGACGGATGAAGCTGGGACTGTATAGAACCTTTATAGTCCCAGTACTCACATACGCATCTGAGACATGGACTTTGTCCAAAACTGACGAAACCCTCCTAGTTGCGTTCGAGAAGAAGATGCTCTGAAGGTTTTTTGGCCCCGTATGTGTGGAAGGACAATGGAGAAGCCGCTACAATGACGAGCTCTACGAGCTGTACGGTGAACTCACCATCGTGCAGCGAATTAGGCTCGCCTGGCTCCGGTGGGCCAGTCATGTCATGAGAATGGCATCGGACGACCCAGCCCGTAAAGTCCACATAGACATGGACAGAGGAGGCGTGGTAGGCCCAAACTGAGATAGAGTGACGGCGTTGATGCGACCGCCAGAACGGCCGGGATGTTAGATTGGGAGACGACGGCGCTAGACCGTGAGCGGTATCGAGGATTGTTGCAGCAGGCCAAGACCGAGAAGTGGTTGTAGCGCCTGATAAGTAAGTAAGTAAATCCTAACCATGACTTCAACAAAAAAAACGATGAAATTCATTCAAAACGGTTCAGGTGTTTTTGGTGATTATGACAACAACTATAATACAATATTAATTTATAGATTAAAGTATACATAATTTCAGAAATCGGTGTAGAAATTTTAGTTTTAGTCTGCATGTTCATTTTTAAAGCAGTACTTTAATATGAAAATTTGCGGTCAATATTGTTTCATTCAATTAGAATTGAAACAGATCGTTTTACACAGCACAGGAAAATCTGCTAAACAACAAGCTTCCCTACGTCATGTTTCAAAAGCTGCGTCTGTTAACATTCACTTCAATTCACAGCACAAACAAACATAAAGACGCAAACAAAAACCGACTGCCTTTATTGTTGTCAAATTGTTTTATGTTCATTTGATGTACCTGGAAATTTCATTCAGTGAGCAACACATGCAGCCCAACAACAAAAAAAAACGACAAACTCTATCAACATAACCTTCAAAAAGTAGAGTTTGGTGTGTGTGTGAGTGAGGAAACATGTTACTCTCTGTTTAGATTTTTTGTTGTTGGGAGAATTCGTCCGTGATAGTTTTGTTTGCAATAAACCTTTCATAGTTGCCCCAAATAAAGAGAGCAAACAGGCTAGTTTTGGGAGCTGTTTTTTTAAACTTGCTTCACCAACAAACTCACAACGAAAATTGTTTCCTACAAGCGTTATCATGGCCTTTGCTTGTTTTTGTTTTCACTTTATTTTGCAAGTTTCAACCATGTACATGGATGAACAATTTTTTCGACTAATAGTCATATGATACGCCAGATTGCTTTTCTTTTTGCGCATGTAAAACTTTAAAACTTAACAAACATAGTCAAATAAATTTAAACCGATTTTCTAGGAAGATGTGACGGTTTAAATAAAAAACAACGAGACATGTAATTTAATTGTAATCGTCTAAAGAGCAAACAGACTCGCTGCACATTGTATCAAGTTCACGTTGTCAAAAATCAAATGCGGACCAAACTTTTTTCTGTCACGCAAAAGCATTTCCCGGTCTCCCCATTCATACGCCAGACACTCACCATGGTCATGGTTGGCTTTTAATGATGCACGCAAAGCGTTTCACGATTAATAGTTCGCAAACGCAAGAGAGCCTCCAAACATGCACCACTTTCAACGTAGTGTTCGCTGTTGCGCTACCATCGTGTTGGATCAATATCTTCCTGGTCTAGCGTCGCGGTTGGAGAGAACCAAAACAAACGGGTTGTCCTGGAAGGAAAAAAACACAACCTTCACCGAAAGGAGACGGGGATTGGAGCATCAAGAATATTTCGAGCGATTCCACCTTAACCTCGTTAGCCGGTGATTGCCACATTGAGCTCTGTATGCATTTTTCTAGCCTAAATCCTATGCTGCACCGGCTTTGCATATGGTACCGAGCGGCCGCCAGTGTGTGATGGTGCGTGCATAAAATTGCTTTTGTTTGATGAGGAATGTATGCAACTAAGCAAACGACACCTGCATTATCACCTACACAAACACGTACGCTTGATCGTGAAGGATGCATGTTTGCATGCATGTTTATCATCGCCTCATTTCCTGAGCAGAAGGCGCCTGTCTCACATGCTATTCGTACGCAATCGGTACCGCTGCATGCAAGTGCAACAATGTTTTGGTAATCTAACTGACAGTGACAGGTGAACCCAATAACTTTGCAAAGGTTAGCAGAAGATTACCAATTTGAAATCATCCTTTTTTGATTGCTTTCAGAAAACACTTTCAAGGCGATTGGAGTGCTATAAGGAGTCTTTACTGCTGTTGACTCAAACAAATAAGAGCTTTCGCTCTTGTTTCCCATTTTCATAACAAGCAATCATTTCCTTATTGAACACCTGTTCCAGCGAGAGACTGCATACCGACCGTTCTCAAGCTTGAACCATAAAAACAAGCCCAAACCATCAAATCTCTACCCGTTCGTCGGGACATAATTAAATACCACACACGCACACATGGAGGCACTCCATAGGCAACCCTACTCAGCGTGAAACAACCGATTTAATTAGAAACATTTAGCGGCACACACAAAACAAGAAACAAGTAACAAAAAAAAAACAAAAGCAAAACACGATTAAAATACCTTCTCTACAAATGAGTGACAGACAGGGGTGATTCTAGCCGCCGCCATTAATTAAACGTACTCACACACATTTGCTTCCCTCTCGCCGTACTGCTACTTGTAACTCTACCCTGCATCTACTAGGTTTGTTCAGTAATTGGTTTTAATAGATGTCAAACGTGATAATAAAACTATCTTATAAATTATTAACCGTACATTTACATGTCTCGCTTGAGGGTGATTTTTTTTGTGTGTGTTGTGAATTAAATTCTGTAGATGCTTCACCATTCACAGACCGGATAAAGTTCCTTCCAGCACTGATTAAAACACACACGTCTCTAATATCCCCTAAGGGTAAGATATGCAAACGTGCGCTTATAAACACAAGCAAATGATTGGTTTTTGACGGTACATGGTTAATAAGTGGTCGGTGGAAAGTTGTTCAACTGTTGTCTGGGACGTCTAATAATTAGTTTGTGGGAACTAGATTGAGTTGATAATATTGAAAAAAAAGCACATGTGGATTGAATACATTAAAATATTAGTTGAGTTAGGGTGACTACAGGCAAAAACAATCAAGGAACTAGATTTGATTATTTGTTCTTGCAACCAACCAGATTTTATGTATTATTAGATGTAGTAGGAAATCGTGAGGATTTATCTGATCACTGGCTATAACTCGCCTGTTTGAAGTTCCCGAGGAAGATGGATCCTATTTCGAGTAAGTATAAGACTAAGAATTCCCGACTATATTTTGTACTATTTAATCCCTCACGGATTCATAAACGAATACCTCAAGACTTTTTGATGGCATATACAAATTTCTAATACTAGTAAATTCAGGTGTCATATGTTCCTCTTTCCGGAGAAATCTCAGATGACTTAGGGCTATTGTAAATCTATTGGGAAATATCTAAGTCTTAGTGGGTTTATAGATTTGGCCAAAACCGAGAGGTCAGAGCAACCAACTAAACAAGATACACCATATTACGTCTAAGAAGCTCGATCAAGTACTCAGAAGTACCCAACTAGCCTGACGTCTATGACGCCAAAATTTAGAAAAAAGCAAAAACTTAACCAATAACTTTACGAGTAGCGCTACCCATTGTCATACCAGTAGGGGGTTTTTGACGTCTGCACGGTGGTTGTATGCAATGCAAAAAGGGACAAAAATGAAAAAAATAATATTTATATTCCATTTTGTCCACCGAATTGCTTTTCGCTTCTGATGTACCCTCCTCCTATCACCCAACCCACCCTTCCCATCGATGTGTACCTCTCTGAGGCCCCTTCCACCATTCGCTTCGCTTGCTTTGTTCTTTTTACCAACCAGCGGTGGTGGTACATGTACAAGTTGATGTGTGCATCTTTTTATGTATTCTTGTTGCGGGTGTTGTGCTCTTCATCAGTGTCGGGATCCGAACCGATCATCAGTTGGTTGTCTGGAAATATAATGAAGAAGAGATTTACGCTTTCGGCCACGAAAGCCATGCACAGTTCCATTGATAGTGCCATAATATAATCCAGCGGAATAGCGGTACATTTCAATCAAGGAAAAGATACTGCATCTATGACCATCATCAAAAACAATCATCAGATGAGTTGTCGTATCATCATTAAGATTGCGTGCCGGTTTCTGCTTCATGCTGGATTGCACCAAACAATTCTGAGGATGGGCATAGCAGTGTGCCACCAGGGGCCTCGTCATCAAAGGAGCATTGCAAAAAGGATCTCGATTCTCTTCGATATGTTGCCGTGTGTCTTCCTCACCCTTTGAATATTATGCCAGCAATTGATGTAGATGATGTTAATTTAACATCTGAAATAAGGGTAGCGATATTTCAAAATAATTCCGAGACTACAGGTAATAAAGTAACAAAAAAAATTGCAACTATTTTAGGCTATATTTTTGTCCACAAAGAACATTGTAATTTGTTTTAATACATAACTCGATTAGTGTAATAAGTTCTTCCACAACATGCAACAAATTTTGCATGTAATTCCTTATGTATTCTTCACCATACATGGAGTGTATTTTGGTAGAAGTTTCATTAGCAACTCGGAGCTTTCATATCTATATGAAAGTTACATCATGATGGTTATTTCAATGAAGTATAAAATGAACAACAATGCTTGCATGTTTCGCTAGTTTTTTTGGTCCTTCGTAATCAAAATACATTCAAATACAAACGCTGGCATAATAATCTTCCCATTTTGCTACGCTGGCTTTCTTGGTTTGATTTAACCGTAGCTGGATAGTCCTCTCAGCGTTCTGGGAGGCTATCAGGACGGAATATGATATTCAATCATGTCGCAAGAAGACCAGTTCCTCTACCAAATTGGTCACCGGACTACTTCAATGATGTAGCCTACCTTTCGAATAATTCATCAAATTCGGATCATGCAGATCTGACCGCGTATCTCATAAGGAAGCATTAACGGCACTACGAATCGTTTCATATCAATTCCGTGCTTCGGAGAAAGAAACATGCAATTGCAATCATAAAAGTTCTCCTTGCTGAAAGTAAGCATACTGAAAATTCTCCGTATTGCACATCTATTGTTGGGCTTTTAATCAAATACAACAATTATTCTCTAACGGCATTTATTAAAGGTTTAAAAAAAAAACAAAATTAAAAGTTGCCCTATAAAGTGCACTGATTAATTTATTATTTAATTATTTTTATCTTTATTTATTGTTTTAAACTTGCTTCATTTGATGTTTTTATGATTTACTTAATGATCTGAAAAAGTTAAAAATTCAAAACATTGAACAAATTATCAATTTTCAATGCATAGCCAACAAATTTAAATAGTTCCACCAAAAAACGATCAAAGCAATCGGTCGTTTTTTTTCAACAGCACCAACACATACACAGAATACGTCGCATATTCTCCTCCGCTCTTTCTCTTCACACCATCCGTTACCTCGTTCACCCCTTTCATACCCACGAACCACAGCTGTTCCTCTCCATTCTTTCTACCCTTACCATCCTTTGCCTCGTTCGCCCCTTTCATACCCACCAACCACAGCTGTTCTCCTGCGTCGCAAGCTGTTTCTCGTTGTTTCCCCCTCGTTTTGCCCACAAGATAGCTGTCAATGGCTAGTTGGGTAGTTTTTACCTCTATTCTCAAATAGTTCGGAAGTTGTAAGGCTCTTCCTATTTCTAAAAACAAATCACCTGATAAAGATGAACGAATGTTAAATGAAAGCATCTAGCATCAAACCAACTATTTCTGAGCAGCAAGTCTTCATCAACTACGAACTGCAGAAGATTTTGGTGTAAAGCATCGTTTTGGTGCAGCATGTCCTCGATCATTCGAAGGTGATAAGCGTTGTTGGAGATTTAATGAGGACATCCGATAGCAAGATCGGCTATTTGTTGTCAACTTCTAATGAGTAAATCATTAATCACTGTCATATTCGATCTTTTGGCCAAAACTATGCTTGATAGGTTATGCCCAAACATTTCTGGACAAATATCAAAATGGAAGTTATGAAGGATTACTCCCTATTTTAGTACAAACTTAAACCGGAAAACTAGCTGATATAATTCTCTACTTAAAATTGAGTTGACTATTAAGCATATTGCAGCGTTTAGACCTGTATAATAGCCGCTTATTGAATATTAAATCACTTATTAAAGATAATCAAAATTTTACGACCATCGTCCTATCTTTGTCACCTGTCTTCGATAAAAAAAAATCACCATATTAATATCCATTTCTTATCAATTATCTCTTCAACCAGAGACCCCCTTTGTTAACCCACTTTAAATATAGCTCACCGGTTAACAACATTCCCGCGTGAGTAATCCACTTTCAAAGCTCGTGTTCGCCACTTATGCATCCCGCTGTCAACCCACATTCTCACCTGCATCGACCCGAACCGTGACTAATAGTCTGACCGCCGGTTCTCTCCATCTCCATTCTCACCCCGGCACGTTCTGCAAAACAAAACACAGCAAAGCGTGCGCGCGCACGCGCTTATGACGCCATTTTCCGGACATGCTCGTACGGACACCGGCTGGCCGTGAAAAGCTCCCCAGAACCTAACCGAACAACCCGACAAAGGAACAAACCTGGGGGAGGGAAGAATTCATCACGCTTTTCTGGATACGGTCCGGGTGCTGGTGTCTAAGGTAAGAAGGTATGTAAATCAGTCCACTATCGAACCGTTCGTCATCTTCGTGTCGGCGGCAGTGGCAGAATGTAGAATTGTTATTCTTGCATAATTAATATCGCCATCGAAACCGGGTCCAGCCGGTTGAACCGTTACGGCTAAAAGGGTCCCATTCCATAGGTTCCGAGACATGATCGAAGGGTTGCTTCGAGAGCATAGCAGCTGGGGTAGTGTACATTTGGCCGGGGAGTCTTTGCGGAGATATCTCTCCAGAGTGGGTGATGTATTTACATCATCTGAAGCATTCCTTACATCAAGGTTTGCCACCGTCATACCGCGAGAGTACGGCGGTACGAGAATGCAAATATCGAATGTACGTAAGAAGGCGCAACGATGGCACGCTGACGTTGATTGTGGTGAGATTTATCGAGCTGTGTCAGCCTACAACCGTGCTGTTCCTTTCACCCTCTGGATGCATCAAATTACAAAACCTTCAAGGATCTTCCTGGTAATAGGACAACTTCTCCTAAGGTTGTCCATCGCCACCTACGCGTGACGACATGATTTAATAGAAGAAACCAAACAAAACCCCAAGTCCCACTGTGTCTTCCAATTAAGAGTAACGCATTTTTAATTGAGTTTTATTCCCTTGCTCACTCAAAAACAGTGAAACAAAGCTGGAACCTCTCCCTTCTAGGGTCAAAGCATTTCAAAAAGGCGCGGGCAGCAGCATCATCGTCCACCCGGGGGGCCCAACAATGACTAATGGCTGACCCCGTTTTGGGATCAGTTTACAATCGGTAGCGTGTTGTCATCGCGTAGTTTATTGATTAAAATGGCCACAAAACTCAATGATCGGACGGACGATATGTGATCTATTATTCGATTGCCGCGAGCTTCACGTACGCGCTGCGTGGGTCAAGACCTTGTGGATCTTCCTCCGGACCTGTACACAGATATGATCGACAATGATCGTTTTCTAATCAAATAAATGAACGTCATATGAACGTCGAAGAAAGATAGATTTCGCAAGATCTATCGTTCGCCATCAGCAGCTGGAGAACCAACGCGACTGATCTTTGCTCGATCAATCATGTACACTGTGCAGGCGATTCCTATCGTGCCTAGACGAAGCGAAGAATCGTTTGGCGCACATTGCGTTTAATTGATTTTTATGTTCACCGAAACAAATTCATCAAGCGAGGCGGCGGCCGCGGCTTCTGGAGTCTTCGACGTATTAATGTCTCTTTATTGTGACAGTTTTATTGCCAGTGGGACAATTAGAGTCGCTCGGGACGGGTCGCTCCACGCAGTGCTGGCGCAACAGTGTACGCAAGGGAGTTCATGATCTTGTGTGGTGAATTTTAATTCTTTTATGAGCATAATTTAGAATCAATTTGTGTGGCAAGTTGCAAGGTAGAGGACATCGTATATTGAACGTTTGTTTTGAGAGTTTTTCAATCAAGTTGTTCTATTATCGGTGTACTACCGTTGACAAAATCGTATCGATTAATCCTTGAAATATGCAATAAATTGCACAAACTAATATTTTAGAATACCGAAATCTGGATTTTAGCTATTTCATTGCATACATTTTGGCGCCCTAAGTAAGAAACTTCATTGCTTGAACTTTACGAACGATTCACCATTTCCACCCACCGTCACTAATTGAAATGCTTCTCCAGCTCCATTAAAAGTTTGCAGTCATGTTTCATCAACGCAAATGCAACGGCGCCAATTCCGTCCATCCAAAGAAACCAGCCCGAAGGGGAGAGATGTTCCGATGAACTTTACAGATACTGCAACTCCACGATCGTGATCGTGGACGCCCGGTTTTGCGATGAAAATCGTTTGTGGATGAGCTCCAGCGTGTGCTCAATTTCCTTCAATCGAGTCTAATTATTCGCGAGCCTTTTGCCAACGAGCGTCCGCCACACTTGGGGACGCCCTTTGGACCGATGCCGGTTGCGTATTGATGGTAGCAAATTGAATTTGTCGCGTTTTGTTTTTCTTGACGTAAGGACACACGGGAAGAAGACTCGTGCCATTTGACGAATATCGCACCCGAGAGATCTGCATCGCCCGTTAATCTGCTTGATGGACCGGGCACATAAATTTCCATCAGGAGCCTGCGAAACTGCTACACGGAGCGACAGATGAGATTGCTTGGATTTGCATGAACGTGCGTAAATTGCTGGCGGTACAGAGAGAGAGCGCGCGCGCGTGGCATTACGTTCCCAGCGTTTGTTCTACGCTGCGTAACACCAATTCCAATTTAGGTCTAGGATAGCTGCTCCTTGTTGTGTAATTTTTGTCAATTTGTTTAAGAGAAATGTGACTAATTTGACAATTCCACTGTGTTAGAGTACGATTACACCCTTAACAGGACACTCTTCGGTCAAGGAAATGTAGCTGTTAGGTTGATGGCTTCGTAGTCTACAGGCAATGGTAGACTTTGCATTGGTCAGCAGTGCAAACCGTTGATGAGGTGTCGCGATTGTTTACGCTGGCAATTAACACCCAGCGGGTCGTTCGATTCACTCTCGGCCCGATCAGGTAACACGCTCGGTGATGATTAACGACATTGTCTTTCACTGAATGTATGAATGAATTTTAAGCAGAATGTCTTTCGTCGCTAACGATCCGTAACACGTCGGTCGGCAGAAAATGATTTCAGCCAAGTCAACAAGGTGAAGAAGGTACAAAAATGTAATGTTTTTATGGATTGTTTTTACCTTCTACTACGAAAACACAATAACACTTTTGGAGTAGCTATTGAAATGCTATACTAAACTTCAATATCCACTCTAACGTGCTTTAGAATATGTTTATTAGACCTCTCATGCCAAAAGCTTTTAATCTGTCAACCGTGTCAAATCGCTCAACCTCAGGAGACTTGAATTCCACAAACATAAATCAGGATACGGTTAAATTAATCAGCCTCATGTTTCCAATCCCGATGATCGATATTCTCGAACCTCAAAGCACACATTAAGTCCACACAGCACACCCAACACACCTGCCAACAGATCGTGCATAAATTTGTCGTGAGAGGGTAGTCCGATCGAAGATCAGAGAACAGATAGTGCACGGGTGAATGTGTTTGAATAGTAGATATGAATTATTTGCTGTTTGTACGCCGTACGAGGAGATGGCAGTACCTTACTAAGCTAGGGTTACACTCACTTGGGTTTGGGATAACTGTCCAGACTTTGCTTACTGACACGGCGCCGAAATATCCGCTTGGCCGGTGCCTTGACTTTCATCTCCAACGTCGGGCAGTGGCTGATCTTCCGGTTCCGAAATAGCTTCACCAGCTGGCCCTGGGCCTCTGGGTGGACGGGCGTACAGGTACGTTTGGAAAGGGGCACGGGCGGCGAATGCGAATGCAAGAGAATCAGAAACCAGCACTAGCTGTATATGAAACCGTCGTAAGGCGTGTGCGAACGGAACGAACGCGAATTTTGTGGACTTAATTGCTTTCTGCCGATTGTTGTTCCTTTTCGCTCGATCGCAAAAGGACTTTAAAAATCACGCGCACACAAACACACACTCTAATACACGCACACACGCATACACTTGTCAAAAATCAAATTCAACACCAATCTTTACTCCATCCAAGGCGCGCGCGCTTCTACAACTCTGGCGAACCCGATCAACTGTCTCGTCATGCTCTTGTCAGACGGTTTCACGAGGATTATCGGTGGAGGTCCTCACAGTTGTGGGATTGGGACGATTATGTGACGATGAGCGAGTTGGGATACGCGCACCGATAGAAGGATGATTCCGCAGCGGCACGTCACGCGATCAAACTCACCGAAACACTTCTTCATGCACTGTGAATGAAAAGGTGAAGTCACAACAATCAATGCACCGCACCGATTGTGAGAATGTATGATGGTGTACTTGTTTTGTTTTTCACGCTTATTTGTATACAGATTCAAGCAGTGCTTTGAAGCTAAAAAGAACAACAAAACTACAAGCGATACTGAGTCTCGATCGTGTTCCGGTTTAGCCTCTTGCTTTGTTTTGGTGCGTATGTGCTGATGCCGTCTACTGACTCTTGAAGTGTTCTAGCGTTTCGATAAGATGATTTAGAATCGATCGTATTGATGATTCTAGTGCACTTGTCAATACTCTTGATGAGTTGAGAATAACTTTTCGTGGCGAGGATTAACGTAGAATTCTCGAAGAGGACACTCTCTTATTGCTTAGTAACTTCGTGTTTAATATTCAAACCATTGGATGCCTTGACGATTCTACACATCGAACTATAAACTCATTCACATTACGTCCGCATCACTTTCAAATCCGCACATACGTTCTATCCTAGTCCTGAAACAAGCCCTACCACCACCTTGGTTCACTGACTTGTAAGCGTTATAACGACAACAGCAACAGCGGCTCACTAGAGAGTGCAACGAGAAACCACTCCAGACTCCGCCAACTGCACTGCCGGTCTGTCGATGCTGCGGAAAGGAAAACTGCAAACGACGCAAAAATTCTTCCCGTAATCAACGACGGTGTCCAAGCGACTGGTGTGCGGAACCGGCGCACAACAAAACCCGGGGCGCAACAACGGGTTTTTTGCTGTGCGGTTAACGATCGAAAGCAAGCACATACATGCGCACCAAGAACCGCGTCTCAGCGACGTTTGAGCACGTGTGGGGGGACTCACAACCGCAACCCCCGGGTGGTGGTGGTAGTACTTGACTTTCGAACGAGAACGAATTCCAGTTCCAGCTGACAGTTCTGGGCAGGCTGGCTGGACTCCCTCTTGAGCCAATCTAAATCCAATTTCAAGTTGGTCGCGATCATCATCGCCATCAGCGCGAACCGGTAGCTCGGACACCGGTAATGCGAAAGGACCTACTGTTTCGGAAATTGTAGACGAATCTCGGCAAGAGAGCGAGACCGAGCGAGGAAAAGCTTAGTCAAATCTGAAAGGTGTTTAACACAGCCGCCGCTAAGGGTTGATTATGGGTTGATCAGGCACCCCGATGTGAGTGGTATGCGTTGCGAGCCAGCAGTCTTCCACACTTATGATCGCTGTGAAGCATGTCCACTAAACCAGATCATGTTAGAAGTCTTTTGCGTAGCCAAATTGTCGGTATGCGGGCCTAAACAAGGCCCGACGTCATAAACAGGTTTTCTGCTTCAGTTAATAGAGCATACGCATACGCGACTGTTTGATGGCGAGAGCTAGTGACGATGTTCGAAAGTAACATCGACTCATATGGTGCGTGTGCCACTCTAATAGAGCAGTTTAGCTGACGGCAGAACTATGACATGGAAGCGAAAGAGTCAGAGTGGCGTCGCAAGATTGAAATGATTGAACTCGTGTGAACTCAAGTTCGCTTTTTTTGTTACATTTTTGCATCATCGTTTGCAAATATTTTACGCCTCGGGGAGTCTTCCTCACAACACAACACGGGAACAAGAATTGAATTGCGAGATCGAATAAACAAAAAAAACAACTCCACAACAACACCTCAAACTATTCCGAGAATATTGAGGGATTTTTTTGTTGTTCGCATTGCAGATAATCATCCGAACCGGTTTCGCATGCAATCCCCCATTTGTTGACTGTGGCCAATAGTAGCTGCACATCCCTTGAGGTAGCATGAAATTAACGCAGTTAAAGAAACCCATTCCCAAACGGGGTTCACATGATCGTTAAATGTGTCCCACCCGTATACCGTATCGCGCCAATCTTCCATTAAGTGAAGTCAGGTAAATATTACAATTCGTACAGAAAGGGCATTTAACAATGGACACGACAAAAAGTGAGGTTAGAGCATGTTGCTTGCGACGAGCGGGGGGGAATGAAAATTAGTATGCATTCGGAAGGTCTGCCGATGCACTGCACCGGAACACCGGTAGCAAGCATCGTTAGCATCGCCATTGATACCCTGAGTCACACAGACCACGGCTAAACCGATTCCGGATTTCCATGTGTCAGATGAAGATGCTGTGCGCAGCATCATCACCGATTGCTAGATCAAAATTATTGCGTCGTTTTGCACACACGCTTAAGCGAAAAAGCTTGTAGGAAACAGGCAACAAAAATCAAGGCTTTTGATTGTCTTTGAAGTTGAAATATTAATCGTTGTAAAAGCGACACATTGAAGAAACAAATCTTGCCACCAAGGACGTTCTCCCTACCATATATGGATTTATCCAGAGTGAGAAACTTAACAGTAGACAATTTACAGCAACAGTAAGCATAATTCACAAGCTCCAATAACTGCTTTCTGAATGCATTTACAACCTCCCCCAAAAAAGGCTTCTTTCTCTACTCAATCGAGCTCTAAATTAAACCTGAAGGAAACACTAATTTATGTCCCGCACACGCACACACAAACACACCGTAACGCTTCTGTATCACAACACAATTCATTCGATTAAGATCTCACTTTCGAGTGCTGTTTTGTGATGTTGCCCTCCTAACGAAAACAAACCATTCTCGACTCAATCTTCGGGCTCAATTCCTCAATGCGGGTTATGACCGATTTTGCCTGTCTCTGCCTCACAGTTCAAAACAATCAAACGTTAAAGATCACTTGCGGGCAATACTTTTGGTAGCTAATTTATTTTATGGTACAACAACACATTGAACATATATAAACGTTAATTAGTACAAATTGAGTTCATTGATTTGTAACGGATGAGGTTTGGGGTTTCATCGGTGCCCACAGTTGGATTGATTGGTAGGCTCCGGTGGTTTGCACCGGCAGGCAAATGTCTTCCCTAGTTCGGTGGCTGTCAATGGGACAAGTGGCCGATGGCAAAGTTGATAAAAATATCAAAACAGAGGGTGCCCCGTTCGACTAAATGGAGCTGTCAATCTGGGAGTTGAATGGTTTCGTTTCGTCTAATGTCTGTAACCATGAGTTGGTTTATTTTTGCATCTTCTCGATGAATCTTTGGTGATTAAAGAATACTAAACAATATTGTTAACCAATTTGAGGTGTTTTCTTCCAGAGATAGCTTTAAGTCGCAATAAAACCTAACACCTCAGTGAGCTCTTCCATTATTAATACCACTCGGCGAATTGATTTTAAAAGCACCATTCATTCTAAATGTACTCACAACACAAGAATTGCATTTCTAACCACACTCGCGCTCCCTTAATGTGCTGATTCACGTGCTCCGGTGGCAACAATTTAATTCACCGCAAACGCTTCAATCGCCTTTCAGCGGAGGCCCTTAACCACTGTTATCCCTTTCCCGACGAGGTGGTTAATTGGTGGCGGTGCTGAAACATTCAAATGATTTTCACGCGGTAGAAACCTGAGTGTTGAGCGATCGATCTACGAGTAACAGGATGGAAACCAACAGGCACTCCCGGAAACACGTCGTACAGTTGTGACGCAGATCGTAACTATCATCTGACCAGAAGAAAAACGCGTTAGTTCGCCTACGCCGGCCGAAGAAAATGGTTTTTCAGTTCGAGCGCGTGAACCTCACATGGTACCCGGAACAACACGCACAAACACCCGCTCGTACTGGTCGGTTGTGTCGGGAGCAAACCTTGATGTAAGGAATGCTTCAGATGATGTAAATACATCACCCACTCTCTAAAAACCCGAACACTAATTACACACAGAGCACACTACAACGCGGTTCGAAACCAATGGAAGAATGGTAGCTGCAGATCGAAACAAACGCGATCCAAACGAACATCATCCTTGCCGCACTAAACCACACAACGCCACACAGAGAATCACAGATCGAACGCCTAAAACACCACACGTATGCGAACCGTCTACGCATCCAGCCAGCCAGCCGACCGAGTGACAAAACTGGACTGAACGGAGATGTTCGGCGACAGTGAGCGCGCGAGCGAGTCACCACACACGGCGGCTGACCACACGACACGGTGGCGTGTCGCAGTCGATCGCGCTTCCTTCTGCATATGTTCCGAGGGGGGAAGAAGATCCCGCGCCGTGCACCCATACATACGACCGCGTAAATGGCATCCAATTGGAACCGAGGCGATCGAATGCCGCTGATGCTTCGTTACGGCACCCAGTATGCAGTGTGACTCTCTTGCCCGCCAACTACTATTATTAGTGCTAGGGTTTTATGCTGGTAAAGTCTGTCTCTCTCTCTCTCTCTCGCTCTCTTTCGCTCTCCGAGCGTGTGTGTATGTGAAACGGGAAAAAAGGGGGTCATTTTTTGGGATGACACTTTTCACTCACTCGCTGGATAAAAGAAATCACGTGGTGGTTTGAAACACTAGCAAAAATGCGTCGTCGGCTATGCGAATTGTTGGCTTTGCGTCCGTTGTGTGTGAAACGTGCAATTTTGATGATGACACACTGTGTGCAACATTTGATCAAAGCACCTCGTAATCTTGGTGGAGCTTTTGTGTGTGTTTGTCTTGGTGGAATGGAGAAATGAGGTGTTTTTTTTGTCAAGAGAGTGGAATTTTTTGGATGCTGTAATTGGAATTGGATAAAAAAAGTATAAGTTGAAGCAAAAAAAAAAATTACAGCTCAGTAACAACCAACTTCACAGTAAAGAGATGATTAGATTGGAACGAGAATCAGGGAGTTGGATATAAAAATTAAAGTGTGTCATAGTCAAAAAGATGCGGAAAACAGGTCGAAAACATCATAATTCGTAAAAATATTTAAATATGATATTCTTAAACAAAGTTATGTGTTAAGTGAGAACTATGTGAAACATGGTATGGTAAATTATAAAACACTTATAATAATAAAGGACTTCTTACACATAATGCGTAACTAATACATAATGTAAAGTAAAGCAACAAAAGGAAAAACATTAAGAGAGAAAGAAGTAAATATCATCAGAATCGAACATCATGAAAAATAAATATAATATAAAATGGGAGAAAGAATTAAACAATCATAAGTTTAGATAAACAATTAAAAATTAACAGTTTATTTACAATGGTGAAGGAAAAAATTGTATTTAAACATATAATATAAGTAGTAAATAATAAAAAAAGATTAATCAAACAACACAATTCCCAAATCATGAAACAAACAAATTAAAAATTTATTACAAAAACAAAATAGATGATTTGAAAAGTATAAAATATAAAAAACAAAGAAGAACAATATAAGAAACTATAAAAGAATAGATGAGTTTATAAAAACAAAAGATAATAATTAAATAATTGCTGTGTAGCACCAATATTTCCTAATATGGCATAATCTTCAGCAAAACAAACCTCTAATGTAACATCAGTATGCGAAGAAACATTGCTCAGCGAAACAGCACACCTCACGCACTGTTTGGCCACAAATTCAATTGCAACAATAAGCGGGGAAAAAAACACAAATCTCCAAACAAAGAAATGACAACCTCATGCAAAACCCATACATCACACTTATGCAAATTGGGGCCCGGTTGATAGATTGTTGAAAGATTAATTATCCACAAACACACATTCGTTGCCAAATCGCCACCATTTTCCCACCATGATACGGTGGATGGTGGATCGTGATCGTGATGATTTATGAAGCTGTCAGTTATCATCCTCTATTTGTTTTGTGACCATAATTAGAGTAATGGTGGCCATGTGGCGATGGGATGATATGAAACGTTTGTAATCGTTGCTAATTTAAATTATTGTCCATACATTTACCAAAAGACGCTGCACTACTATAATACCATTTCATTATGTAAGAAATTCTTGCAAATTTTCCCCATGACTTCCCTCGGTAAATCATAATGAGGTCAAAACCTCACCCGCACCGATTGCCGGTACACAATCACACCGAAACAATACCCGAAAATAAACGACGGACAACTCACGCGTCCGAGACGAACCGGACCGATGGTCCCAATCGGTAGTATTATTATAACAACACAATTCCCAAATCATGAAACAAACAAATTAAAAATTTATTACAAAAACAAAATAGATGATTTGAAAAGTATAAAATATAAGAAACCAAGAAGAACAGTATAAGAAACTATAAAAGAATAGACGAATTTATAAAAACAAAAGTATAATAATTAAATAACTGCTGTGTAGCAACGATATTGCCTAATATGGCATAATCTTCAGCAAAACAAACCTCAAATGTAACATCCAAATGCAAAGAAACATTGCTCAGCGAAACAGCACACCTCACGCACTGTTTGGCCACAAATTGAATTGCAACAATAAGCGGGAGAAAAAAACAAATCTCCAAACAAAAAAATGACAACCTCATGCAAAACCCATACATCACACTTATGCAAATTGGGGCCCGGTTGATAGATTGTTGAAAGATTAATTATCCACAAACACACATTCGTTGCCAAATCGCCACCATTTTCCCACCATGATACGGTGGATGGTGGATCGTGATCGTGATGATTTATGAAGCTGTCAGTTATCATCCTCTATTTGTTTTGTGACCATAATTAGAGTAATGGTGGCCATGTGGCGATGGGATGATATGAAACGTGTGTAATCGTTGCTAATTTAAATTATTGTCCATACATTTACCAAAAGACGCTGCACTACTATAATACCATTTCATTATGTAAGAAAATCTTGCAAATTTTCCCAATGACTTCCCTCGGTAAATCATAATGAGGTCAAAACCTCACCCGCACCGATTGCCGGTACACAATCACACCGAAACAATACCCGAAAATAAACGACGGACAACTCACGCGTCCGAGACGAACCAGACCAGAATGGTCCCAATCGGTAGTATTATTATTAGAATGTGTTCTACGCGCGTTCGACAACCCGAAGGTTGTCGGGGGCGAGATGATGCTGTGGACCAGGTTCTTGCTCACCCCCTGATCAGGTCCGGCAGATGTGGATCAAGATCAAACGGACGGTCACCGCGCAATCGCCTTCCATCCACCGTCGGACCCTTGAACTCATCCCTCCAAAAGACTCTGTATGGATTGGCCCATGGATGCCCATTAAGGGCACCAAAATTGGAGACAGATCATCCCCCCCGGGGCAGGCGCGCACGACACTCACCGACGAAGGCCACGGTGAAAGGAATTTCAAGTGCACACCTGAAGACGTCTTCGTATACGTTCAGACTGCAGCGATGACCTTCGCCGGAATTCGCGAATATGCAGACACGCGACACCACGTTTAAGAGAGGGTAGGCGAGTGATCAATAAACAAGCGGAATTTCAAGTGCACACCTGAAGACGTCTTCGTATACGTTCAGACTGCAGCGATGACCTTCGCCGGAATTCGCGAATATGCAGACACGCGACACCACGTTTAAGAGAGGGTAGGCGAGTGATCAATAAACAAGCAAGGCGCTATCGTAGCTTCACGAGACCGAACTCCTTTGCTCAAAACCGAGTCAGTTTGCGACATCGGCTAGCAAACCGAGCTCGGTCTGCTAGACTCGGCCTGTTGTGTGTGCGTGTCTGTTTGAGAGTCCGGGTCTGGTTGTTTTTTTTTTTATTATTCATAATTAAGATCGCTTTCAAACACCTTCGTAAGGACAAGCGGGCAATAAATCCTTGTACGGCGTGCGTCGCCAACGTCGATTGGGCCACCGCAAAGCCATCATCAATACCGAACGCAACGACGAGTGGATGACAATCGAGTCGACCACTTGTCCACCCGCAAGCATTTCCGAGACGGCCGCAACAAGGTAACAATTGGTCTAAGGTTGACCGAACGCAATTCGTTTCACCACTGATTGGTGTTGCAGTTTGATAATGAATGGTGCATCAGTGTGCTGGACGGTAGTTGCGGAGACCCCGAAGTTGTTCTTTTCGGAAGGTACTGAGGTATTGTGAATCTGGGCAATACATCCAAGCGGTTCTCTTCGCTCGTTCACATCACGGTGATGGATGGTTCGTACATCTTTTTTTCCGGTACCTTCGTGCGTTGGTGGACGAGCGATGATGGATGCGCGAGACACTGAAGGTATAAGAACCTTTTTGCTGCGTTTTTTTTGTTTAATGTCATTTCGTTTGATCAATGTTACTCCAGTACGGTACTGCTGTGATTTGATTGACAAGGTTGGAACCATGCAGTAGAGTCGTGTTTGATTTGATGATTAGTTTGAGGAGCATTGAGTGAACTTTTGAAGTATGGGTATTGGCTGTCTAGACATTAGTTACGGTAAATGTGATGTTACCTTTAGCAGCAATAATTATTTTTAACATTACCTGTTACTTTATTTACAACGTATTGTGTCAAGTTGTTTTAGTTGAAAACCTAAAGGCTTTTTTGAGGATCTTGAGGACCAAAAATAATGTAAATTCCTACTGTTGCAATGAACGATGCGATACAGTTTTTAGGAGATTCTCAACGCTCCTGCTTCGTCAGTGGTTTGTGAAAATTCGTAGAAAATAATAGCAAATAAATACCGAGTAATAGCGGTCAAAGAATCCCGAGATCTTAGGCACATCAATAAGATTTTCAAAATAAATAAGATTAAAGGAATAAAAACCAATAGAATCCTGGAAATTTTGGAGAAAACTTGACAATGTCAGTCGAAAAATTAAGTGCCACAGGTGGCAATTCCGAGCATTATTGTCATAGATGTGATAGATTGGGAGTTAGAGTAACTTTCAAGAAAACAAATTTGAGTAGTGTTGTGCTTAATGGATCATACGAGGAGAGCCATTCATATGAATCTTTAGTGAAGAGCCATTCAAATCATTATTCGACTCGCAAAAGATTCGTGAATCCCTAAAGTTCATGGAGCCTCAAAGATTCGTGAATAACCAAACAGCAACAGTAAGCAAAAGAAAACTATCCGAAATACGCATATTTTGTTCATAGCGACTTCCTAGTTGCTCCTGCTAATATCTCTCGATAAGTATTCCTAACAAATTCCTCACAGAATTTCATCCAAGAAAGAGTTAATATTGAAGTCAAGATGTAAACATATGAATTTTTGGTGATTTATATTTTTTTGAGGATTCAGGAAAGGTTGGTAATGCATGAATCTTTAGGATTCACGAATCTTTGAGGATTCATGAATTTTTGGGATTCATGAAACTTTGAGGATTCACGAATCTTTGAAGATTCACGGATCTTTGATATACAGATTCAGAATCATTCACATAGTTTAAAGATTCATTCAGATTCATGAATCTGAATCAGATTCACCCAACACTAGATTTGAGTGACTTTTTCTTTGACGCTAAAGCCTCTGAAGGTCTAGCTTCTATGGAATTATTTACCCATAAGTGGATACTCAGTCCTGCGTACGGGAGCACGTTACGGACTGCATTTGTTAGCAACTCTTAAGGAATTCTGATCAATCTCTTTATGAGTATAAATTTATAACAAACTTAGAGAGTGAGCAAAGCATAACATTATAACAGAAAATATAAAATTTCGTTTTTGAATCATAGTAAGCATTAGTCTAAGTTAATGTTCACCTTTTCAATTACAATTTATTCTTAAATATAACAAAAATCGTTATACCGTTACATTAAAGCCTTCATCATTAAAAAATATATATTTTCTAACATTAAAAACATTATTGAAAAGGACCGCAAAACGGGTTTCCTTGTAAAGGAATTATTACACCTGTTAAGGAAATCAATCAAGATGATCGTAACCAAGGTATAGACGATGCTTCTTAATTAAATAGAAATTGATTGCAAATGCAATCAAACTCCCAGTTAGCGTTACATCCCTCCTGACGACCGGACGACCCCAACCGAGTCATTAATATGCCACGTAATTGAAATTTTCCATTTACAGAACGCACTCTTCCAACGGCACAGACCCATTAAATCATCGTCTGTCAGTATAAACGAATCTCGCTCGAGAAAAAGCTAAATCCTGCTGTAATCGATAGATTGTCATCTCCGTAAAACTTCAGCAAACCCATCAGTGTCAAACGATGTAAAACAATACGATGTTAAATAGGACCAGAGCATCACCAGAGCCGAGCCGGAGCGACAGCGAAATAGATTTCGTCACCTTTTGGACAAATCCTCTTACGTCATTGAGCCATCAATCGCGTTAAATTCGGGTTAGCGTTGTCGGCACTTAGTGTGTAGACAATTCAAACAACCGTCGACGGTGAATTTCTGCTTCCGATCATCACCTGTGCTCGAGCACAGCTTCAAGCTTGAATGTCGTTTCCGTTTGTTTGTTTTTTTTACAAGCTTCCTTCCTTCCGACGAAAGCTAAAAGAGCATGGCGAATAAAACCCGTCCGAAAGCGAAACAGTGAGGATTACGTTTTTCCTTTTCGGCAATTTAGCACAAATTTTCCTCCGAATACCCATTACGCATCGGTACGTAATAGAATCACGGCAAAACGATGACGACAACGGTGATGGCGTACGATGTGCACCGACCGCGTTGGGTGGTGACGGAAATTTGCTACATCCGCAACAGATTTATGCCATTCTCGATCAACTATTCATGGCGCTTGGTTGGCCACAGAAGATGCCGTCCGTTGGATTACGCCTCGGCTGACAAATGGGACCTCCACGCACACAACTTTGTGAACGGTTTCACGAAAAGCATTCTCTTCCAAGACATCGGAAAGAAAAGGAACAGCTACAGTCGGTGGATGGTGGATCGTGATCGTGATGATTTATGAAGCTGTCAGTTATCATCCTCTATTTGTTTTGTGACCATAATTAGAGTAATGGTGGCCATGTGGCGATGGGATGATATGAAACGTGTGTAATCGTTGCTAATTTAAATTATTGTCCATACATTTACCAAAAGACGCTGCACTACTATAATACCATTTCATTATGTAAGAAAATCTTGCAAATTTTCCCAATGACTTCCCTCGGTAAATCATAATGAGGTCAAAACCTCACCCGCACCGATTGCCGGTACACAATCACACCGAAACAATACCCGAAAATAAACGACGGACAACTCACGCGTCCGAGACGAACCAGACCAGAATGGTCCCAATCGGTAGTATTATTATTAGAATGTGTTCTACGCGCGTTCGACAACCCGAAGGTTGTCGGGGGCGAGATGATGCTGTGGACCAGGTTCTTGCTCACCCCCTGATCAGGTCCGGCAGATGTGGATCAAGATCAAACGGACGGTCACCGCGCAATCGCCTTCCATCCACCGTCGGACCCTTGAACTCATCCCTCCAAAAGACTCTGTATGGATTGGCCCATGGATGCCCATTAAGGGCACCAAAATTGGAGACAGATCATCCCCCCCGGGGCAGGCGCGCACGACACTCACCGACGAAGGCCACGGTGAAAGGAATTTCAAGTGCACACCTGAAGACGTCTTCGTATACATTCAGCTGCAGCGATGACCTTCGCCGGAATTCGCGAATATGCAGACACGCGACACCACGTTTAAGAGAGGGTAGGCGAGTGATCAATAAACAAGCAAGGCGCTATCGTAGCTTCACGAGACCGAACTCCATTGCTCAAAACAGAGTCAGTTTGCGACATCGGCTAGCAAACCGAGCTCGGTCTGTCTGTGTGTTTGTTTGAGAGTCCGGGTCTGGTTGTTTTTTTTTATTATTCATAATTAAGATCGCTTTCAAACACCTTCGTAAGGACAAGCGGGCAATAAATCCTTGTACGGCGTGCGTCGCCAACGTCGATTGGGCCACCGCAAAGCCATCATCAATACCGAACGCAACGACGAGTGGATGACAATCGAGTCGACCACTTGTCCACCCGCAAGCATTTCCGAGACGGCCGCAACAAGGTAACAATTGGTCTAAGGTTGACCGAACGCAATTCGTTTCATAACTGATTGGTGTTGCAGTTTGATAATGAATGGTGCATCAGTGTGCTGGACGGTAGTTGCGGACACCCCGAAGTTGTTCTTTTCGGAAGGTACCGATGTATTGTGAATCTGGGCAATACATCCAAGCGGTTCTCTCCAAGCTCGTTCGCATCACGGTGATGGATGGTTCGTAAATCTTTTTTTCCGGTACCTTCGTGCGTTGGTGGACGAGCGATGATGGATGCGCGAGACACTGAAGGTATAAGAACCTTTTTGCTGCGTTTTTTTTGTTTAATGTCATTTCGTTTGATCAATGTTACTCCAGTACGGTACTGCTGTGATTTGATTGACAAGGTTGGAACCATGCAGTAGAGTCGTGTTTGATTTGATGATTAGTTTGAGGAGCATTGAGTGAACTTTTGAAGTATGGGTATTGGCTGTCTAGACATTAGTTACGGTAAATGTGATGTTACCTTTAGCAGCAATAATTATTTTTAGCATTACCTGTTACTTTATTTACAACGTATTGTGTCAAGTTGTTTTAGTTGAAAACCTAAAGGCTTTTTTGAGGATCTTGAGGACTAAAAATAATGTAAGTTCCTACTGTTGCAATTCACGATGCGATACAGTTTTTAAGAGATTCTCAACGCTCCTGCTTCGTCAGTTCTTCTTCTTCCTTGGCACTACAACCTCGTGAGGTCTTGGCCTGACAGCTATTGCTAGCTTTCTGTGACTAAGTTTTACCCGTAGCTGGATAGTCAGTCCTGCGTACGGGGAGGCGGTCCGCCGGGATTCGAACCCCGGTCCTGCCGTTTGAAGACCGGCGCCGCTATCGTATACACCACCGGGCCGCCCCTCGTCAGTGGTTTGCGAAAATTTGAAGAAAGTAATAGCAAATAAATACCGAGTAATAGCGGTCAAAGAATATCGAGATCTTAGGCACACCAAAAAGATTTTCAAAATAAATAAGATTAAAGGAATAAAAACCAATAGAATCCTGGAAATTCTGGAGAATACTTAACAATATTAGTCGAGAAACCACCGGGCGGCCCGGTGGTGATGCGACAGCGGCGCCGGTCTTCACACGGCAGGACCGGGGTTGAAGTCTCATCTGGGCCGTTCCTCCATAGTGAGGATTGACTAACCAACTATGCGGTATCAACTAGTCTAGTAAGCCAGAAATGGCAGGCATGACCTTAAGAGGTCGTTAGGCCGAGAAAGAAGAAGTCGAGAAATGATTTACCACAGGTGGACTTTCCGAGCATTATTGTCATAGATGTGATAGATTGGGAGTTAGAGTAACTTTCAAGATAACAGATTTGAGTAGTGTTGTGATTAATGAATCATACGTGGAGAGCCATTCATATGAATCTTTAGTGAAGAGCCATTCAAATCATGAGTCGACTCGCAAAAGATTCGTGAATCCCTAAAATACGCATATTTTGTTCATAGCGACTTCCTAGTTGCTCCTGCTAACATCTCTCGATAAGTATTCCTAACAAATTCCTCACAGAATTTCATCCAAGAAAGAGTTAAAATTGAAGTCAAGATGCAAACATATGAATTTTTGGTGATTTCTATTTTTTGAGGATTCATGAAAGGTTGGTAATGCACGAATCTTTAGGATTCACGAATCTTTGAGGATTCATGAATTTTTGGGATTCATGAAACTTTGAGGATTCACGAATCTTTGAAGATTCACGGATCTTTGATATACAGATTCAGAATCATTCACATAGTTTAAAGATTCATTCAGATTCATGAATCTGAATCAGATTCACCCAACACTAGATTTGAGTGACTTTTTCTTTGACGCTAAAGCCTCTGAAGGTCTAGCTTCTATGGAATTATTTACCCATAAGTGGATACTCAGTCCTGCGTACGGGAGCACGTTACGGACTGCATTTGTTAGCAACTCTTAAGGAATTCTGATCAATCTCTTTATGAGTATAAATTTATAACAAACTTAGAGAGTGAGCAAAGCATAACATTATAACAGAAAATATAAAATTTCGTTTTTGAATCATAGTAAGCATTAGTCTAAGTTAATGTTCACCTTTTCAATTACAATTTATTCTTAAATATAACAAAAATCGTTATACCGTTACATTAAAGCCTTCATCATTAAAAAATATATATTTTCTAACATTAAAAACATTATTGAAAAGGACCGCAAAACGGGTTTCCTTGTAAAGGAATTATTACACCTGTTAAGGAAATCAATCAAGATGATCGTAACCAAGGTATAGACGATGCTTCTTAATTAAATAGAAATTGATTGCAAATGCAATCAAACTCCCAGTTAGCGTTACATCCCTCCTGACGACCGGACGACCCCAACCGAGTCGGTTATATGCCAAGTAATTGAAATTTTCCATTTAGAGAACGCACTCTTCCAACGGCACAGACCCATTAAATCATCGTCTGTCAGTATAAACGAATCTCGCTCGAGAAAAAGCTAAATCCTGCTGTAATCGATAGATTGTCATCTCCGTAAAACTTCAGCAAACCCATCAGTGTCAAACGATGTAAAACAATACGATGTTAAATAGGACCAGAGCATCACCAGAGCCGAGCCGGAGCGACAGCGAAATAGATTTCGTCACCTTTTGGACAAATCCTCTTACGTCATTGAGCCATCAATCGCGTTAAATTCGGGTTAGCGTTGTCGGCACTTAGTGTGTAGACAATTCAAACAACCGTCGACGGTGAATTTCTGCTTCCGATCATCACCTGTGCTCGAGCACAGCTTCAAGCTTGAATGTCGTTTCCGTTTGTTTGTTTTTTTTACAAGCTTCCTTCCTTCCGACGAAAGCTAAAAGAGCATGGCGAATAAAACCCGTCCGAAAGCGAAACAGTGAGGATTACGTTTTTCCTTTTCGGCAATTTAGCACAAATTTTCCTCCGAATACCCATTACGCATCGGTACGTAATAGAATCACGGCAAAACGATGACGACAACGGTGATGGCGTACGATGTGCACCGACCGCGTTGGGTGGTGACGGAAATTTGCTACATCCGCAACAGATTTATGCCATTCTCGATCAACTATTCATGGCGCTTGGTTGGCCACAGAAGATGCCGTCCGTTGGATTACGCCTCGGCTGACAAATGGGACCTCCACGCACACAACTTTGTGAACGGTTTCACGAAAAGCATTCTCTTCCAAGACATCGGAAAGAAAAGGAACAGCTACAGTGCGTTGTGCGTTGTGCAGCTATAAATTCAAGTTATTTATATTAAAGATACAGTCTAAGTCGAACACACATTAATAAGACTTCTGCTCCTATTGTAGAGCTACGAGCATTTGGTGCTTCAAACTCAATTCTTGAAAGGAAACATTGTGTTACAATATATAACACTCTTTAAAGACACCTGCTTTGCATATGATATCAATACAGGTCAAGAACATCTCTGTCTAGCTCACTCAGCTTCCAACGACATCGTTTTGCCGACTCATAAACCATGTAGAAGCGATTAATCTCCCGCGCGTCATCTACAAACAAATCGTGATGCACCTGCAGACGGGTCAAACCATCCATTACAACGATGCTAATTGTTCAAGTTCACGAGCGTGTCGTTCGTCCACACACAAGTATATTGCGAACGGAAGTACGGTAGACTTGCGTTCGGTCGCCTTCACCTTCCATGGGAAGACATCAGCTTGCGGAGACTGAAATAAGAATGCGTTTTAGGTTCGTTTCGGTATGATCATGATCTCCGCCGAAGGATAAACACCTGGAACAGCGAAGAAGAGAGAGAGAGAGAGAAAAATGGCAAACCTTACACGGTGGCAAAAACAATCAACCGCACTGTGGCATCCAGCAGTACCATTGTCAAATGGCAACTGACAAGGTTAGGTTCACAGCCAAGATGATCTCAAGATTTGTTTGCGAAGTTCACAGTGTTACGGTTACGGTTGCCGTTTGGCCTGCTGACTCATCCGGGCGCCAATCAATAAGCCTGCCGAGACATTGAGACGGCAGTAAAAGTCGGTGTTTAAAAGCCGGGAAAATGCCACCCGTGTGGTGCGGTTTCGATGCTAATGTCGGTGCATGGTGGGATGTTGGATGGTTGACATTTTGAAGGTAGTAAACATCGTACGAATGAGATGAAAGTGGTGTGGATTAAGTGTATAAAATACATTTAAAATTGTTAAATAACATTTGGTTTAATATATTATTTAATGCGATGTAAAAATTGCATCTTTTTAAGTAGCTTTTTAATAAATAAACCATTCTTCCGTCCCAGAACAGTAATAATTCTTCGGTTGTCGACCTTTTCGCATCGATTATTGCTTTCCCAGCGACAAACTGGCATCCAAAAAGGGAGCCCGCTCTTAACACATTTTATGTAAATTACACTCGTTTGCTAGCCGCATTGCGTCCCCATATGCAGTGCATGGTCCGTTGCATGGTCACGGTGTGGTAACAAAAAAGCATCAAAAATTGCTCTTAAATCGAAACAAAAATCGATAAATGAATATAACATCTCAAAAGTTCAATAAGCTCTTTAGGAACGTACAAAGCTTTCAAGAATTTCAATTGCCCTCGAACAGAACTCACTAAAGATTGAGCATTTCCATTTCTCCAGCATTTTGTACCTTTATTATCGCTGCCACAAACGAATGGCACTCTTAAATCCAAAACGCTAATGTTCGGTTCGTGGAAAGCATGGAAAAACATTCTCCTTTTTTCCATGCAGCACACGCACACATGCCTGGTCTGCGTGCCTGGAATCTAAAATGCCCGACGATACCCCGAACCATTGAAAATGAGAGCTCAATTTGGTGTACAGTTTCTACCTGTTTTTTCTACCCTCCATAATTAAAGCGCTGCGTGTTCTCGGTACTTCGCTACACTTTTTCACGAATTTCCCATCAGCAGGTTTCGATTGCCACTAATTACGATGACCGCTGGTGGCTGGTTGAAATTCGTGACTACATGCATCGTAATACTAATTTAACCAGCTGCATTATTGATTCGCTTTCCCTCCATTAACCGGCGAAAGCGAAAAATCTTCCAAAAAAGGGCTTGAGGTCAACGAAGCCGATGGTTGATGAAATTTTAATATAAAACAGGAATCAAATGAACCGCCCCAAGGTCGGTTCACGGGTGGTGTTACTTCTTTCTTTTTTTCCGTCCTTTGTCCTTGTACCATGGAAAGGATAAATATTAACTTACATGCTTTTTTGTTACCACACCGTGACCATGCAACGGACCATGCACTGCATATGGGGACGCAATGCGGCTAGCAAACGAGTGTAATTTACATAAAATGTGTTAAGAGCGGGCTCCCTTTTTGGATGCCAGTTTGTCGCTGGGAAAGCAATAATCGATGCGAAAAGGTCGACAACCGAAGAATTATTACTGTTCTGGGACGGAAGAATGGTTTATTTATTAAAAAGCTACTTAAAAAGATGCAATTTTTACATCGCATTAAATAATATATTAAACCAAATGTTATTTAACAATTTTAAATGTATTTTATACACTTAATCCACACCACTTTCATCTCATTCGTACGATGTTTACTACCTTCAAAATGTCAACCATCCAACATCCCACCATGCACCGACATTAGCATCGAAACCGCACCACACGGGTGGCATTTTCCCGGCTTTTAAACACCGACTTTTACTGCCGTCTCAATGTCTCGGCAGGCTTATTGATTGGCGCCCGGATGAGTCAGCAGGCCAAACGGCAACCGTAACCGTAACACTGTGAACTTCGCAAACAAATCTTGAGATCATCTTGGCTGTGAACCTAACCTTGTCAGTTGCCATTTGAAAATGGTACTGCTGGATGCCACAGCGCAGTCAGCAGGCCAAACGGCAACCGTAACCGTAACACTGTGAACTTCGCAAACAAATCTTGAGATCATCTTGGCTGTGAACCTAACCTTGTCAGTTGCCATTTGACAATGGTACTGCTGGATGCCACAGTGCGGTTGATTGTTTTTGCCACCGTGTAAGGTTTGCCATTTTTCTCTCTCTCTCTCTCTTCTTCGCTGTTCCAGGTGTTTATCCTTCGGCGGAGATCATGATCATACCGAAACGAACCTAAAACGCATTCTTATTTCAGTCTCCGCAAGCTGATGTCTTCCCATGGAAGGTGAAGGCGACCGAACGCAAGTCTACCGTACTTCCGTTCGCAATATACTTGTGTGTGGACGAACGACACGCTCGTGAACTTGAACAATTAGCATCGTTGTAATGGATGGTTTGACCCGTCTGCAGGTGCATCACGATTTGTTTGTAGATGACGCGCGGGAGATTAATCGCTTCTACATGGTTTATGAGTCGGCAAAACGATGTCGTTGGAAGCTGAGTGAGCTAGACAGAGATGTTCTTGACCTGTATTGATATCATATGCAAAGCAGGTGTCTTTAAAGAGTGTTATATATTGTAACACAATGTTTCCTTTCAAGAATTGAGTTTGAAGCACCAAATGCTCGTAGCTCTACAATAGGAGCAGAAGTCTTATTAATGTGTGTTCGACTTAGACTGTATCTTTAATATAAATAACTTGAATTTATAGCTGTATAACATGAAATTATAGCATCAGTCTTTAATACTATTCTTTTAAGGTTAGGGCTCATTCTTGCTATAATAAGTCTCTGGACAAGTCTTTGCATACATTTAGGCTCTAATACATACGATTAAGATTTTTCTTCAATTTTATTTTTTACAAACATTTTCTTAAAAATACAAATAAATTACAGATTCAACACTTTTATCCGAAAAAGTCCCATCACCATAAAATACATACTTTTCAAAGCTCCACCAGTTTTTTAAAGCTCTCTACTACCCACTTTCGCTCATCAATCACAGCAGCCCACGTGACGCACCGTTGAGCGGTGTATAAAAATAAATGCACACATAAAAGGGCAGCCCAAGCGTTCACGTTTACCCCATCGCCGCCACGTGAGCAGTAACATGTTCAAACACAGCACTCCCGAAGGCGAAAAAGGATTACAGGCATCTGGTAGGCACCAGCAACTGCACAACACAAGGCAAAAGCTCCCCTAGGTACGCTTCGACTGCGGCTTACTAACGCATGCGCCTGCAGTTTCCGTGCGCGAAAGCGCAGGCAAGAGAGAAAGCAGAGAACAAATAAAAAAAGTGTAAAAGTGCATCATACAAAGTGTCACCAGGTCAGGTAATAATGTATTTTCTCCCGGCCTGTATACTACCTTCAACTCCAACACGTTCTAAAGGGAATAGAAAGGTAGCGCCATGGTACAAGGTGCGCCTTTTTTCACTTTGGTTGCTATTTATTGACAGTTTTTCCTTCATTTTTTCCATCCACCGTACACGTCTTTCATAAGTATTCTTCGTTTGCTGCTGCTACAGCTGCTGCATTTATTGCACTTTAAAGGTTGTGTCGCCGAAGAAAAGCTTGACCTTCACGGTGTGAGTTGGAAAAAATGGGAATATTTCAAGGCGCAAAGTGTGTCAAATCAATGTTTAATACATTACATAAATTGCTTTTCGAAGGTTTTCAGTCACAGTTGCTGGAGCTGCTTACTTCACCAAAGAAGGTGAAACTTTTAATGAGTCTTTTCAGTTGCTAGAATAATTAAATCTACCGCGAATTGATACTTTTCTTTGCTGTAAGCAACAGTTTAGCCACAAAGTTTTTCCTATCGTTAATGAATGGTAAAGAAAAATTATTGCGCTCTTTTGAATCGTTAATCGTAGCGATGAACGTAAGTGGGTAATAATTTTGTGGCTTAATCATCGCTTAAACTTGCCTAGAACTTGCCGAAATGCAGTCAGCACAATTCTTTGCTAATAATTTAGTTACCTAATCATGGATTAAACTCCTCTTCATTTTTTCGCAGCACGGTTAGCACGCGTCTTCTTGACACAATTTATTTAAATACGTTGTGTTCTCCTCATTAAGAGCTTTCCTTTCATCTGGAAACGTGATGAAAGTTCTCGTGCTTTAACTTGCCTCGCTTAAAAATGTGTGATGACTTTACAAAGAATTAAATTAATTATTTGTTGCAAAAATTATCCCTCCTTGCTCATTCTCCTGGCTCAGAAAACGCTTACCGATGCCGAACGATTCTAGAAAAGCATTAAAAACGTGGAAGCGAAATTATGATGACTTCGGCGCCATAACACTCCTCCTTAGCGTCCTACCAAGATGCTGTGCAAATTCGGTGTAAATGGTAATCCATGGCACGCGTTTCCAAGCGATCTGAATGTCAAGGTCACGACTTCGTCTAGCTGCGTCCTCAAGGACAGCCAATGTGAACGATTTCCGTTAATTCTTAGAAGTTGCTTCTCCACTGTTTGTTGGCTTCCGTCCAAAACACAACAAAGAAAAGGCGTCCGAAAGATCACGTGTAATGATTTTTGGATGGTTTGATTCCATCCGAAGTTCCAAGGAACAAACAAGCCCTTGGAGACAATGTAATTGTTGTTTTGCTCCCCGATTTGTTTTGTACGATTTCTTTCTCGAGCGTGACGATTCGATAAAAGTAATAGAATGCTTCCCAATCCATAATAAAATCATTACAATTGTTTCTTCTCTGTTTGATTCGCATTCCAAATTGAATATTCTGAATAATAAAACGTCAAACGCTCAAGTATGCTCCAAAAAGACGACGAGTCATTTTCTTCCGCCACTCAACGCGTACTGGAATCGGTTAGCCATAGTACCGTAACCGGCAACGGGAAGTAAGTGTATTGCTTTCACCGGAAAATGAATCCGAACGAGAATGACAACATTATCTACGGTGGTAGCACGCACTAGAGCCGTCGGTTCCTTCCAAGGAGACATCACAATGTCAGCAACCTTTCGGAAGTTGGTAAGGAAAATTGGGAAAATCGTTGCTACGACATCGTTGCTCCGAGGGTTCAATCACCCCAGATAAATGGAGACGTAGTTGGGGAGAGGTTTTTGATTTTTCTCTACGCCACTCAGCCCCGTATCTGTGTAGGAGTAAACGCGGAGTTGTGTTTTGGTGTACGAGCTTTGCAAAATTTCTCCCAAACATCTCCCAAACTTTTCTGATAGTCATGTAAAATCAAAACTAAACCAAACAAAAAATCCGCTCCAGGAATGGTGGGATAAGTTTTCGTTAATGGTGCCCAGTGACCTTTCAAAGTAATAGCTAGCTCCCTAGCTCCATGATAAAATTGGAAAAGTGAGACAAACGGACGGTAGGAGTTTCGCAATTAGCTCACCTTGTGCTTCCCGAACTCAAACTCGCAACCCAATTTTCCTGCAAAGCAACGGTACGAATAATTTACAGCCCACCAGCCTGTTATGACGCGATTGACGTACACGGTACGTTTTCGGGGTGTCCTCACCCACTTCATAAAAGGTTAAGTCGTCATTGAACTTTCCAATTTCCCATGTACGCCTGGTGGACGACGACGGCCTGTCTGGCGACCACGGTTTCTTAATCCAGTTCAATTTACCGTGTGTCCCACGGCTATGGTGCGGGATGGCGATGATGGTGATCGGTGGACTGTTTGTTTGTTTGTGAAACTTTACGGTACGACAGAGCCGTTTAATGCGCGGGATGCGCGTCTCTTAATACGCTTTAATTAGTGCCTGTTGCCCTGCGCAGGGAAGAGGTCATGGATGTTGTGAAATTAAGGGCAAACTGAGTGTGACACTTGGTTGTTTCGTGTGCTTCATAATATAATTGATAATTTGAAGTAATAATCTTTGTATAACAGTTTTAAAATAAGGGTAATACTCAAGTAACAACAGCAACTGCAATGCATTTTCTCTCATGCTAAGATCATAAAAGGTCTAGCGAGTAGCAAGAGAAAGATAAAATTGAAAATACATTAAAGGATACAACGAAAACGAACTTCCATGAAGCTCTATTTCTGAGAAGGACATCTGGAAAGGATTTTATATCATCGCTGTAGCTATAGTATTACTTGCACGAAGTTGTGTTTTATTTGCAACACCGGCCCAATTTCAATTTAACCTTAGTTTGGTATGTTTTGAGGGTTTCCAAGAAATAATTTATTGGTGGTGAATCACATTCGAAAACTCTTTAAATACCATTATTGCACCTCATGATTAATGAACTCGGCATAACTTCACTGATTATTAAATCAGAGAAATATCGTTGAGAAGTTCGTCTAAATTGGCTAATAGACTTGATGCACTTGTAGCTTGAAAGTCACTCTTATTTACTGAGGAACGTAGACATTTATTCTCAAATTTACCCGGATTGCCATCACCAATCCTCAAGGCCTCGCCCATTAGGATTAAAAGATTATACTAGGTACTACATACACGTAAAATGTTGGTCTAATGATAAACATTAGCGCAATGTACGAAAGATAGGATTGTTAAAGGCTGATAGCTTCAAGACATTGCCAGTTGCTAATATATCAAAACAAATGTATTCCAAACAAAATTAATATCGCAAAACTGAGGATGACTATGGGCACCTACAAATATTAAAAGTATGTATAGCATCTTTGATTATCTTAGAATCATGTTTAGGTTCCATTTAAGCAATATTTTACGTTAGATAGCTTTGCTTTCTTAACAGCAACTATATAAGCATTATCAAAATCATCAATAAGACGTTCTTCAAGAAAAAAAACTCTTCTAACATCAGAAACTTAACAGCAACAATATCCTTACATTGTCGCCCATAACCTCTGCAATCGGTAAAATGATTCACCTCGCAGGTGATTCATCATCGTACCGTACAAACACTTCAACGCCTCTCGAAGACAAAACTTATGAACGCACGCGTCTACCCTTTCTATTGACCTGGTGACCTCAGGCCCCATCGCGTCCTAGAGCATCGTTCCTCGCGGAGTGCATACGTGCAGCCAACAAGCCGCGAAAATCAATTAATCATCATAATCATTCACCCGTGCCCACTGTAACATGAGTGGAACGGAACGGGCGATGATGATGATGATTACCCAAGACCCATCTCTCTGGACTTCTCCAGACGCTCCAGCCACACATACATACACACACACAAATGATCATCATTTACCGTCAATCAACAGCGGTCAACGAGATCTAACGGCACACGGAGCGATCCATTTAGATCCATCATCATAGCGACGACATCTTACGGGTTCTTCTTGCGGCCGATCAAAGCGAACAGTGCGAACGGCCACTGCTGCTGTTTAGATCAGGTGATGGATGGGGACCATCGCGATATAAAATCAATTAGCGCACGGGATGCACGCGAGATCGCAAACGCGCGATCTGCTGCGAGACCATGCGTCTCCATCAGCTTCATTAGCGCGTATTGGTGTTTGGTGGAAAATTTATGTGACATTGCTATTTCGAATTCTTTATATATTTCTCATGCTGATTCAGACGATTGTTTGCTCTTCTATTTTGGGGAACATTAATGAGTTTTGGTTTGTTTAGCTGCTAATAATAAATTATCATTTAATGGTTCTCTTCATAATAAGACCAGATTTGCGAATAATTTGAACAAACATTACACAATCGACACTAAACTAAACACACAACAAACAGAGGATTGTTAAACATAAACAGTGGGCAGAAAAAACACGCATACACACATCAAACGCGGACAAACACATGAAACATCAGCACGAGTTGGATGGGGCCAAGGACTTATTAGAAAACGGAAAATTTAACTCACGGTTCCACTTCCTGGCTGTGGAGCGAATCGTCCGATTCCGGCACCAGACCGATGCGTCCGTACGCACTGGTCGACGTTGGTGGTCTTAGATTTTTCGGCATTTCCGGGCCCTTCTTTTTGCCTCTGTCCGCCACCGTGTTACCGTCGCTTGCGCTTACTGGTTTCGTGGTACCCTAGTTGCCAATTTACCTCGCTCGAATCTTCTCGCTTTCTTCGCACCGTTTTGTGAAATGTCAGTCCCGATGCGATGGGAGGAAGCGTTTGTATTCACTTACTATTCCCAGAGCTAATTCGGGGTTTTGTAGCCACGGTCAGGGGTACGGTTTGTACGTATGTAGCTCCAAATTCCCCAATGGAATTACTAACCGAGCGTATGTAGCCTTCAAGGCTTATCCGACTTAACTAAGGGCTCACAGCGAGAAACACAGATGTCTATATCTATAGCGTCCTGCTGTATTTATATTGTTTTAACAATTTATCCAAAACGCTTCTTACGGACAACCAATCCAATATGGATCACTCCGGTCCAGAATTTCTCGTTTCTCGCTCTTACTCTCTTTGGTGTTGAAGGCAATCGTGGGCTTTGTGTTGGACGACACGGACGTTCTCAATGGGACGCGGACTCTGTGTGACAGTCTTGCAGGGTGCAGGCAGGTTGCAAGCAGTGTATGGTGGCTATGAATGGTGGCTACTACTATGACGACGAGTTCCTGCACTCGGTGACACTCGATCGTGAGGTGAGCGTGGTTTTGGGCAAATGTTGGAGGTGCTTTGCAATGTCTAATTGCAAAAAAAAACGTGTGAATGATGATGATGGGGCAATAAATATATACGTTTTATATGCTTGCCAATTATTGGTTATGCGAGCTGATCTTGGCATAAGAACAGGGTTTTTGGCAACTACCGGCTTTACTACGCGCCCGGTATGATAGTGGTACTAATGATGATGGTGATGCTGTACTGCTGTAAAAAGAAAAATGTTTAAAAAAACGTATTTTAATGAGATTGATCGAAAAAAGGTGACTTATAGAGTTTTTTAGTGAACTATGTAAACTTATTCTATTATTTTTAGTACTCAATTTTAACTAGAACTATGAAAAGAGGTCTTGAAATCTTATTTTGTTTTGCGATAAAGCAATAGCTATTTATCTACTCTAATCATTACTTTAATCTACATCTACAAATCCTCTATATACGACTTCGCTGTACTTAACCACTTCAAACGTCACGCGAATGGATGGAGTTTTAGCAAAAATACAATACTTTTTTTAAATTTTCCTTCAAAAAGCTCATTCATTGATTGCCGTTAAGCTCGACGCCGGTAGAAAACTTACTTTGTAGCACATTTTCAGCCGTCATTTCGTTACTGGCGTCGACCGGCTGTCGTTGATCATTTTGTCCACTGCTAGGACTGATTCTGTTTATGTTTCCCACTGTGAGAACTGTGGGAAGCGCCTTACGCAGAGCCTTACACAAACACTAATGCACTTGGGGACATGGATATGGGTTATAATCGCGCGGTACACGCACTCACACAAGCACTCACACTTGCCTAAAGCTCGATCGATAAAATTGAACCACTCGATGCGGGTAGTGTAAACGCGTACCGACAAATCGACGAACTGAAGCAATATCACAAACGATGCGGTTTATTAAACACACTCTATATTCACTTTACTGCACGCATAATTGTTGGACCAGTACGGTCGATCCACACATCCAAACACAATCACACAATGCTTCACTTGGACGATGTAATTCTTGTAAGCTTCCTTACCATGTGCTTTTTTTTCTCGCTAGCGCTCCAACTGCTCCAATATGGCGGTTGGATGGCTTTTTCTTATCGCCTTTTTTATACACATGTTAGCAATATTTATTCTGCCTTCTGTAAGCACTAAATAATGCACGAATTAATGCTGCTAGAACTGTGCACACGGGAAACGACACACACACTTTTCTGTTGTGGAAAAACTCACAAACCGACTCGCCCGGTACGCTGTTCGATGGAAAACTAATCGGTGCGAGATGTAGATGCAGGAAGAGACAACTTTTCACCACACCGGTAACAATGTGTTGGTAGCATCCCGATTCGAGATTGGAGCGATACTACACGATCATCATCATCAGCATTGCGTTCGGATGGTTCGGATCGTGGGTTCATTTAACTGAAGATCGAACGCTGCACAGCCTTTCGTTGTGGTGTGCGTGTTAAAGATGAGCTCGTTGTTCTCTCTTTCGTTCACAATAACGCTCTCTCTCTCTCTCTCTCTCTCGCGCTCGCCACGATGACAAGGATTCTGGAAACAAAAATACAGCAGACAAACAAAATTAGTTCAACGGGTAATAATTATCTTCGTCACATTTGAGCATTTCGATTTGACTGCGTTTGTGGCGTCGGTGGTCCCAAACACAGCACCCAATTGTGTCTTATCTTCTTGACTAGACACACACCAACAACAAAAAAACACAGCTAAGAACCGGCAAGCCTTTCTAGAGCGTAAAACATTACAGTAAACGAGGCACTAAATCTTACACAAATTATAGAACGCACGATTTGGGCGCTTGGATGACAAGTTGATAAGCCATGACGCTGGGCAATTGACCCTGAAAGCATCCGGTGACAAGGCAATCCCCAAAACAATGTGAATGTAGAGCAGTATGGATGAAAATAAATCTTTGCCACTGTTTTGAATTGAAAGAATCATCTTAAATAGTAGAAGAAAATTGATCTATTTCTTTTTCGTGCCTTTAATAAAAAACATTGTAAAATACATTAGCAAACCAGTCCAAATGAACCTCGTTTAATAGTTAAAAGCCATTTCAGTTTTGTTTTATAAACATTTCTGCTTCTGCAAGCCAAAACGCTCACTGATTTTAAATAACTAAGCCATAAATTTCTGCCCCATATTTCAACAAACTAACGGATAAACCTATTCATAGCTATTCGGTTCACATTATTCGCCATCGTAAACCAAGAATAGCATCCACACACACGCACACTGAAAACGCAAACTCAACCGTCATAATGTGTCATAAATTCACGAAATATTAGCACCCGGCACGATCATTCGGGGCAAGGTGATTACGCGTGTTAGTGGCAGTATGTGTTAGTGTAATGGGATAAACCTATGACATCGGGTCAAGATCTTGATTGGTGCGGTCGAAGATTCGCACAGTCTGGACTAGATCCAACGTAACCGAGTGCAGAAAACTAGAATAAAATTAGACAATCTCCGCAGCTGGTTTTCCGTTAGATTTCAGGCAGCTTGATGTTGCTCAGACAGCTTCTCGTCAAAATAGACCGTACCGATGATCAGGCCAAGTGAGTGCTGAACGCAACAAACTAGCTGGTAAGTTCATCCAGTAATAGAACACTAGTTTGAGGTATATTTTTCACACTGATGACGCACACAGCTGATAGTAGCTCAGTATAACAAGGAGCTAAAAGGGCACAGATGTTTAACATTCAATCTCCACAGAGCAACCTTGCGGAAGTACGCCTCCAGAATGTTTATAACATTCATAACACCGAAGGTGTTTGAAGGAAAATTTATTCAGTTAATACAAGTAATCCATTCCATACACCACCGACCGCATTAGACAAGTACACGGACTCGGTCCTTTTCTCTCTCTCTCACCCATCGATCGCTGCTATATTTGGATCATCGATCGATTCCATTAACAAATCTTGCTGGCAAAGCAATGTTTGGAGCACAAACTCGGCTTCTTACCATAATTACGAATAAACATCATTAGCAATCCCAATTAAATTCGTTAAAATAGAAGAAAAAACACCCCAAGAGATCAATAAAATCAAATCACGTTCACGAGCTATTTCTGATAAAGAAGCAAGAAATTGTGCTCTAAATCGTGCGGTTTCTCGTCAATAAAATCCGAAAAACAGAAAAGTTAGCAACAAACTTCAAGTTCTCCCCACACAAAGAACCCTTTTTGCCAGCACAACCAGCTTACGTCAATAAGCATACCGAAATGACAAAGGATTATCAAGAACCCAACTTCATCTCCAAACTCCAGCTGTGAAGGATAAACTTTCCCACAACCTAAGCGAACTTTTTGTCCCTGGTTCGTATTTGCGCATACATGAGAGCGGGTTCTTTCTTGGGGGAAAATTCTCTCATCTACCAATTACGTACACGCTAGGCATCCATGTCAATTCTTAGCCGGAATGGGGAGACGATATGGAAGCAAAGTTCTTGAACCTGTGCTCCTAACCCAAGATGTGTTACACAAAACTGTCCGACTCTATAAATAGCACGGTGAATTGATACTGATACTGCACCTACACAGACAATCAGGTGCACATAATGCCGAGTTCTTCGCTTGTTTCCCTTTGCTCCAAGGTACTCTTGTCCACAGAGTGTGTGTGTGTGGGACGCTATTGTGTAAATCATCTGCCCGACGCTATCCCGCAAAAGTAAGCATAAGTTGAACGATTTTCCCTGAACAAAACATTCTCTTCGCCCGTTGTGCCCAGCGTCCCCAAAGGAGCTTCAGGTGACAGTGTTCCGGTATTTGTCCGTACCCGGGTGACACAGATTTCATTCCTGACACCGATCCTGTCAGCTGGCAGAAGCTGCAACCATTGCCGAAGGATGATTTCTGAAAACACACCATTTCTGGACTCGCCCTTGAAGCGGAACCATGTCCACAGGAACGGTTTCATGCATTTCTATCGCTTAAGGTTTGTGTGCGGAATATCGCCCACAGTTGTCGCTTGTACACGGCATCCAGACGAGCGACTCTCGACAGTGTAGCATCGGCATCCGGTGGGAAATTGAATGCATCAAAGCAGTATGTGAAGAAGTCAAGCGGTGATTTGAGGGAACGTTGCCTACGGACAAGTCCGGACCAGCGAAGTGCACGGAAAAGGGATCTTTTATTTATGAGAAACGTTTTCCCTATGCACAACTGCACAACTGTGCTACAATATGTGAGAGTTGATCGATAAAGCTAGCTGTGCTCGGTGCCATCAACACGATCGTGAGGTTATGTTGGTTGTCAAAGTAAACCGATGTTTTTGGATTCAACAAATCTGATGCAATCGGTTTAAAAATAGATCCCACACGTACACGTTTTGTTATCATTGCATTTTAAAATTGTGACCGATCCTTCCCATCCCAACTCGCCAATTACTTTAAGCTTCGCCGGTCCTCCGCGACACACACTGTGCGAAGTAAAACCATTAGCGAAGAAGGTCGCATTTCACACGGACGATTTGTTTGCTTGCGAGAGAGCTGTAGAGCTGGGACGATTTTTGCTGAATTATTCATTGAACAATCAAGATGAGACGACGAGCAGTATCGAATGACTTTACTGTTTGTGTTGTTCCGTTCCATTTTCTTCATCCGAGATTCCCTGGAAAGGGGACTTCATGTAGCCGTGCTGCAGGATGAGTCTTGGTGTGGAAAGTTATTCATCAGCTACGTTTAAATAACGCAGTTTTAGCAGTAGCGATACTGCTCTTCTTCGAGGAAATTATTAGAGACACACTGATGATGGTGGTGTGTGTTCCTCGCAAGCGTCGTCTAAGTTTTCCACTCGAAATGAATACTCTCATACATCCATAATACATAAGATTTTCATTTTATTCGAGCATCCACCAACTTCAAGCTGGTAGGACCGCACCCTACAGGATGGTTTATTTATTTGGAAAAGAAAAGCAAACCGCGTCCACGAGTTGCTTCTATCCGCTGTGGCGTTGTATATAGAGAACTCTTCAATATCAAGACTTTGTGTAGGAAGATTTGTTTTATTTTAATTGGCTGAAAATGTTAAAATTGTTATGTTTTATTAGTATCTTTAATAAGGCGACTTGTTGGTGAAACAAACATTGCTAGCAACTTCTACACAAAACCTCAAAGCTCGCCCTGTTCAAACATCCCGATATTACCGAACGCATTATTGATTCCGTTCGGTAAACATTCGTACCCAACTTTGTTCAACAACTTTCCAGTCCAGGGCCTCGCACAAACATTTTGGCCTCTATAATCTACCTCAACCTCGATGTGTTTAGTCCTTCGATTCAAGTTCGAACGCCAGTCCAGGGAACAGGTACCGTTTTTTTTTCATCGACATCAGTCGAACGTATGTACAGGGCACAGGGCGTCAACACAAAAGCCCAGTTCCTGTTAACGTCTAGCGGAACTTATTTATAGCATCCATTTGCACTTGAAAAACTCTCCCATTCGTTTCATTCCCCGGACTCCACCTCTATTCCACCAGTGGCAAAGTTTTGCCCACCGATTATGGTAAGAACAATAGGAGGATTCGAAATCACTACCCCGGCTCGCATCACTATCGGTAACGGCGAGCTACGGCGTTCGGCGAAGGATGGGTCTGGTAAGGTGCCTGATAACGTCAACATGCGGACCCTGTCAAAACGTCGAACGTCAATGGCTTTAACCCCTTTCAGTGCGCTGGCTTCAGAGTGTTCCAGGGCTGGCGTTTTTCACGGCCATTTCCACGCCACGTTGAAGCAATCGCAACAGACAGAACCGAACGCCCGGGGGGAATATCGGTGCCCCGATGAGTTCCTGGGATCGAACGTTCGGTGCTTCGGTGTACCACGAGCCAGGAAACCTTATATCTGGCCCGCGTGGTACGTGTAAGCGTAGCGTATCGGGACTCGTAGTACGTGTGCTGGAAAGGCTCACGGTGTGTGGCTTATACACTTCATGCGTAAAGGGAATATAGGAGCAAGTCAGGTATTATTTTCTATCGGGGAAAAATTATATTAATAAATAGTCACCAGCGTCACGCTGAGGAAAAACTCTCCAGTCCATATTATTGAAGTACAATACGTTTTAAAAAGCTTTTAGAACGATAGTGAGTTCTGTATGTCAAACAACTAAGACACTTTTCAACGCTATTTCATCGTGTTCGTAAATTGGTCCGAAAAGTAAGTGCTTAATGTTCTGCATCACCTAATATGGGTTCAAATCTCGATCAGATCCGAGTTTTCTTTACAAAATGTTGCAGAAATAATGTAAGAATAATTCTAGCGCCACCATATTATTATCACCTTAGCAACAGCAGTGACATTATGATGCTCTTATCCTATCCTTCCATATACACCCATATAGAAAGGCAATGTAAAAATAAAGCTCTCCCTCATGTCTGGTAATTGTTTTTCCCTCAAAACCCCCAAATCCCGTCACTCGTAAAGTGACTTAGCATGTATGCCTAGTGCTCCACCGTCCCATTTCCGGGGTTTTTCCAAATTAAACGCTATCTAAGAGCATCGCGCGTCCAAGGATGGGCTCTCGCCAAACTCCAGCTGTGAAGGATAAACTTTCCCACAACCTAAGCGAACTTTTTGTCCCTGGTTCGTATTTGCGCACACATAAGAGCGGGTTCTTTCTTGGGGGAAAAATCTCTCATCTTCCAATTACGTACACGCTAGGCATCCATGTCAATTCTTAGCCGGAATGGGGAGACGATATGGAAGCAAAGTTCTTGAACCTGTGCTCCTAACCCAAGATGTGTTACACAAAACTGTCCGACTCTATAAATAGCACGGTGAATTGATACTGATACTGCACCTACACAGACAATCAGGTGCACATAATGCCGAGTTCTTCGCTTGTTTCCCTTTGCTCCAAGGTACTCTTGTCCACAGAGTGTGTGTGTGTGTGTGGGACGCTATTGTGTAAATCATCTGCCCGACGCTATCCCGCAAAAGTAAGCATAAGTTGAACGATTTTCCCTGAACAAAACATTCTCTTCGCCCGTTGTGCCCAGCGTCCCCAAAGGAGCTTCAGGTGACAGTGTTCCGGTATTTGTCCGTACCCGGGTGACACAGATTTCATTCCTGACACCGATCCTGTCAGCTGGCAGAAGCTGCAACCATTGCCGAAGGATGATTTCTGAAAACACACCATTTCTGGACTCGCCCTTGAAGCGGAACCATGTCCACAGGAACGGTTTCATGCATTTCTATCGCTTAAGGTTTGTGTGCGGAATATCGCCCACAGTTGTCGCTTGTACACGGCATCCAGACGAGCGACTCTCGACAGTGTAGCATCGGCATCCGGTGGGAAATTGAATGCATCAAAGCAGTATGTGAAGAAGTCAAGCGGTGATTTGAGGGAAAGTTGCCTACGGACAAGTCCGGACCAACGAAGTGCACGGAAAAGGGATCTTTTATTTATGAGAAACGTTTTCCCTATGCACAACTGCACAACTGTGCTACAATATGTGAGAGTTGATCGATAAAGCTAGCTGTGCTCGGTGCCATCAACACGATCGTGAGGTTATGCTGGTTGTCAAAGTAAACCGATGTTTTTGGATTCAACAAATCTGATGCAATCGGTTTAAAAATAGATCCCACACGTACACGTTTTGTTATCATTGCATCTTAAAATTGTGACCGATCCTTCCCATCCCAACTCGCCAATTACTTTAAGCTTCGCCGGTCCTCCGCGACACACACTGTGCGAAGTAAAACCATTAGCGAAGAAGGTCGCATTTCACACGGACGATTTGTTTGCTTGCGAGCGAGCTGTAGAGCTGGGACGATTTTTGCTGAATTATTCATTGAACAATCAAGATGAGACGACGAGCAGTATCGAATGACTTTACTGTTTGTGTTGTTCCGTTCCATTTTCTTCATCCGAGATTCCCTGGAAAGGGGACTTCATGTAGCCGTGCTGCAGGATGAGTCTTGGTGTGGAAAGTTATTCATCAGCTACGTTTAAATAACGCAGTTTTAGCAGTAGCGATACTGCTCTTCTTCGAGGAAATTATTAGAGACACACTGATGATGGTGGTGTGTGTTCCTCGCAAGCGTCGTCTAAGTTTTCCACTCGAAATGAATACTCTCATACATCCATAATACATAAGATTTTCATTTTATTCGAGCATCCACCAACTTCAAGCTGGTAGGACCGCACCCTACAGGATGGTTTATTTATTTGGAAAAGAAAAACAAACCGCGTCCACGAGTCCGCTGTGGCGTTGTATATAGAGAACTCTTCAATATCAAGACTTTGTGTAGGAAGATTTGTTTTATTTTAATTGGCTGAAAATGTTAAAATTGTTATGTTTTATTAGTATCTTTAATAAGGCGACTTGTTGGTGAAACAAACATTGCTAGCAACTTCTACACAAAACCTCAAAGCTCGCCCTGTTCAAACATCCCGATATTACCGAACGCATTATTGATTCCGTTCGGTAAACATTCGTACCCAACTTTGTTCAACAACTTTCCAGTCCAGGGCCTCGCACAAACATTTTGGCCTCTATAATCTACCTCAACCTCGATGTGTTTAGTCCTTCGATTCAAGTTCGAACGCCAGTCCAGGGAACAGGTACCGTTTTTTTTTCATCGACATCAGTCGAACGTATGTACAGGGCACAGGGCGTCAACACAAAAGCCCAGTTCCTGTTAACGTCTAGCGGAACTTATTTATAGCATCCATTTGCACTTGAAAAACTCTCCCATTCGTTTCATTCCCCGGACTCCACCTCTATTCCACCAGTGGCAAAGTTTTGCCCACCGATTATGGTAAGAACAATAGGAGGATTCGAAATCACTACCCCGGCTCGCATCACTATCGGTAACGGCGAGCTACGGCGTTCGGCGAAGGATGGGTCTGGTAAGGTGCCTGATAACGTCAACATGCGGACCCTGTCAAAACGTCGAACGTCAATGGCTTTAACCCCTTTCAGTGCGCTGGCTTCAGAGTGTTCCAGGGCTGGCGTTTTTCACGGCCATTTCCACGCCACGTTGAAGCAATCGCAACAGACAGAACCGAACGCCCGGGGGGAATATCGGTGCCCCGATGAGTTCCTGGGATCGAACGTTCGGTGCTTCGGTGTACCACGAGGCAGGAAACCTTATATCTGGCCCGCGTGGTACGTGTAAGCGTAGCGTATCGGGACTCGTAGTACGTGTGTTGGAAAGGCTCACGGTGTGTGGCTTATACACTTCATGCGTAAGGGGAATATAGCAGCAAGTCAGGCATTATTTTCTATCGGGGAAAAATTATATTAATAAATAGTCACAAGCGTCACGCTGAGGAAAAACTCTCCAGTCCATATTATTGAAGTACAATACGTTTTAAAAAGCTTTTAGAACGATAGTGAGTTCTGTATGTCAAACAACTAAGACACTTTTCAACGCTATTTCATCGTGTTCGTAAATTGGTCCGAAAAGTAAGTGCTTAATGTTCTGCATCACCTAATATGGGTTCAAATCTCGATCAGATCCGAGTTTTCTTTACAAAATGTTGCAGAAATAATGTAAGAATAATTCTAGCGCCACCATATTATTATCACCTTAGCAACAGCAGTGACATTATGATGCTCTTATCCTATCCTTCCATATACACCCATATAGAAAGGCAATGTAAAAATAAAGCTCTCCCTCATGTCTGGTAATTGTTTTTCCCTCAAAACCCCCAAATCCCGTCACTCGTAAAGTGACTTAGCATGTATGCCTAGTGCTCCACCGTCCCATTTCCGGGGTTTTTCCAAATTAAACGCTATCTAAGAGCATCGCGCGTCCAAGGATGGGCTCTCGGGCTTTCCTATTTTGGTGTTGACTCTTTGATAACGCTAAAAATAGTTCTCCCCGTACATGCGAGTCCACCGTGCTGGGTGGGGCTCAGGTGTATGCTGTATGTATTGAATTACTTACCCCGGACAAGCGTTTGGTAAATATTTAACTGCACCACGTTCAATGCACTCTCCAACAGTTGCCGACGCTTCACTTCCCGGGCACTACGAAACACGTGTACAATTTCACACACTGTCAAGTACAGGACACACACAGCCACACGTACACGCAAGTAGTGAGTGTACCGCCGTTACTTTGTGATGCTCCCCAATTACGAAGGGAAGTGAGGAAGTAAGAGAATAGTGATAGATAATGTCCAGGAGACACTTTTACAGCAACTTCCGGTGGAAATAAAACGTTCCAGAACAGGGATTGTTACGATGGATAGGTTCACCGTGTAAAAACACTATCTCAGATACTGGAACAGCCTTCACCTTCGTCGTCCTCACCGGCACCGACGCTAGCGCCGGGCACGCTCTGTTGCTGGAGGCAAATGTTCTGGCTCATTGCAGGATTACACATTTTCCGACGGCCCCAAAAAAAGCATGTGCACTAGATTGATGCCGTGTTTTTTGGCCGTTGCTGTTCAGTGATTTTGATTTTCAGTTCATTGTCAACCACAATCACCACCATCAATCAAACATCAAACGGGAAAACTCCCTTACTTCCCGAAGGAGTAGCGCTTCCAAACATTTGCACTAACACAATCACGCACTCACACACACACACGCGAAGTTAAAATTACACAAATTTGTCTCTCGTTAGCGTAACGTTGGCCTGCTCCTGCTTCAGAAGTGACGACCGACGGTGCTGCTTTCCAGCTTTTCCAGCCTCCGGGACCAAACAAAACTTCCCTGTGAATCACTGCCTAGTTGATTGCAACGGGTGGGCCGTGCGCACACAATTCAGCACTAATCAAATCACGCCTACGAAGCTGGACGAAACCTTAGCAGGACCGCGTAGCAATAAACGACGACGACGACGACGACGGCGGCAGATCCAAAAATTGACACTTTTGCACCAGTACCACACACGGGACAAGACATCAACAAAGACTTAGGTCTTCCGAGGGCGAGTAGCGTGTGGTTTAATGCCGTTGAAGCAATCAGCAAACTTTTGCAACACTGCGTACTTGGGGCTCTTGCGATGTCAGCCCGCCAGGCCCAGCTTGGTGGTAGACGGTGTCGGTGCGTGGTATCTTCTCTCGTTCCCGGGTTCTGGTCGTCCGGCTTCGGTCGTCCAAGATGCAGATGATGGTGAAGAATGGTTTCGGATCACAAATCACCACAACTCGGTATCTGCCGGAGCACACCGTTGGACCAACGCCGTTGGACCCAAGAGAACGCACCGTACTGAAAAGAGCGCACCCGAGCGCACGAAGGTGTTGCTGGAAAAAAGAACCCAGCAGCCGTCCGGCCGTTTTCACGATTCCATTCGACGAAGTACAGCACACACACACAAATACACACAGAATGGGTGGAAAATTAAGCAATACTAACACACCGAAGTGAATGGAGAGGAATTCTCGATTCTTCTCAGCGAGGTTTTCCCAAAATCTCTCGCTCTCCTGAAACTATTTCCCTCGGCATAAGAGTTCAGGGCACTTGTTGACGAATTACCTCAAAAGGCTTGTCATTATCGTCCAAGAGAGAGAGCAACTCCTGAACTTCAAATCGAGAAACTCTCTCGTGTGGAAAACAACGGTCTCGTATAATACAACACACTCTCACACACATCTCCCCATCAACACGCGGTTTTTCCGATCGTTTCTACCAATTTCCAACCTTGGTGGGGAAGAAAATTCGGAGATATGAACCAGCGTTACTCTCTCACTCTCTTTAATGAAACACATCATGAAAACTCTATATAAATGTTTCTTCATGTATTGGTGAGTGACTGGAAAATCGGGGAAAAACAAACAGTTTTCCATCTCAATCATGCTTTTTGTTTAGAGACAAAGAAGAAAAAAAAATGTTCGAACGATTTTTAATAGCAGCATGCCATGAGAAATACTGTCTTCCCATCTTTTTCCCGCTAGATGGCGCTCTCCGCGCAAACACTTGCAACGTTTACATTTGCTACGCGCTAAAGTAAATCAATTTTTATGGCGCGTACAATGTTATTCTCAGCAAGGCGTTTAGTGTCTTGGGGCCAAAAATATCAAAAAACCCAGATCAATCACAACTGCCATCCTTTGAACCCATCTTATATAGCACAAACAAGACGCTCAATACTCTCAAGTTTCTTCCACGTTTTGAAGTACTCAAAAACAAGTCAATATTATTACACCGTAAACGACCCAATCGGCCAGCGTATGCCAGTAGGCGGCCAATAATTCCATCAACGCCCGAGTTTCTTTCCAGGATCGCCCAGCCCTTTTTTTTTTGTTTGCCAAATGGAAGCATAAACATGGCACCTCCGGGGTTTTTGCACCCATTTCGCCAACGTAAACACACCGGCGGGAAAACGACCACCAATTCCGTAACCAAATCACTCATCATTGGATCTGGCGCTGGTGGTCCACCGCATTGACGTCACATAGATTTTCTTTGCAAATCACCTGATGCGAGATGAAAACTAACATACTTAGTGTTGGCCGCTAGCGCATTCATCATTTTCCACACCCAAGCCGGAACGGTTTTATACTCTAAACAGAAACGATTTGTATTGGCCCCCACACACAACAATAAACTAACGCATTTTTTTTTTCGAACATTCAGCTAAAAATATCTCTTCCACGCTACCAACTCTTCATCCGTTCGTCTTTATTTGCGTCTAAAACTGTGTTCTTATCAACAGGATCAACAACAAAAACGAAAATAGAGCCAACGTTTCCAAACAATGTATGTCCGGATCCCGAATGGTAAGGTTGGATTTTTTAATTGCGTTAAATTTTCTTTGTTTTGAACACGGAATTCATCGCGTGGCTAGTTTTCTGTTTTCTCACTACTAAAATCACACGTCAAGAAACGATCGTGCTGATGTAAGCCACGCTTTACGTGTGGCATGGATTTGGCTTGGCTTTCTTTCAGAAGAGTAGTTAAAGACACAACAGTTAGACTGAAAACTGGACAGTAACACGGTAATCTAGGATCGTTGCATCGATCGTCCATCGATTCGGGGGGGAAATCCTTACAAGCTAGGAAGTGTCTAGATCCATTTCGGACCTAGTGCCAGGCGAAAACGACGTGTGCCATTATCAGGTACCCGGTTGTGACCAGCACACTGACCAGCATGATCGGGAATCCAAGTCTAAAACGAGAAAATGCTACTTAAAGACTCTTCTTTGTACACACCACACGCCATTACATACTTGAAGTAATCCATAAAGCTGAATCGATAGCCATGCTGTTCCGCAATTCCAGCGCAGATAACGTTTGCCGACGCACCAACCAACGTACCGTTGCCACCAAGACACGGGCCAAATGCTAGCGCCCATACCATCGGTTGCAGTGGCAATCCTAGGTACGCCTTCTCCGACAGCGCCACCACAATCTTCACCATCATAGCCGTCACGGGAATACTGTCCACGAACGCGGACGTTAGTGCCGAGATCCACAGTATGATGATGATCGCCACCGCCAGCCGAAGATCTTCCGACACCGACAGAATGATCGTTTCTGTCGCATGACCAATCCAATCGATCAAACCCATCCGCTCGACCGCCTCCATCAGGGTAAACATGGCGGCAAAGAATAGTAACGTTGGCCACTCCACCCTCGACAGGACCGCATCCATATCGTTCTTGTCGGAGATGATCAGCAGCAGCACTACACCGAGCAGTGCCGCCCAACCAGAAGACAAGCGGCGCAATTCCGGTATCGACTCGAGGAAAAACAGTGACACAATAAACACGCACACAATGCCGGACTTGATCAGCAGTGGACGATTCTTGATCGGGTGCTCCCGTTGCAACTCCTCCAGGGTAGAGCGATAGATGTCCTCCGGCACGGTACCTTTGGTCATCTTTTTCTTGTACTGGTGACGCAACAGCTTCACCTTCTTCATGAGCGTTTCACGCACTATGTTGGCATCCTTGGAGTACGGTGGGATTTTGCCGGCCGCACGCTCCCACACCTTAATGTTGCGCCGCAACTCTTTCAGCTCCTTCGGTTCGTGCATCCGCAGGTGGTTAATGTTTTTGTAGATGATACGCAGATGGATGTTGGTGGTGATGACGACGATAATTACGCCGACCAGCATGTGAGCGGTAAAGGTGAGAAAAGTGACTCCCTGCCGAAGGCGAGACGAGCAAATGGCACATTAATCATAAATCAAATTGTCCGTGGGTGCAGTGCGATTAGTGTGACTTACGTGCTTCAGTATGTACTGGTTCGATGTAATGATGATGTTCGGTGGATCGCCGACAGGTGTTGTCGTACCGCCGATATTGGCATGCACAGTGATTGCCATTAAAATTGGCACCGGATTCATGTCCATTACTTCGCATAGCCTATCAAGAGAAGAAGGTATGATGGAATATTAGTACTCTGTGAAAGATCTTCCTTTGGCGAGACTCCCAAAAAACCTACCGTATAGTAATAGGAGCCATTAAAAGCACGGTGGTTACATTGTCCAAAAACGAAGAGATCAACACCGTACACAAACACAGGCAGTGTATAAGACTCCATATCTTGCCATTTGTAATCTACCAAAGAAAAAGAAAGCCCTTATCAGCATTTAAATCAAAGCACTGAAAGATCCCTGAATACCTTATAGATGTACACCGATATATAATCAAATATTCCCGTCTCGGCGAGGATCGCCACCAGGATCATCATCGAGAATAGTAGCAGAATCGTTTCGACATCTATCCACCCAATAATGTCCTCCATCGTGGGACGATCATTCAGCGCAGCTAGGATCGATATAGCTAACGTGGACGCAATTACAGCCGCAAACGTCCGGTGCACAATCTCCCAGATGATCAACACGTACAGGAAGATTAGCACGAACGCAGCGTAAATCACACCGACGTCCCGATTCACAGGCGATTGATCGTAGCGGATCGCAACGGGCATGCTGGCTTGAATGTTGCTACGGATCATCAATCGCACTAAGCCTCCGTTGGTTTGGTGCAGCTGTTCGTAGTTAGTGTCGATGATGTCGAACAGTCGCTGCTCCTTAACGATCGGTGCACTATCAAAGAGATACGGATGCACGATCGGGATGTACCAGGAGTCGCTGATGTTCTACAAAAATGGGGAAAATATATTAATTAAAAAAACACTTCTCGTTCAACTACTCATAACGCTTACCTTAGCCGAGCTAGATGAGTACATATCGGTCGCATTCGTTTCCAACGTTGACGATAACATCTGAAGATACACCTCCAGATAATGCTCCGTAATGTTGCTGTACGGTTCGCTCAGAAACGTACCCTCAAGCGTCACCTTAATCCGCGTACTTTGCGGCAGATGCGGTAAGATGTATGCCTTCGTTTTGCCGGGCGAAATCGATAGATGCTTCGGCTCGACCAGCTTCTCATCCTTCACCACCATGAACGACATTATCAGCAGCCACGTGATGAACAGGCAGATAATTTTCGAGTACTTCCGAAACGGATGGTCCTCATCGAGATGGTTCTGGCCGGTATCGTTGATATCGTCATGCTTCGGTGGCGTTATATTGCCGATGTAATGCCCCGCCAGATGATGGACGTGTGGTTTCGGTATATCTCTATTATTATGCGGTGGAAAAAGGTTGTTGGAGAGCACAGATTACAATAGGTACTGATGACTTTTCTTTTTTAAAGCAAATTAACTTACTTCTTTTCCTTCACGTGACCTATTTCCTTATTTTGACCCTCCTCATTCGTGACGTTGATGGTGATGAACTCATTCTCATACTCTTCGTCTTCCTCTTCCTCCTCCTCGTCCTCTTCCTCTTCCCCGCCGTCCTCTTCCAGTCCTTGAATTTCCGGAAACGAATCCTCATGACAATCGCCTACCGGTAAAACGGAACAGAATAAACAGATTTATTTACCAATCAAAGCCAGCCCGTCCCCAAATGCCCTTTTCGGGGGCTTTGTTTCTTCGGCTTCTTTTTTCCCTCAAAACACTCCACGCTAACTTTAACTGACCACAAATATCGCTAGCAGTTTAGGCTTCTCACACGCGCGATATCTACTTACAGCAGTAATCATATCGCGTACGCACCGTATCGAATGTCTGGGGCGCGCGCGTACTTCGCTACGATCAATCAACTGTTGCCCTCTGTTGGAGCTGCAAAGTTCAGTGCAACACACATAGCTAACTCTATTCTAAGCACTCACTGGCTCTCTAATCTAGCTCCATTGTAGTGGACGGTAAATGTCAACTGTGGTGGTTTAAGAATTCGCAGAACAGAGCATTAGGTTTAAAGATTGGCCCCGGTACTTTCGCTTTCGGTTCAGAGCATCTCCTCAAGTTCTCATTGTGTGTGTTGGCGTTGGATTGGGTTGGGAAGGAATTATGCTGCCCGACCACAATTGGTGTCGATTAAGAAGACTGTAATCGGATTTACGTGAATGAACTGTCCCGGAGAACGCAGAATGCGTCAAAGGTTGATGATTTGCTAGAGTTGATAGCTAAGTAACTTTAAGTTCGATTTAAATTTATGAAAAACTTTAGATGCTACGTTATATGGTTAAGGAACGCAATGTAATAACTTCTATAAATAGTTATTTAAATGTAATTAAATCAATATCATTAAGCGTCCATCAAATCACCTCAATTTGTGTCAGTTTGTTCTATTCAATCATCTCAAGTCATTTTTTCCTGCCTCGATTACTGCCTTTATGACATAAGAGTAGTTTGCAAATCTACAATTCCCATCAATGGAGGAAAATGCGATTATGGGCCATCCGTCTTCAACTTGACTGAAGTGAGCGCTTCAAATGACGCTTGTCCTACATTTCTATTTCCATTCTACGTTTCCACACGACGCCCCCGCACAAACACACACAACACCAAGCGAAGATGCATCGTTGCAGTAACCCCCGGTAACATCCGGTACAGAGGATTTCGAGCGAACGACCTGTGTTATTGCAAGTGAAATGCAGCCACTTACCACTAACTAGATGCACTTCTGGAGCTATAGCTTACCGAGATCTATTGAAATTGAAACTAGTTACAGAGGAGCATGATACTGTTGCTCAACAGACGCTGCATATGTTGTCGGTGCTCGAAACCTTCACAAAAGTACATCAAACAACTAGAGAAGAAAGAAAGTTTTCTCGAACACTGGAACGCTAAGCAAGGGCGCAACACAACAAAAGAGAGCCATCGAGAAACCATTAGCTTCATAATGCACCCGCACTACAATTGTGGTGCGGTGCATCAACTACACAACACTGTGTCAATAATAGCCTCCTAATAGCTCCGATAATAGTCCCCGGTCCACGCTCCCATCTGTTACCATCTAGGCGGGAAGCCTTTCAGTGGCTGTACGGTGTACTTACCGTGCAGTCGGGCATGCTCCAGCTCGACCTGCTGAAAGGACACCATGCTCGGATCGTGGCGAATCTTGGGCGGTAGCGTGCGCCATAGCTCCAGCGATGCCTCCGTCACCTCGCTGATGGGAACAACGGAAATCGTACGCTTACGCTTGCTCTTCCTTTTCTTCTTGCGCTGAGGAGTGGCTCCGGATGTGCCAGCCGCAGCATCGATAGTCACTGCCGGGCTCGCCGGTGACGAGACGGCCGATGACGAGTCGGTGGACGAAACGTTGCGACGCCGTTTGAAGACGTTCAGATTGTTTAGATAGTTCATGGTTTTTGGTGGACCGCAACCGGTGCGGGTATTATACGTTCATCACGCACAAAGTAACTCACAACAAGAAACACACACACACACACACAGTTGGGACAAGCTGTAGAGTTTAATTAAGAGACATGGTTTTACATCACAAAAACTGACGTGATGCTGAGAAGAACTGCAAACATAAAATGACTAAGATCCTTCAAAGACGGAGATGGTTTCGTGGAAAAACACTCCTATCGAGGCACAGAACAACCCAAAAACAGGGCGGCGGTACCCCAATGTCTTAATCTCCCTCTTAGACCTTTTAACAAACACACTGCCTTCTCGGTAAACAGTTTTGTCCGGACGAAATTGGACGACAACCACCATCGTCTACCGTCGGCGAATTGGGCAACCCAGCACAACTCTTCAGCCGTAAGGCGGCGTTTACTTGTTTGATTGTTTGTGTATTGTGTTGTTATACTGAGGGCGCATGGAATTGAAGTTTGGAGTTTGCCGGATGTTCTCTGAGTGGCGGCAATAATATTGCGAATTTTTGTGCTGTTTTTTCACAGAACAAGGAACCAAGGTCGTCCTGATAGGATAGGAGTGAGAGAGTTCCTGCAAGCAATCACAGCTATTCCGTTTGATTTTTTATATTTTAATCGATATTCGTCCTTCAGAGGTATCCTCCTTTATACCGTGACGGGTATTATGTTTTGTAGAACATTTATTTTTGGCAAGAAAGCAATATCTCCGTCCTAAGAAATTTGTGTAAGGCCCTTTTAGTTATTTTTTTAACATTGTCCAATTTATCGTCTATTTGAGGGCCATAGGCAGAAATTATAATCAAAAAGTATCGTTGAGATTGTCATTTTCAGTGCTTGCAGACTTCAATAATCAATGTTTTTGTTGTTTAAATCTATCTGTTCCTAGGTTCCACAGTCAAAGAAAATTATAATTCTGAAGTTGGCTTATACTTCATGCACCAGAATTCTAAAATTTTGGATGCCAGACCTTATCTGATGATACAGCGTATCAGTAAGTGAAATCGAATTCAAACACATCAATAAATGAAATGTTTTGAATCAGGCTTGTCAGATATCAGGAAACGAATTTCGTTAAATTAAATCATGACATTATTATTTCATTGGTAAGTTCAATCTCACTCACTCATTACTACTCAACCAAACACCAAGTAAAACTCTCTAAAACCTGTTAAATTCTTCTTGAAAAAGCACCTTCGTAAATTAATGTCTCCAGTAGCTTCATTTTCTCTTCTGCATCCTTCTGCGCAAAACGGCTGACACTAACCAGTGGCACCACCGTTCGACGTACGCCACGTCCATACACCTTCGCCCATAATGTCTTCATTTTTATGGTACACATTAAGCGGTTGTCAAGCGACCAACACCCCTTACTACGGTGACGAAATGCTGGTGGGTCAGTATCGTACGTGAAGAGCGG